>CM046443.1:29990444-30579798 GCA_025506515.1 Flaveria trinervia | reverse complement strand
ACCCTCTTTTATGTGGTTTCAACATAGGAGCATCTAGTTGGTTAACTCTACCCAACAGATGTTGAACCATCATAACCAGCTTGTCTATTTTGTGACCAAGCTTTCAGCTCATCAGACACATTGCCAGTGGAGTTTGATAAGTTCCTATGTTGCCCCTTCTTCTTCTGAGCATTCTCAGCTGTCACCTATTTAACCCCTTCTTTTTTGGATTTCTTTGAGGACTTAAGGGTTACAGGATTTGATGTTGCTGATACAATGTGGTCTCAAACTCAGTTTTCATTTTTATCATTTTCTCATTAATTTCTTCTTTTTGTTTGAGTTTGGAAACCTCTTTGTACCACAATCATCTGTAAGATGATTGAACAAACCACATACTTCACATGGTTTCTTCTTCATCTTTGTTGATCATCAACTAAAGAGGGTGAAGCAACTGAAGACTTGTTCTTCAATGCTTTTGGAAGCATTGTTTGCTTTCTTGACTGCCTCTTTAGTAGACTTCAAACTCTTTCTTTCTACTGGCAGTTTTCTTCTCTTCAGTACTGACAGCAGTCAAAGTTTGAACTTCAGGTGGTAAATCCTGCTCTCTAGTCCTTTCAGGACCTTCAGAATTCTCCTGAGTGATCAACTCATTGATCATGTGAGTGTCAGCATTTGAACCATCAACATCACTGATATTTCAAAGAGGGCTTGATGCTGGACTACTACTTTTGATGTGCTGTATCAGAAGATAGATACATGATGTGAGGGATTGGTTATCACTCTCACCATCAGATTCTACCTCTGCTCTTGGGGTAAAATCTGTAGGTGGAGCATGTGATTGTAACCAATTCCAAACTTCACATTGGAAGCAGATGTGCTTACTAAGAAGCATTTCAAAACCTGTGCATGATTGTACCCATCTATCACACTCTACCTGGGTAACTGCAAGGGTTTCTTTGAGATCTTTGTACTTCTCTAGAAGTACCTCTTCTCTAGCCTTATCATCAATTATTTGGCAATTCAGTTTATAATCTCATCATTTTTATCTTAAGCACAGACTCAAACTCAGCTTTGTTTTTGGAAATTATTTGTTCTAGCTCAATGTTCTTATTAATTAGAGCTACATTTGCTTCTCTAATGGAAGCAAATGCTGCTATGCATGGTTCAAACATAATTGGCTTTTGCCTCAGAGGATACCTGTGATACCTGAGGTGTAGAGGCATTAGAAAATGAAGTATCAGCAGACTCCAAAGCCATAAGAGCTAGATTCCCAAAAGGACTGTCACCACCATGTTGACCAGCACCTGAGAACAGTTGGTCATGACCAGACATGTCATCTGGTAAACTGCTCCAGTCAACAACTCCTGGGTGTGAAAAAGCTGTGTTGTTTGAGGTTGAGTTTGTTGATGAGATTGGGGTGGCTGAGGTTCTGGTAGTGCATGAGGTTGTGGTGCCATAGGAACTTGAACTTGATTTGACTGTGGCATGTAATAACAAGGGTACGGATATGGCATTTGACCCTGAGGAACAAAATATGCCGAGATTGTTGTTAAGGATGATGACTAGAAGTGACAGGATGTTGCCCTCTGTGTTGTTGACTATTGCCAGGAAAAGTCACAAAGGGTGCAGTGGAGTTAGATCCTGTTGATCTACACTCTCTTGCAAAGTGTCCAAGCTTTGGCATTTGTGACACCTCAACTTGCTCTTGTCAAAACCAACTTTGGTTTTGCCAGAGAGTCCTGGGAATTTTCTTCCAGTTCTTTTATAGACTTCTAAGATCTGATATTTATCAGGGCCATTTGGCTCAAAATATCCATCTCTTCTAAGTCATCATCAGCAATCCCCTTGAGATCATCCATAATGAAGCATAGATTGTCATTATTACACCAGTAACTGACCATCAACACTCACAAATGCAGAATCAGAAGTGCTTGAAGAGAAATTAATATGCTCATCATACTGGCATTCAGATGAAGCATATTCTGACTCATGACCCACCAAGGCAGTGTTGCCTGGTACAAAGTCTTCAGCGAGCTTTCCAGATGAAGACAACTTTCTCTTCTGTTCTATCTCTCTCTCAAACGTGAGCAGTTTCCCATGGAGTTGGGAGAGAGATAGTTTGTCCAAACTTGAACTAGAGCGTAGGACAATAGTATATGTGTCCTATCTCTCAGGCAGTGATCTGAGAAATCTGTTATTCATCTGGATATTAGTACTCAAGTTTGACCATTTTTAATTCAGAGATCAAACAAGAAAACGCTCATATTGTTGAGTCAGTGTCTCACCCTTCTATGAGAAAATGTCTCATATTGTTGGGCGAGGATTTCTCTATTATTTGCCAAGACCTCATCTGTTCCTCCAAATTGTTCTTTCAAGGCATTCCAGAGGTCATGGGCAGTTTCATGATGCATTAGCCCAGAATAGATTTCATTTGGCAATGCCATGGCCAGAATTCCATGGGCTTTTGCATCAATTTCAAGCAACTTCTTATCCTCATCTGAGTATTGCTCCCTCCTCTTCGGAACCATTTGATTGGTTTCCGGGTTATTCACCATAGGCTTGTGTGGACCATGTACCACTGATGTCCAACAACCTGCGCTGTTAACAGACAGGTGATGGAGCATTCGTCTTTGCCATATGTTATACTCATTCCTAGCCACATTGGTGGCTTGGTTGAGGAACCAGTATTGTGAGGATCATTGGAGGGAGTAGTCATTTTCAGTTCAAAAACAATTTAATTCAAGCTTTTAAAAGTTTTACACAGACCACAACAAACTCAATGAAAACGAGAAAAGATCTCAGGATGAATGACCAGAAATACAGAAAATTCAATCTCTATAACCGTTTCTTGCAAAAACAAAAGCTAATTCAATCAAACTTAGATCTTGAATAGCAGTTTCAATGATCAATTATTAGATCGATCAATGATTAACCTGCTCTGATACCATTTGACCGGATCAGCGATCACAAGTTTGATGTATTAGAGTTCAAAGCAGCGGAATAAGAATAGGAATTAGACAAATTGTAGCAAGAAGTCGATGCTTGTATGCATTAAGAGCACATACGGTTATAGCGAGAGAATATATTTCTGATTCAAGGAATGTTTATAGATATGGAATGTTTCTAATCAAATCATTCATTCATTCACGTCATTCACGTATTACAATGGGTTGTCACTCCTTATATAGAGTGCAACAATCACTGCTGTTATCACGGAAAGTGACAATTGCAGATCTATTACAAAATAACTGATAAACAACTACTGATTAGAAATACTGAAACTACAACGACTGAAGAACAAGCTCTTTAGTCATTTTACAAAACTACTGAAACATAAACTACTGAAACTAGAAATATAAAACTACTGATATCACAACTACTGAAAAAGTACTCTTCAGTAGTTGTGACAAACTACTGATGCTTCAGTACTTGATCTTCAGACTTTGACCTCAGATGTTTCATCAGCTGATGACTTCAGTAGATATCATCAGCTGATGTCTTCAGTCTTTGTCTTCAGACTTTGTACGTCAGTTGTTGATCTTCAGCACTTGTGAACTCTTCAGTTGTTGGACTTCAGTACTTTGGTCTTTCAGCTTAGCACTTGTGTTCTTCAGCTGTTGTACTTCAGCACTTTAGTTCTTCAGCTGTTGAAGTCTTCAGCACTTGATCTTCAGCTGTTGAAGTCTTCAGCACTTGTCAACTGCTGGTGAGTCTTTCAGCAGTTGTTGTGATACCATGTGGGACTTAGAGGTTTTCTGATCTTGGCTCATTGGTTCTTTTGGTCCAACGCTATTGGATTCTCCGGAAGGAGACTGCCCCATGTCTCTATCCACTATGGATGAGCATATTAGGGTGATCAAGCAGAAGATCAAAGTGGAGGATCATTGACTTACACTCCCTCCAAGTCAAGTCCCACCTGAGTGGAGGTTAAGGTTGAACAACCAGAGATAACACAACCTGGACCTCCTGCTGAAACCAGCAAGCTTCATCTTCTGATCCACAGCAGGGTTAACCTCCCTCTCCTTCTGAGCCAGAGAGAGAGGAAGTCCCAACTGAGAAAGACAATGAAGATCAATCTGGTGCTGCAGGCCAGTCTTCTCAGTTAAAATCTGGTAAGAGAAAGAAGAGGATGACTTCTAAACCAAAGCAAAGAGAAGAAGACTGCACCCTCTTCTAAATTCCAGGATGATCAGAACATCTTGAGATTGTGCAGCCAGAGGATGCTACATCAACTCCAATTCAAATAGCTCCTCTAGCATCAGGAAGACCCATCTTGTCTTGGACATACACCACAAATCCTGAAAGATGACATGTCATTAGAGATTAAGGCATTGAAGACACTTACACATGGCAAGATATGTTTCAGTTGCCTTTGCATGACCTCTTTAATATGAGAAGAAGATACTTTGACAGTCTGAAGGATCCTGATCACCTTATGAAGAAGGATTGGTGATCATGCTAATGAGGACTCTTGATATTGAAGTCTTCTAAGTGTTTTGGTTGCATCAGCCTAGGGGGAGTTTTGTAGAGATTAATGAAGAGGCTGATGCAACCTAAACATCTTAAGTCTATCCTGCATGCTGCCAAGTACATTAAAAGAGAAGCTTAGAAGTTTCACACATGAAACAGAAAATATAGTGTGAAATCTTCCAAAGCCAAGTACAAATCTTCCGAAGCCAAAAATGAGTCTTCGAAGCCTCAGAGACAAAAGTCTTCTGAAGCTTCAAGATCATGAAGACAGATTTTCCGAGAATTTTTAGTAATATGCTTTATTTGATGTACTGTTCCATAAAGCTGGACAATTTCTGTTGCATCTCTGCAAGTCACCAACTTACATAAGTTGGTGAAAGGTCATGCTTTTGGTAACTGTCAGTGAGTCTTGAGTCTGCAACTTTTACTTTATGTACTTTATCCTTTTGTATAGATAGGATTATGAGCTATGACATGTCAAGCATAAAGTCAAAAAGGCAATCTGCCTTTTGACTCTATAATTGATTTTCTTTGGGCTAGTCAATTGATCCAGCTGGATTTCCAAAGTATAGCCCGGCTGAAGAGTTTTTCTAGATATATCTCTGTTTCTTTATCTTAGAATAGCTTTGAACATGCAGGATCGTTTAAGGGTTTGAACACAATTACAACACAACAACACAATGAGAGATTATCTAAACTCTAATCAAACAGTAAACTGGGTTAACCAAAAGTGATACAAAGAACACAAGTAAAGCAAGAGACAGAACAGGAGAATATGGTTTTCAAGGATGCAGTATATTGCTTTCTCAAGTTCTTTTACAAGTGTTACAAAGTATTTAAAGATACAAGAAACTTGAAATACTTATACTACAACCTACAGCCGGCTATACTATGAAAGCCAGCTGGATACAATTGACTAGACACTAACAAAATCAATTGTAGAATCAAAAGGCATATCTGCCTTTTGACCTTGTGACTATGACATGCCATAGCTCACATCCTTATACATTACAAAAAGGATAAAGTACATAAAGTGGAAAGTTTCAGACTCAAGACCTCAATGTACAGTTACCAAAAGCATGGACCTTTTCACCAACTCTTGTAAGTTTGTGACTTATCAAAGATGCAGCGGAAAAGGTGCTTTATGGAACAGTACATAAGATAAAGCATGTGTACTAAAAGTCTTCGGAAGAAATCTGTCTTCATAGGGTGAAGCTTCGGAAGACTTTGTCTCTTGAAGCTTCGGAAGACTTCATGTTTGGCTTTGGAAGATATTGGTCTTGGCTTCGGAAGATTTTACACTTAGAATGTTTTCTAATGTATTGTGTAAAACTTCCGAAGCATTCTTCACTTCAGTACTTAGTGCATGTTGCTGAGACACTTTGGATGTTTTGGGTTGCATCAGACTTAAGGAATCCTTACAAACTCCCCCTAGGCTGATGCTACCAAAACACTTAGAAGATCTTCAGATGTTGGTAGTCTTCAGTACAATCAAGACCATTCCTTTCTTCATTTGGTGGTCAGGATCATCAAGACTCTCATAGTATCTTCTCATTTCAAAGAGATCATGCAGAGGTAAGTTGATTATGTCTTGCCAGGAGTAGACATTCTCAACACCTTGATCTCTGACAACATGCCATCTTTCTGGATTGGTAGAATAAGTCCAGGACAAGATAGGTGTCTCAGTTGCTAGAGGAGCCACTTGCATAGGAGTTGATTGGGTTGCCTCATCATGCACTTCCTCAGGTTGATCTGATTCAGCCTGGGGTGTAGAGGTAGATGACTTTGGCTTCTTCTTTTTAGTCTTTGGTTTAGAAGCCATTTTCTTCTTCCTCTTTAATGTCTTTAACTGAGAAGACTGGTCTGCAGCACCATGTTGATCATCAGTGTCTTTCTCAGTTGGTGTTCCTCCCTCACAGGTTCAGAAGGAGAGGGAGTTTGACCCTGTCTTGGATCAGAAGATGAAGTTTGCTGAGGCTCAGCTGGAGGTTCTGGTTCAGGTGTCTCTGGTTGTTCAAACTTGACCTCCACTTCAGGTGGGACTTGACTTGGAAGAGAGTGCAAGTCAATCAATTCACCACTTTTAATCTTCTGCTTGATCACCCTTATATGCTCATCCATTGTAGATAGAGACATGGGACCAAGTCTCCTTCCGGAGAATCCATATGACTTCAAGAAGCTCATCATTCTTTGTCTGTCAGCAGACTTCTTTGCATTCTTTTGAATGATGGCTCTTGACTTTGCAGCTTCTTCCCTTAGCTTCCTTTGGTTGTTTTTCTTTCTTTGACTAGCTCAAGCTCAAGTTGCTTTAAGTACTCGAACTCAATGAAGTCATAGGACAGGGGAAGAAGTGCATTTGCCTGATAGAAGCCTGTGGCACTCAGGTAGTTTATCATTTTGATTCTATCCTTCTTTATCTACCTGAGGTTCTTGTGGAGCCACATCTTCCTGTGCAGGACTTTCTTGAACTGGAGAGAGAGTGGGAGTATGCTTGTAAAGTCTTTTCTGTCTCTTCTCCTCTTTGAATTGGAGAAGTAACCTTGCATCTTCTTTCTCCTTTATCTCTCTTGACACTTCCATGTCAGCCAGCTCATTCAACTCTTCTAAGGGGAGGGAGATGATTTCATCAACATCATAGTTCCTGGTCTGTAAATAGGTAATCCTGACTGCCCTTAACTCATCATCTTTAGTATTTGGTCTGGGGCAGCCCTGATTGCAGCTTGCATGAATTTAGATGACCCAGAAGAACTTTCTCCCCTTAGCCTCCTTTTCCTCTCTCTCTCTTCCTCCTCAATTTCCTCAGGAGTCATTATCTTTTCCCTTTGTCACCAACAGACCTTTGTGACTCAGGGTGGATTGAGGCTTGGCCTTCATTGCTTGGTGTAGCTTCCATGCTCTGGCCAGAGAGAGGCTGAGAAACACCTTCACCAGCAGGTGTCTCAGATGGAGTTTGGACCTCTGCAGCAGTTGTTGATGGTGAGACAAGGGTCTCAGGTTCTGCCACTGGGCCTTCAGCCAAGGTTTCCCCTATGAAACTAATCTTAGGGTCCACCTCAACATCCAGTTGACCGATGACATTGCCTGATTGCCTAAGTCTCCTTCTTAGAGAGAACTCTGCAAGGATCCTGTCTTGGATTCTTTGAGCCAGCCTGTCAGCTTGTCTAGATTTGCTTGGATTGACAAGTGGCATGTTGACTAAATCCAGTCTTTCATAGAAGCTCAGGCTTTGGAACTGAAAGACTTCTTGTTGGCCTTGAACTCTGTGAAGTATAAGGGCTCTTCTGTCCTCATCATACCTCCACCTTATGATGTAGTTGCCAGTTCCTTGTGGTGGAGATGAGACAGCCCTTGGTATACCTTCCTCAAAGAGACTCCTGATGATTGAGTCTATAGAGTCCACATTAATGTGAACTTGAGGAAGTTGCTGAGAATGCACAACAGCAAGTGAGGATGGTGAGTCCTCTATGTCCATTCTCTTTGAAGAACTCCCAGGTTCTGTGATTGTAATAACTTTCTCCCCCTTTTTGGTAGCATCACCTACTTGCATAGGTGAGCTGGAGGATAAGTCAATCACTTCCACAGGTTCTTGTGTTCCTGGTTGAGCTCTCCTTAAAGGTCTCCCAGCTAGTTTTTCCTTTAGATATGAAATCTGAAGTTGCTGATCATTGACCCTGTTTTGTAAGGTAGTCACCTGAGATTCCAAGTGACTAACCTTAGAGACTAAATAGGTGCATGTTTTTGACAATTTCTGCACCTTTAGTCTCAAGTTCCCCTCATCTTCATCAGAAGAATCACTGGGGGATGAGATGATTGGACCAAAGTCCTCTCGCTCACCACCAGCTTGAGTTTCTTGGCTGCTGGTTTTCCTCTGCTCACTGGCAGCCTCAGTTGAGATGCCAGAGGGCAGAGTTGCCATGGTTGAGGTCTTAATGATGTAATCACTTTCAAAAGTGAGAGCCTCTTCCATATGGACATCCTGAACAGGTTCAGAAGTGTCCACCTCAGTAATAGGTGACTGATGTGGGATAGACTGAGGAGAGTCAGAGGTACTCATCTCTCTTTGAGTAGGGGATGGGAAGAGAGACTCATGGTACTCACTGAATCCTAAGTCTTCATCAGTATAGAAGGATAGGTTGGGAATTGGTTGGTTGAGATCCAAAGGCTGGGGATGGTAGCTGTCCCTGAAGGTTGTTCACTTGAGTGTTGAGACTCAGAGTGAGAGCTTAAGGCTGTTGGGCTAGTGAGCTCATCAGTGTGAGCATGAGGAACCTCATCACTGATTCTTGAAACAATGGGAGTGGTCTGCTCCTCAGGAGAAGTGGGAGCTCCAGTATCCACTTCTTCCTGTATTGGTGAGTATATGGGGGCCTCCACAGACTGAATAGTCTGAGCAGGGGTTCGTTTGGATTTTCTTTGGTAGGTGATGGATATTTGAGGTTGTGTAGAGGGTTGGAGAGCAGTAGGTGTGGGTTCAACACTAGCTTGGACTGCTAGGTTGTCACCTTGAGCAATGAGCTCTAACATTTTGGGACTAGGGCTGTTTCTACCCCTGAGAAGCCTACAGTTGGCTTCTTCATAATTTTAAAGATGCCGGCTTCATCTGTCCCAATTTAAGAATATTACCTGTTTCCCTCAACTGTGAGCCCAGTTCACAGTTGAGAATGTGTTGAACATATCTAGGAAACATGTAGTATTCTAAGGAGTCTAAGTTTGCAAGTAAATTAGTATAAACAAATTGTGAATACCTGAACTTGACCCCCTGAATCATTCCATGAACTATAAAGGAGAGATCCTCAGGAATCTGGTCCCATCCACCATGCTTGTTTGATAAGCTGTGGATAACACATGGAGCAGGTATTTCCACTGGGATGAGACCTTCCCTTTCCTGAAGGTCTTTACAGAGAAATCTCCTTCATAGCCCATCTGCTCGAAGGAATGATTAACCGCTTCCTTTGGGAAGAACACTTCACCTTCTTCATCATCCAGCTGAAGATGTCGGTTGATGATGGCCGGAGTGATGAAGATTGTTCTCCCCTGCACTGTGGCAGACAGTGCCTTCTCCCCATCCATAATGACCTCTTGGCAGGTCTTCCAGAATTCAAGCAAGTGATCCTCATAGAGGAGGATCAATGGTTAGGGAGGTGAAGTAGTGAGACAAAGACAAGAAACGGCAAACCTCTGAGAAATGAGGATCTTTGTCAGAGCATAACAGAGCAACCTGATTGTGTTGTCTGTGTAGCTGCATGGCAAAGTTAGGATCATTTCTGTGAGCAAGGTCAGCCATTGTGAGGTAGCTCAGAGATGAAGAGAAAAAATGGGAAAGAAATTTCAGAGAGAAAGCTTTGGGTTTTAGGTTTGGAAGAAAAGCAGATGATAGAAGAGGGGGAAACCGTTGGGTTTATATGAGAGAGAAGGATTTCAGATAAAGTTTAATGAAAGAGGATAAACTTTGAAATCCGTATGTCGGTCCCACCTCTGAAAAAGTAGTTTACCTTTTTGCTCAAAAAGTAGTTTTCTTGGAATTCGAAAAGCTTCCGAAGGTAATTTGTCTTCGGAAGTTTTGATTGAAAAAGCTTCCGAAGCTAAAATGGCTTCGGAAGAATTTTCCTGAGAGTCTTGAAGATTTATGCTTCGGAAGAGAAATAAACTCTTGGATGCTTTGTATAAGAATGAACAAAGCTTCCGAAAGTAATTTTGCTTCGGAAGGAAAAAGTCCTTAAAAATGAATAAGTGTCTAAGTTAAGAATTTTAAGCTTCGGAAGATAAATTTGACTTCTTCCGAAGGTAAAATCTCTTAGACAGTCATTTATTTTGAAGACATATTTTTCTTCCGAAGGTAAAACGTTATCTTCCGAAGTATCAGAAAATTTTCAAGAATCTAAGGAAAGTCTTCAAAAGAGTTTTACATTCAAAGAAAACATGAGCTTATGAAAGTGATGAACTAGACAACTTAGGACACACATATTTTTTAAGAAGAAATAATTAGAATTAGTTTTAAGAAAAAGTCTACTCAAAGTTAATCATCCCAATAGCTGATATCAGATACTTAAATCTCTGTTCATCAAAAGCTTTTGTGAACAGATCAGCATATTGTTCATCTGTGTGAACTTTGACTAGTTTAATTAATCCCTTTTCATAGTTATCTCTTATTAAATGATACCTGATGTTGATGTGTTTGGTCCTTGAGTGCTGCACAGGGTTCTCAGTGATAGAGATAGCACTATTGTTGTCTATGTGGATAGGAGTCTCTTTGAAGTTAAATCCATAGTCTAGCATCTGATTTTGAATCCAAAGCACTTGAGCACAGCAGCTTGCAGCAGCAATGTATTCAGCCTCAGCAGTTGATGCAGACACACAGGATTGTTTCTTGCATTGCCATGAGACAACCCTTCCACCAAGGAATTGACATCCCCCAGATGTAGACTTTGCAGTCATGTTGCAACCACCATAATCACTGTCTGTATAGGCATACAGATTGAAATTAGGATTCTTTGGATACCATAGACCAAGTGTTGAAGCAGCTTGAAGTAAACCTTTACTTATCACAGTGATTAAGTGAGACATCTTAGGGTTGCTTGATATCTTGCACAAATACAGTAGCAAACATGATATCAGGCTGCTAGCTGTAAGATACATAGAGACCCAATCATAGCCCTGTATAAGTGCTCATCTACACACTCCCCCTCAAGATCTGGACCAAGGGAGTGGTTTCTGGCTATGGGTGTCTTAGCAATCTTACAATCAGTCATGTTGAATCTCTTGAGTATATCTTGAACATACTTTGACTGACTTATGAAGATGCCATCTTCAACCTGCTTCACTTGAATTCCCAGAAGAAGTTGAGTTCTCCCATTGAACTCATTTCAAATCTGTCTTTCATCAGCTTTTCAAAGTCTTTGCAGAGCTTTGAATTGGTTGAACCAAAGATGATGTCATCCACATATACTTGAACTAGCAGAATGTCTTTTCCTTGTCCTTTGATGAAGAGAGTTCCATCTATAGTACCTCTCCTGTATCCATGTTTACAGAGATACTCAGACAGTGTCTCATACCACTTCCTGGGTGCCTGATGCAGCCCATAAAGAGCTTTGTCAAGCTTGCAGACATAATCAGGATGATCAGGATCTACAAAACCAGGTGGTTGTTTGACATAAACCTCCTCATCAATCACTCCATATAAGAAAGCACACTTTACATCAAGTTGATAGACTTTGAAATTCTTGGATGCAGCAAATGCCAGGAATATCCTAACAGCTTCTAGTCTTGCTACAGGAGCAAAGACATCAGTGTAATCAATCCCTTCTTCTTGTGTGTATCCTTGAACAACTAGTCTTGCCTTGTTCTTGATGATGATTCCTCTATCATCCTTCTTATTCCTAAAAACCATTTGGTTCCAATGGTAGTCTTCCCATGAGGAAGAGGACAAAGGTTCCAAACTTTCTGCCTTTTGAATTGAAGCAGCTCTTGTTGCATAGCTTCAACCCAACTTCCATCCTTTAGAGCCTCCTCAACTTTCTTTGGCTCTAACTGGGATAGAAAACAAGAGTGAAGACAAACATTTGCTTCATGGGTTTGCCCTCTTGTCTTTACCCCGGAGATAACATCTCCAATGATGTTTGTGGTAGGATGAGACTTGTGGATCCTTAGCTGAGGGATCACAGCAAGTTGCTGAGATAGATCCAAATTTGAGAAATTTAGATCTGGTCTTGAAGATTGATCCTCCACATTATCACACTTATCAAGATTAACTTGATCCAATGAGTGTGTGACATCATTGATGTTGTCATCTATGGTATGGTTATTAGCATCAAGAAATTCTTGATCACTATCACCATCACCATTGTTGTCTTCTGCAATTGAGATGTCTTTATCTGGTTGAGAAGCCTCTGAGCTGGAATTTGAAGGCATGCCAGATGTATCAGCTGGATTTGTCATTGTTGTGCTGATAGAAACCTCATTTGCTGAAGTAGTTTCAACTGGAGCTGAAGGTGTGTGAGTTGAAGGTCTTCCTAGCTCAAATCTTGGATCAGGATCACCTGTATTTAAATTTTCTGCAGATCCTGAAACATGCTCACAAGATTTATTAAAACAGTTGGTAACTAAATCAAGATCAAATAGCCAATCCGGACCAGAACCAGCCACACTGGGTGTGTGCTCATTGAAAGTCACATTGGCTGACTCCTCAATAATTCTAGTTCTGAGATTGTATACTCTATAAGCTTTAGCTTGGGAAGAGTATCCAATGAAGTGTCCATCGTCTGATTTCTCAGCAAACTTGGCAACTTGATCTTTGGTATTCAAGATGGTGCAGGGACATCCAAATGACCTGAGAAAACCAATGAAAGGTTTCCTCTTGTGCCAAAGTTCATAAGGAGTCTTACCATGTGTCTTAACTACTAAAACTCTGTTTTGCACATAGCAAGCAGTATTAACTGCCTCTGCCCAGAAGGTGATAGGCAGTTTAGAGTCAGACAACATAGTTCTTGCAGCTTCAATAAGTGTCCTGTTTCTCCTCTCAGCAACTCCGTTTTGCTGAGGAGTCCTGGGAGCACTGTATTGTCTTGTAATACCCTTTTCATCACAAAATGTATCAAGGATTTGGTTCTTGAATTCAGTTCCTTGATCACATCTTATGGTTTTGACCTTGTGATCACATTGATTCTCAATCTTTAAGATGAAATTCTTTTGAATCTCAGGAGTCTCATCTTTAGTTCTAAGGAAGAAGACCCAAGTGAATCTTGTGTAAATCATCTGTGATCACTAGACAGTATAAGGTCCTTCCTAAACTCATTACACTGGTGGGTCCAAAGAGATCCATATGTAACAAGTGTAGGGGTGTAGTGATGGAGTTCATTTCCTTAGGCTTATGGGATGCCTTATGTTGCTTCCCTTTCAGGCATGCAACACAATGATCATCACTTGTAAACTCTTTCTTTGGCATTCCAGTTACCAGATCATGCTTAATCAATTTTATCATGTTTTAAAGTTTACATGGCACATTCTTTTATGCCATAGGAAAGACTCATCACTATTGGCTTTAGATAGAAAGCATGAAACTTCTCCAGAGGGAGATGTTTCTTGCAAATCCATCTTGTACATGTTCCCTTTCCTAGGGGCTCTGAGCAGGATGTGCTCATGAGGAATGACCCACCAGGCTTGAGAACAATGCACTCATGCTCAGTAAAGAGCATGTTATGTCTTTGATCACAAAATTGGGATACACTCAGAAGATTGTACCCAAGCTCCTTAACAAAGTTTACCTTTTCAATGCTGAGCTTACCATTTGTGACCTTGCCCCTTCCAGAAATGTAACCACCTTCATCTCCTCCAAAAGCAACTGGTCCTCCATCAATTCTCTCAAAATTATGGAGTAGAGACCTATTGCCTGTCATGTGCCTGGAACAGCCACTGTCAATTATCCAGACGTTTCCGTTTGTCTTGAGCTGTTCCTGCACAAAGAAAATGATTAGTTACATTTGGAAACCCAAGCCGTACTTGTCTTGGGCTCAGTAAGTGTAATAGAAGGTAATGCAACAGTAATAGATCCTATGGTTGTACTGTGAGGATCTTCAGCTATTGTTGATGGAGAAATTTCAGTCATTTGGTCTTTCTTAGACTTCCACACCACCTTTGGACTCTTGGACTTGACCTTCAAAACCTTTGAAGCTTTTGGAACTTCACAGGTTTTGATGACTGAACCTTCGGAAGATTCTGCAGTCACTGCAGCAGACTTCAGTGCTTCGGAAGAACTCCTTTCTTCCGAGACCAATTTTACTTCCGAAGGTAATTTTCCATTTACCTTCTTCTTTGATTTGGAGCTTCCGAAGGAAACAGACTTTCCTTCCGAAGCTTGAGACTTCTTGAGATTCTTTGAAGTCTTTGTATTGGTCATGTGGATGGTACTCCTAGGATTGTATGGGCAATCCTTAGCAATGTGAGAAGTATTTTCACACATGACACATAACATTTTCTTCTTCAAAAGAGTCTCCTTTTGAGAGCAAGACTGGCTTTGGTCACATCCCTTCTCCACCTTCATCTTGGTAGATGCTGAGACAGTTCTTTTGGGCTGTGAACTGTTCTTGGAGTTTGATGGTCCAGGCTGTGCAGCAGTGGTACACAGCAGCTCAGTCTTCTTCTTTGCTCTGAGATGATTTGAACATGAACCAGGACTCTTAGATGAGGAGTCTTGGTTGATGTCTTCAGTCCTTACTACTTTGAAACCTGCAGAGATAAAAAACTTGTTTGCTTAGCATCAAAAGTAGCCTTGATTTCTTGAGCCTTCTTTGCTTTCCTTTTGCTCTTCCTGATCAAGTTCTTTCTTTGGACTTGGTCATCACAGATGATTTCTTTCCTCAGAAGGATAGTGGCCCTTGGAAGAATCCTCTTCTTCACTCTTCTCAGAGGAATTCTTCACTATCACTTCTTCATCATCCTCACTTATAGGATCTATGAGAGGAAGCTCATCTTCACAAGTTCCACACCTAGGATATCTTACAGACAAGATTGTGTGTGGAGGAGCTATCTCATTTGATCCTAGTCCCTGTCTATTTTGATAGCACACTTTGTTGCAGGGATGAGGATATCATGTTTTTGAAGGTCTCTTCTTCAAGAACACTTTTCTCTGCCTTGGCTTTGCTGATCACAAGCTCAGCCTGGCACTCAGTCAATTTAGTTATGAGATCTTGGATCTGAGTTCTAAAATCTGTATGTTCATGTTTTAGTACTGAAATGGTTTTCTCCAAATCTTCTATTTTTAACTTGTAATCATTTTCAGACTTTCTAAAATCAGATTTTAATATGTTTAATGACTCAAGATCGGATCTCATCTCTAAGTTGTAGGACCTGTATCTATTCACTTTAGCAATGCATTCAGGAGTACAGAGATGTTCCAATACCTTGGCTTCATCATGGTCAGCCATCAGTGCTTGGTTTGGAGAAGCATCTTCCACCTGAAAACTCCAGTCAAAGCCTCCTTCTTCAACAGCAACAGCAGCATGTTGCTTAGGCTTCTCAGACTGAGGAGCTTTGTCAGTGTAGTTTGGTCTGGGTGGTGTTTGGCCCCCATTTGCTTTAGGTGCCTTACACTCCCTAGCAAAGTGACCCATAAGGTTACAGTTGTAACACTTAACTTTGCTTTTATCCAGCCCAAACTTTCCACTGGTAGCATTGCTTGGAAATCTTCTTCCTGTTCTCTTGTAGAACTTCTTGGCTCTGTGAGTGAGGAGAGCCATCTGCTGAACTATCTCCATGTATTCCAGGTCATCTGGATGAATGCAGTCCAGGTCTTCAAGAGTGAAGAGATAATTCCCACAGCTTTCATCAGTAGACACAAAGGCTTGAGAAGAACTTGTCTCTTGGAATGGACTTCCTTGAGTAAAGTTTTCCCTTGGTGTCTCCGGGAAGGTGATGAAAGGACCCTTTTGTGAGTTGTCAGGGTAGCATAAGAGATGATGTTGGGGTTCTATGCTGTCCCTTTCAACCACATGAAGGGCTGAACCCATTTGATTGTTGGAGTTGCCAGATGAACCTTGTATGTTCATCTCCATCTGGTATCCACTGAGAATCCCATATAACTCTGTCAGAGTAAGAGTTTTAAGGTTCTCAGTCCTCTTGATCACCACACAATAGTGTGTCCATTGCCTAGGAAGTGAGGACATGAACTTCCTTACAATGTCTCTGTTCTCAAGAGGAACTCCTCCATCCACTAGGGTATCCACAATCTCAACATACCTGAAGTATTGTTGGGTCATGGTTTCACCTGCTTTAAAGGTGAAATTTTCAAACTGCTGCTTCAGAAGATCTTTCTTGTTCTCCTTGGCTTCAGAGGAGCCTTCATACATCAGCTTCAGTGCATCCCACAGCTGTTTAGCTGTTTTGCACTTCTTAAAACCTCTGTATACAGAGTTTGGGAGAGCAGTCTGAAGAGCAGTCATGGCCTTCCTGTCAATCTCTACTCTTTTTCTATCTTCATCTGAGTAGTTGGCCATATCTTTAGGAATCATACCAGCACCAGTAGCAGAGGGGGTGCTGGGTATGAAAGGTCCATTTTCAACAGATTCCCACATTCTTGAGTCAAGAGACCTGATGAAGCCTTCCATCCTCATGCACCAGGTGTCAAAATCATCAAGAGTGATCAGTGGGGATTTGTTCATGGTTCCAGTCTCCATATCAGTCTTTGAGATGGAAGCCATTTGAAGAGTTTAGTTTTTGTGTGTGTGAGGGATCTTAAGATGGTTAGATCTTATATCAAGAGCCTGAAAGCTCTGATACCAATTGCAGGATCGTTTAAGGGTTTGAACACAATTACAACACAACAACACAATGAGGAGATTATCTAAACTCTAATCAAACAGTAAACTGGGTTAACCAAAAGTGATACAAAGAACACAAGTAAAGCAAGAGACAGAACAGGAGAATATGGTTTTCAAGGATGCAGTATATTGCTTTCTCAAGTTCTTTTACAAGTGTTACAAAGTATATGAAAGATACAAGAAACTTGAAATACTTATACTACAACCTACAGCCGGCTATACTATGAAAGCCAGCTGGATACAATTGACTAGACACTAACAAAATCAATTGTAGAATCAAAAGGCATATCTGCCTTTTGACCTTGTGACTATGACATGCCATAGCTCACATCCTTATACATTACAAAAAGGATAAAGTACATAAAGTGGAAAGTTTCAGACTCAAGACCTCAATGTACAGTTACCAAAAGCATGGACCTTTTCACCAACTCTTGTAAGTTGGTGACTTATCAGAGATGCAGCGGAAAAGGTGCTTTATGGAACAGTACATCAGATAAAGCATGTGTACTAAAAGTCTTCGGAAGAAATCTGTCTTCATAGGGTGAAGCATCGGAAGACTTTGTCTCTTGAAGCTTCGGAAGACTTCATGTTTGGCTTCGGAAGATATTGGTCTTGGCTTCGGAAGATTTTACACTTAGAATGTTTTCTAATGTATTGTGTAAAACTTCCGAAGCATCTTCACTTCAGTACTTAGTGCATGTTGCTGAGACACTTTGGATGTTTTGGGTTGCATCAGACTTAAGGAATCCTTACATAACACTTGTAATAGAACATAGAGAAAGCAATATACTGCATTCTTGAAAACCATACACTTGTATTCTTTGCGTTCTGTCTCTCTTGCATTACTTGTGTTCTTAGTATCTTAACTTGGTTAATCTAGTTTACTACTTGATCAAGTTTAGTTAATCTCCTCTTTGTGTTGTTGTGTTGTAACTTACACCCTTCAACGATCCTGCAAATATCAATATTAAAAATTTCCTTATTATAACTCCTAATTCTAGTTTTTTGTTTTATAAAAAATCATTTATAAAAGCATCTCTTTCTTGATTTATTGAAAAATAATTTTAATCTCAAAAGAAATTAAATAATATTATAAGTATTTAAGGTAATTGTTTAATAGGAGAGAGAAACGGGAAAAATTAAAATTAAATGGTCTAGAATTATACCAAATGACATCTTAAAACCTTCTTTTATTATAATAGATAGATACATGATGTTGTTTACGGTGTGTGTATTGGTTTGGTTTGGTATTAGTGTTAAATTGAATACAAAAAGATAATATTTTGCTTTTTAGGCTTATAAAATCCATTTCGTCTTGATTTTTTTATTTTATTTATTTTTTCGTTTTAAGGTTTTTCTTTTGGTTTCATCATTTAAGCTTTAAATAAACAAATTATATTATTGATAACATATATTTTTTGAATGTAAGGCCTCGTTCCCATGATCACACATCGTACGTACACATTGATAATATCATTACTATCTTCCTTTACTGTTCATCACTTATTTTCTATAACTCTTTCTTTCTCTGTCAATTTCTTTCTTTATCACTTTCTTTAACACTATCCGAATCACGATCATCAACTATACCCCAAACAAATGGGGTACTGGGCTGAATTTCATAATTGACTTCCACACCGCACATAGCATGGCATCAGCACTGGGGTAAGCGACAGAGATCCCAACTATATACTACCTCCATCATTATGCATAACTCGGGTACTGGGCCGAAGATCATAAATGACTTCCATACCGCACATAGCCTGGCACCAACACCGAGGTGAGTAATCACTATAAACCAACTGTATACTACACCCACAACATTATGCATAACTCGGGTACTGGGCCGAAGATCATAAATGACTTCCATACCGCACATAGCCTGGCACCAGCACCGAGGTGAGTAATCACTATAAACCATGTACCAAATCGTTGGTCAGTCACAAAGACTAGACCCCTGCGTGTATCCTTAAAGGTTAGCTAAACCATACGCAGTTGAGCTTACGGCATTTTAGAGTTGTGCACCTCTGTACATATTGCTTGCAAGCATTTCTATACTTTCTCTTTCACTAATGCATTCACTTTATCATTATGTTCCTCTTTTCATTATCTTCCACTTTACGTTACATAATATATTTCATTTCTTTCATTAACATTCAACGCAAAGCCACGGGAAGATAAACATACATAACAGAAACATCAACATAATCATGCAAATCATCATACATATTAGCATGCATACATAATATACATCACACATACCATCATGCATAATATCATACATAACCTCATCATACATCATACATCATCTATGACCTCAAAAGTCAACTTACTATGCCCCCGGGAACCTCCCAAGTCAAAGCCAACATAACACTTTCCCCCCGGAAATCAGAAAATATTCTAAGTTTTCATCCACATTTCTTATTGTTCATCCGCATTTCGTTTGCTCATCCGCATTTCCTTTGCTCATTTGCATTTCCTTTACTCATCCGCATTTCTTTTGCTCAACCGCATTTCCTTTACTCATCCTCATTTCCTTTACTCATCCACATTTCCTCCAGTCATATAACTTTCATCTGCATTCCTCCAGTCGCATAACTTTCATCCGCATTTCCTCCAATTGCATAACTTTCATCCGCATTTCCTCTGGTCGCATAACTTTCATCCGCATTCCCTCTGGCTCATCCGCATTAGCAAATGTGGATGAGTTAGACTCGGAGGGTCATCCGCATTTGTATGTGTTCATCCGCATGAGGAACACTTAGGCAGTTATTTATGGTTGGGCATTTGAACTACTGTTTGGGCGCATGAGCAGCCTAAGACACACTTAACATCATAATTCGGTCCCCAAACACCATCTATCACGTTCTAAGCTTAAATCTTACATTCTAAGCCTTAGGAACATAATCAAAATATCATCAAACACATACATACATACGGGTATGAAACCCAGCTTTTATAAAAAGTTCATACTTACATTTCCAGCCCCAAAATAGTTAAAAACAAGTAAAAAGAGGGGTTCTAGAACTCACCTTTGTAGCTATTTTGGTAAGACTTCTTCAACCTGTTTGCAAATTGAGCTCAAACACCTAAAACCCACCAAACACACACAACCAAACATACAAACACACATAAGCATACAACTGAGGATGAAACCAGTTAAGAACATCTTAAACACACGAATTCTTACCTTGAATTCGATCTTTTCAGCTCTTGTTCTTCAAAATCCCAAAAGTTTTCTGCTCCTCTTTGCTTTCTCTCTCTAAAATCCGAATGATATGTGATGCGTGTGACATATGGCGGCCATACCACCTTTATCACCAACTTTTAAACCTTTTTGTCCTTCTGACACTTTTAACCCCTCAACTTGGGTTAAATAGTTTTTCTTTCTTTTCTTCACTTAATCCTTCGTTTAAGTCTTCTAAAATAACCAGGCGTTACAAGTCCACCCCCTTATATAGGTTTCGTCCCTGAAACCTGTTATTCCTCAAACAATCATGGGTAATGTGACTAGATAAGATTGAGAATGATAATCTCAGTTGATGTGAATCAATAAGGACCGAATATAGTGATTGAGTCAAAGATTGAGAGGCGGAATCAGACAATCAATGAACATTGAATACACATGATACTCATAAATATGTTTGTATATTTTGAATACTTTGATTGATTGATTACAGAACATTCAATGCAAACAAAACATTCTAGGAACTAAGAATCAAATCAAATTACAGACAAAAGTTACCCCATGTATGAGGTATACTATTCTATTTATAGGCAGACACGTTGCCATTATAAAAGACTAAACTACCCTTACTAAAGCTAGTTTAAGTCTTCATCAGCATTGGCTATTGATCATCCGCATTGACAAATGCAGATGAGTTGACTTCATCAGCATTTCTTCAACTGCATTGAAGTTTGGTCATCCGCATTGCTAAATGGAGATGAACAAAACACTTGTCCGCATTTCTTTGGTAATCCGCATTGGTCAATGCGGATGAACAAATGTATATCCGCATTTATTAACTTGTCATCCGCATTGACAAATGCGGATGACCAACACTTGTATTTTTAATCTTATTCAGCAGATACTTGTCTCGATCCGCATTTGTTCTTGGACATGAGGGATTCCAGCAGAGCAACCATCCACCACTTGAATTGGCATGTATGATCCTTTCAGGGTCCAACAATACTCCCCCTAAGGATTATACAGCCTATGTACTTCAAGGATCAAAGGGTGGATTGGGTTATGAAGATTCTGCTGGTTCTAGTGCTGTTGATGAAGGATCAGTGAATGAAGGGTCCAAGACTGCTTTGATCATGTTTGAGAACTCTTTAGCATCAGTCAATCTTTCCTTGTTGAGCACATGTATCTTCATTTGACTCATATCATGAATGGCATTGATTGGCATCTTCCTTAGTGAGATGGGCTCCCAAATTGATACAGTAGACAATCCATTTCTATGAATAAGAAGAGCACCATCCACATCAACTTCTAGTTTAACAATGTTGCCAAACTGCAATGGAGTCCTTTTCTTTTTCCTTATCTCCTTCTTTTTGTTGATTTTGTCATAAGCCAACTTCAGAAGTTTGATGCATTTGAGGAAGAAGTACATGTCAGTTTCCCTAAGTCTGTTTCTTATTTCTCTAAAGTGCCTTGTATAGATGTAGTGGATATATGATTCATCTAGCAATCTTACCTCATATCCACTAAACAATCTAATTTCAGATCCCTCTTTTCCTCCCCATTTTCTTTCAATCACTAATTCATAATATTTCTCATCATAATACACATTGGATATAGGCAGTGAGGAATGTGTACCAGCAATGCTTTTTCTTTTTAGTGATTCTGTGGGTTTGACTTTAAGTTCAGGAAAGATCACCTCTTCTGCTGATTTCTTTTCCTTCTTGTCAAGAGGGGTTTACAAAAGATCTGTCTTTTCTCATGCAAATGGTTTTCAATGAATTGAAGTTGTTGGTTCTTTTGAACATTCTCAAAATATCTTCAAACTCATAACCTCTGAACATAGCTGTATGATTAATCAATTCCAATTGAGCTAGTTCTTTTAAGTCATGGATCTCCAGGGCACTTACTAGGGCGGAGTATTCAGTGAAAAATTGAACAAGCCCTGAGATCCTTTTCACCATAAACATGTTCCATGAACTATCATACTTCCAGGCGATTATTTTCTGATCAACTTTGCCTTTTGGAGTGGAGACACCTCTTATTAGCTCTGATGTGGTTAACCCTTCTTGTAAAGTAACTTGAGATGGTTCAGCAAACCATTCAGGGTATTTATGCAGAATAGGTGCCAGATAGTCTTGATCTTTTTGAGTGAGTTGCATGTCTTGAGCAGATACTCTTATTCTGGGCTCTTGACTAACAATCTCCTCCTCCATCTTTTTCATTCTTTCCTTCTTCTCATTGATTACTCTAAGTATAGCAGCCCTGAGAGAGTTTATCTTCATATTAGCAAGTTTTCTCCTTGTAAATCCTTGGGAAGACAAATATTCTTTCATCTCCTTATCAGACATGCTATATGGATCATGAAGGGTAGTCTGTGAAGTTTCAGCAGGTTTGGATTTCAGGACAGACTTTGTCTTTGAAGGTTTTGGGGACACGGATTTCTCATACTTTGCTTCAACCATAGGGTCAAGCAGCTTGTTTACTTTTTCTTCTTCTGCTATCATACCATCATAAGTTAGCTTGAATACCTCATCAGGATCATAGCCGTGGTCAATAAGAAATAAAGCTTTTGACATCAAATCATCAGTTTTGGCTTTCTCAATCATATCATGCACATTTGATTTTTCTTTGACAGGGCTATCTTTGACAATTTGATCCTCATGAGTATATTCTTCTTCAATTTCTCCCTCTTCCAGATCAATATAATCAGTCATTGCTTTCAGTTGAGCTTCAGCCTTTTCATGCTCTTCAAGAAATTCAGCAATGGCTGCAAGACTGCGGGGATCATCCTTTTAGTCTTTTTGATTGGTTCTTCTTCCACCATAGGTCTTTTACCCTTAGCTTTTTCAACAAGATACTTTCTTTTTGGGGTGTAGGTTTGAATTGGAGTAGAAGAAGAGGTTTCTGGAATTTTAGTTTCATCAGGCACTCTTTCAGCCTCTTTGATTGTTTCATCCTTTTCATTTATTATTCTTTGATCCTCACAATTTTTCTGATTAATTCTTTCTGATCATGAGACAGTGATACAACAAGTACAATTTGTAAACTCAATTCCTTCTCTAACGGGACAGGATATTGAGGAATTTCAACTATAGTCTCAGATGAGCTTGTTTGATCATTTATGAAGTCCCAGATTTTGTCATCAATAATAAAGTCTTCTGATGAAAACATATCAAGTGCCTTGATCATGTCATTGAATTCAGCCTCTTCTTTAGTACTGGGAGCTTCTGCTTCACCTGAGTAAATCACTAACTCCATGTTGGATCCTTCTTGTCTGGATCCCATGTTTTCTTCTTCTTGATCAGCAGTACAAGTTTGCTCATTCACTCTCTCAGACTCTCTCCTTAGTTCAAGGATTAATTCAAGTTCAGCTATTCTTTGAATGAGAGCTTTATTGTGAGATTGTAGATTGCTAATTGTTTCATTCTGCTCCTCTATAATTTCTTCTTGTTCAGCCATGGCTACAGTCTGGATGGTTAAAGTGTCAACATGACCACTTATTTCATCCTTGACAGTTGAAGAGCAGCCTTTAAATTCTCAATCTCACCATCCTTCTTCTCTTCTTTTCAGTCTCATACTTTTCTTTTAAGGCTTTCAATTCTGCATCTTTTTCATCTAACTCCATCAATCTGTCTTGAATTATGCTAGCTCTTCTGTTGAGTATTTTCTCTAGTTCTTCAATTCTTTTCAACAGTTGAGAAATCATCTCATCTTTTTCATCAGGTTTTAAGACATTATATTCAGTACAGCTTTCTTAAGGAGTAGCTTCAGAAGTTGTTTTTCTTTTCTGATGATGATCCTCCTCATCTGAAGATGATTTGGATTTTCTTGAAGAACCAGTGGAGTCATCAAGGTTTATAGGTTCTGTGTTTGGTGGTGATGATTGAATGGGAGATGTATGAGGTGGTTGAATTGGAGATAAGAAAGGTGAGGTGACTGGTTCAGATATATGTACTGGTGATTTGAGTGGAGATTGGTGAGGTGTTTGTAGTGGTGATTGGGGTGGTATATTTGAGGTGAAGGCTGAGGTATAGGTTGTGGTGATGGAGGTGGTAATTGTGTAGGAGTATGATGTAGTGATGGTTGAGGTGAGTGTTGTGGAGATGGTTGAGGTGAGTGTTGTGGAGATGGTTGAGGTGAGTGTTGTGGAGATGGTTGAGGTGAGTGTTGTGGAGATGGTTGAGGTGAGTGTTGTGGAGATGGTTGTGGTGAGTGTTGTGGAGATGGTTGAGTGAGTGTTGTGGAGATGGTTGAGGTGAGTGTTGTGGAGATGGTGAAGCAACAGGTTGTTCTAGTTCAATCTGTTGAATCATCCAAGGAAGAAGTGGTGAATGAGCTCCACTGTAGAAGTTCCTAGGATCCCTTTTCTTTATGTACTTGTATGATTTTACATCATAGTGGGGAATATCAAGTACTGGTCCCTGAATGACCACATTTGGGAATGCTTCATTGATTAGGCATTGGAGTAATCTTCGGTACATCAGAAATTTATATCTCCTTCCTTCTTGGACATTGGATGTCATGCCATTGAAGACATAGGCAGACATGTTGAAGGGTTGGTTGGTGCAGAGAGCACATATTGCTGATGATGTTGTGATGGGAATATCATTCCATCCTGTTTTCCTTTTGGACAAACAGTGCTGATACAAATGAATTAAAAATCTCCATTGTAAATCTACCAAACCCTTGACTATCTGTTTAGCTTCAAATCCACCTTCATAACCAATTTCTGCAAAGAAAGGTTATGGTATCTTCTTCAAGTTCCAATGGTGCTTGAGCATCATCACCAAACCTCAAGCATCTTCTAACACTTTCTTCAGTAACAATCAGTGTATGCTCACTGTCAATTCTCCCCGTTAGTGATCTTATTTCATCATCCTCAACAACTTCAGCTGACTCCCAAAAGTTTCTGATGCAGCTTTCAAATATGGTGGGTCTTACTGTCATGGCATAAGCTACCCTTGTTGTAGAAATGAATCTGATCATGTCTCTCAATTCTTCTGCTTCTGGTACATCAGGGTTGAGAAAACAACTGACATTATGGAGCTTGCTCCATGAGAGATTTGCCATTATAATCTGCATTCAAGACATATGCATTAGAATCACTTTATTAATTAAACCAATGTTCATCACATTTTGACTTTCATAGGTCAAAATTAAAATCATATAAAACAGTACACTTGATTTTGACCTATTCGAATTTTGTGATTCATGATTATGTTGTTTTGTTACTTGTAAATATGAGCACCAACATTACTTAATCTTTAACATAGGTTAATCAGATTCATAGTTTTTTATTTCATAATTGTTCTGATTTTAGTCTCAACGGTTCAAAAGTGCACTTTAGCATTGAATACATGTTTGAAGCTTGAAGATACACTTAAGAATGAGTCGAAATCCTTCCATGTTAATGAATATTTTTTCTGATTTAGTGTGAACATTCCTTAACCTAGGTCACTAACATCATCGTACAAATGAATGTTCGACATTTGTGATTATTCACCTTTTCTCATATTCTTTTGGTTAAGAATCAATGCCCACGGTTTTGTTGAATCGATTGGGAAACTAGGTTTAAAAGGTGAAGATGATGATGAACAGTATTTGGTGGCGCTCGTCTCACTATGAAGTCGCTCAAATTTGAAAAGTATTAAATGACTCTGTTGGTTTTCTTTAAATAGTTAGATAATAGAATTCAAAAATTTTTTACAAGTTTTGATTTCAAATGCGGTCACTACTGTAGCAAATGCGGAAGTGTAAATGTTGATAATTTTAGACATCCGCATTTGTGTACTGTAGCAAATGCGGTAGAACACATTTTTGACCGACTGTTCGCATTCATCCTTTCATCCGCATTTGTGTACTGTAGCAAATGCGGTAGAACAAAACTTGATGAGAGCATTCGCATTTGTGTACTGTAGCAAATGCGAAACTTTGAAAGTAATCAACATTTGTACACTGTAGCAAATGCGGAAGTGAAACACTTGTATTTGTACATCCGCATTGTATACTGTATCAAATGCGGAAGAGTTAAACAAATGCGGGAGAGTAAACCTTATCCGCATTAACAATGCGGCTGAACACTTAGTAAAATTTTCATCCGCATTAACAAATGCAGTAGAATACTTTAGTTCCGCATAGGTTTAAACACTTAAAATTTTCTGAATTCTTGATGCACACCAATGCGGTAGAGTAAAATCATTGTCCGCATTAGGTTTAACTTTGAAATAAGTTGTTACTTGCATTGGTTATGTGTCTGGGTTACCTTCACCCTCATTAACCAATGCACTTACCTGCATTAACTTTTGAGATTAATCAAAATTTAATGAATCTTGATTTTGATGAACTTGTTATGAAGATATGGCTTATGAAGTATGTCTTGTGACATGGTTGACTGTTGAAGTTGTCAATTCTTGCTTGGATTGACTTGTATATCAGGAGTGATACAAGTTTTCATTGTTTGACTGATCTTGGGCTTGAGGGGTTTCCAAGAATCTGCATCTGCATAAGCTGAGATACTATGGTATAACTTCTGCATTGACACAAACATTTTTCTCTTTGTTTTGATTTTAGGAAAGTAATTTAAGAAATTGTAAATATATATATACTTGATCAAAAACTTTAAAGTACTCCCCCTAAAGTTTTGATCCATTTGTGGGTGAAAACTTTAAGTATTAAAAAAGCTTTTTAATGTACTTATAATTGATGAACAGAAGTATATCTTTTTGTTGGGATCATATCAGTCTTGCATTACACAAGTGCATATTTTGTGATAAGATTGACATGTTTATGACATTATTGATTGAAGGTATGATTGTCCTCTTAAACTCATACCGGGTTGATATTTTGATGCTAGTGACATTTATCATGTTTAGATTGATTTAGGTATTCAATATGTACCTCACACACCATGCATGGAATGATCAACCATCCTTATGAATTGTATGGTAGAACTTTTTCACAACTTACAGGACCAGGTTACTTAAGTTATGAGATCTTATTTTCACTGATCCACCTTGGGATTCTTTTACTTTGATCCTTATCATGATGATCCACATTGGGATTCTTTTCACTTCACTTTGGAAGGTGATCCATAAACGGATTCTTTTGTTCATTCCTTTGGAATGAATTGCTTTTGTTGATTCATCCAATTTGGATGTGTTCCTCATTGGGAATCTTTTGGATCATTACATCTGCACTTTGTGCATGATTCATCAGGTCTTTGCTCAGCAAAACAGAGATGAATCTGATGTTGGTGAAAGAGATTCATAAAGTATCATTCCCTGGTGTGTGTTTGTTACTACACTTACATTCACTTGAATAAATTGATACATACCAATACTCTGTGATGAGTGTTTCACCATTGAATATATCTTTAGTTTATCACTGCGTGTATCTTCTCTTCCAAGTTGAGCCTACCTACATATCAGGTAAGTCATGACAGTCTTTCAAATTTAGAAATAAAGCACAGTGAATGATATAATGACTGTAATTATATCATTTCCTATTCTTTTCTTCATCAAAAATTTCTTCTTTTTGGGATTTTTTTTGAATAATTTTTACATTGTTTTTGATGTTGATGGATTTTATTCAAGGTTAATCATACCAATTGATTGAATATATCTTTAGATTACATTGTTTTTGATGTTTTTGATGTCAGATGATGTTGGTGAGATAGGCTTGTTTTGAGGAATTCTCACTCTCGATTGCTTATAATAACAGTCATTTGTATTGTGATTGTTTAAGTCACAGACTGAACAATATTTGTTGAAATAACATGTTTTTGTTGAATGATTGTTCATGTCACAGATGGAGCAATATTGATTGAAAAAGCACTCCTCTGTTTTGTGGTTAAACATATCACATATGTCACAATACATGTGCTTGTTAATTTTCTCAGATTTTACTGGTCTTGACTCAGTTGATTTTCCCTTTTCAACTAAGTATCATTCTTTTTGCTGGAAGAAGAATCAAATTCAGCCTTTTGTGCAGTTTGCTTTACTGCACTAAATTTGATTGTCTTTTGAGGTGTTTTCGTTTCCTCATCCTTTTCTGTAGCTCTTTCTCAAACTGTTCAACATGATCTTTATTGCATATGTCAAATCCTACTCCATTTCTTGATTTTGATGTTTGAGGATCAGGTTGACTGTGTGATTTTGAACTCAGAGATTTTTTGTTATTTCCTTTTAATGAACCTTCATCTGATATGCTTGAATTTTGATGAGTATTGATCTCATTATCAGAACTGCTTTCAGCAGAGGGTTTAATCTTTTGCACAAACTTCTTTTTCCCATTAGCTATAGCAGGTATGAATTTTATGAATGGAACAATAACTTTAATGGGGCTGACTGGTTTGACAACACTTACTGTCTTGTCTGAACACTCTTTTATTTTTATTGGGTGACCTAACTTGATTTTATCCTCACTAGTTTCAATGTAAACACTTGGTTCATTTTGAGGATTGTGATTTGTTTTACTATCGTGTGGGTTTTAATAGTGTTAGGTTCAGTTTGATTTTTGAGTGTGACAGATTCAGGCATGACAGTATAGTTGTCATTGTATGGTGGAGGACATGAATTATACCCAATCCCTGACATGTCCTTTGGATCCTTTTGAGAATCCAGCATCTCTTGCAGCTTTACTGAAGATTGTTGAAACTTTTCAAGTTTCATTTCAGTAAGGGCTTGGTCAGCTTTAGATTGAGCTAATTTTTCAGATAATAGCTCATTCTCAGCTGCAAGAGAATACTTCTCACCATGAAGTTTTTCTATGTCAGAGATGAGAGATTTAATTTTAATTTCAAAACTTTTTATTTCTCTCTTCATCATCTCTGACTTTACTTTCTCCTCTTTTATTTTCTCAGCCAATTTGTGGTTATGCTCTCCATAACCTTGAAGTTCATTTATGCACTTATCAGAACAAAGATTGGATTTTACCTCAGATGGCATGGGGGATGGTCCATCATTAATGTGTGCCATCAGTGCATGGTTCTGGAATTGTGGCTTGACCTCCTCAGCATACATGCTCCAGTCACACACTCCGTCTTTTCTGATCACAAGTGCATTTGCTGAAGGTGGTTGCTCCCAAAAGCTTGATTGGCCAGTTGAGGTTGAGCTTGAGAAGATTGTGTTGTTGATGATGATATTGTTGCTGATGATTGAGGGAGGGAATGCTTGAAGACGGTTGATATGATGACTGACTCTGAGAATGTCGTGGAGTTTTGTTGTTTCTTCTTGGAGCATTACATTCTCTAGAGAAGTGCCGGCCATTCCACAATTGAAGCATTTGACTTTGGATTTGTCGTATCCGAGCTTAGTATTTTCATTCAGGCTGAGTTTTTTGCCTTTCCTGAAAAACTTTTTAGCTCTCATGGCAATCATAGCCATTTGCCATTGTAAATCCATCTCTTCTACAACATCTGGATCCATTTCCTCCGGATCTTCTTGGATTAGATGTGCAGAAGTCAGTCTTCCTCCCAAATACGCCTCAAAACTTGCTACAAAGGCATTATATGTAGCCTTCTGTTCTTCTGTTTTTTGATCATCAGTAGGGTTGGTAGAGACAGAAGAGAATCTTGTTGATTGATTGGTTGATGTCGATGCTGATGCTGATGGTCTGTTAATTAAGTGTGCTGCAAAGAATCCAGTGGTTTTGTGTTGATCTCCAGATGACAGAAAGTCATCCTCTTCAGTGATGAAGGCATTCTCAACAGAATGAGTTTCAGATGGAAACTTATAAGCTTCAACAACTTTTGGTCCTCCAAGATTCCTGCTTCTTTCATCAAGTTCCAGTGCTTCAATTTTTGCAATCATTATGTCAAGAGTGGTACTCTCCAAATCAAGAGTATTTTTTAGCATTGTTACGTTTTGTTTCCAATGCTCTGGAAGACTATGTAACATTTTCTTGTTGAGGTCTTTTGATTTGTAAGTCACTCCCATTATCTCCAAATCATTTACTAACTGCACGAATCTGTGCAATTGTTTAGAAATTGATTCCCCTTTGAAATGATGGAAGGTTTCATACTGATTTATCAGTTGTCTTGGTTGATTTCAGCAACCTCACTACTTCCTTCACACATAATTTGCAAAGCATCCCAAACTGCTTTTGCAATTCCATACTTCTCCAGCCTTTTAAGCACATCCATCTTAAGTGCTTAAGTGAGGATGGAATATGCTTTAAGGTCAATCTTGATCTTCTTATAATCGTCATCATCTAGAGTAAGATCTTCAATGGGAGCCCTGGTTGTTCTGTAGAGAGCTGCCTGATCAGCTGACAGTGTTATTGGGATGTGGGGACCTTTACATATCGAAATCCAGTAGTCAGGATCTACACCTGTAATATAATTCATAAATCTTATTTTCCATTGTTTGAACTCAGATTTATGTTTCAGCATTGGTGGTTTTGGGGTATGCCCAAGTTCTGAATAACTGTGAGAATCCATTTTATCAGTTGATTTTTAGTATGGATTAGTGAGTTTTTAAGTCTATTAGTGGGTTTAGTTCAAATAATCATTAAAAACGTCCAGTAGATACAGATCTGATGACTATGATGTCTATAATCAGGAGTGTCTTTGTATTGTTGTAGGTTGTCAGACTTGTAGTCTGTAAGATGTTCTGTGTTCGACTGATTGGTTGAATGAGGGGCTGTTGATGAGTATTTCAGGTAGTATTCAGTGTGTAAACTGATTAGAGATGTATAAATACTCTGTTCAGCTACTCAATCACCAGATCTATCGGGTTCAGACCAGATCTGTGCAGATCTGAGTAAGAACTGAGAGCCGTGGCTCTGATACCAATTGACTGGATAAGATTTGAGAATGATAATCTCAGTTGATGTGAATCAATAAGGACCGAATATAGTGATTGAGTCAAAGATTGAGAGGCGGAATCAGACAATCAATGAACATTGAATACACATGATACTCATAAATATGTTTGTATGTATTGAATACTTTGATTGATTGATTACAAGAACATTCAATGCAAATAGAACATTCTAGGAACTAAGAATCAAATCAAATTACAGACAAAAGTTACCCCATGTATGAGGTATACTATTCTATTTATAGGCAGACACGTTGCCATTACAAAAGACTAAACTACCCTTACTAAAGCTAGTCTAAGTCTTCATCAGCATTGGCTGTTGATCATCCGCATTGACAAATGCGGATGAGTTGACTTCATCAACATTTCTTCAACCGCATTGAAGTTTGGTCATCCGCATTGGTAAATACGGATGAACAAAACACTTGTCCGCATTTCTTTGGTAATCCGCATTGGTCAATGCGGATGAACAAAGTATATCTGCATTTATTAACTTGTCATCCGCATTGACAAATGCGGATGACCAACACTTGTATTTTTCTTCTTATTCAGCAGATACTTGTCTTGATCCGCATTTGTTCTTGGACATGAGGGATTCCAGCAGAGCAACCATCCACCACTTGAATTGGCATGTATGATCCTTTCAGGGTCCAACATAATGCTGTCTCATCTCCGCTTTAGTCTCCCACGTAGATTCAGATCCCTTCCCTGTGCTTCCACTGTACATGCACAAGAGGAACCATTTTATTCCTTAACCTCCTCTCTTTACGATTAATGATCGCCACTGGTTGCTCCATATAGTTGAGCCGTTAATCTTCCTCGATATCCTCCAATGGTACAATCATATCCTCGTCTGCTAAGCATTTTCTTAGATGAGATAAATGGAATGTCGGGTGAATTCCACTTAACTCTTCTGGTAACTCCAACTTATAAGCCACCTCTCCTACTCGAGCAATAATTCAGAAAGGCCCTATGTATCTCGGCTGAATATGTGCACTTCATCCCATATAGATAGTGCCTCCATATCTTTAACGCAAAGACCACGACTGCTAGCTCCAAGTCATGAGTAGGATAATTAACCTCATGAAATTTCGAATGTCGGGATACGTAGGCTATAACTTTTCCTCGTTGCATCAAGACACACCCCAACCCCGAGTAGGAATCATCTGAGTAAACCACCAAATCTTTGCTTCCATTGGGTAACGACAAAACAGGAGCTTGAGTCAACCTCACCTTTAACTCCTAAAATCCTTCTCTTGAGCTTGAACCTAGACAAACTTTACATCCTTATGGGTCATCTTGGTCAACAAAGAAGTTACCTTAGAGAAGTCTTGAATGAATCTTCTGTAATAGCCAGCCAAACCCAAGAAACTATGGATCTCGGATGGCATCTTTGGTGACTTCCACTGCATCACCGCCTCCACCTTTTCCGGGTCCACCATAATCCCACTGGGATTCCCTACATGACCCAAAAACTAAACCTTGCGCAACCAGAATGCACACTTGGAGAATTTAGCATACAACCTCTCCTTTCTCAACGTCTACAACACCTCTTGAATGTGACCGACATGCTCATCCTCACTCTTGGAATAAATCTAGATATCATCAATAAACACAATAGCTGGCTTATCCAACATTGGCCGATACACTCGATTCATCAGGTCCATAAAAGCAGCTGGCGCGTTAGTCAAATTAAAATACATAACGACAAACTCTTAGTGTCCATAACGCGTGCGAAAAGCTGTTTTAGGGATATCCTGCTCCTTTACCTTCAACTGGTGATAACCAGATCGAAGATCTATCCTCAAAAACCAACTAGCACCCTGAAGCTGATCGAACCAATCATCAATTCTCGGTAACGGGTATCGGTTCTTTATTGTCAACTTATTCAGCTCACGGTAGTCGATACACATCCTCATACTACTGTCCTTCTTCTTCACGAATAAGATCGGAGCACCCCAAGGAGAGATACTCAACCTAATGAAGCCCTTGTCTAGCAACTCCTATAGTTGCTCCATCAGTTCCTTCATCTTGGTCGGAGCCACCGATACGGTGCCTTAGCTACAGGTTGGGCACCTGGTACCAAGTCAATCTTGGAACTCAATCTCACGGTCAGGTGGCACTCCTGGTAAGTCTTTGGGAAACACATCTGGAAAGTCACACACCACCGGTACGTCAGTCAATTGTGGTGTTAGCGTATCTGCATCCTTCACGTAGGCCAAGTAGACACTACATCCACGCCTCATGCACTTTCCCGCCACCGCCATCGAAATCACTTTCGGAATCATCATGATTCGATCACCGTAAACCGTCGCTGAACTCCTGTCAGGCGCTGTCAATCGAATCATTATCATGCGACACACAATGTTCGCCTCGTAGTCCGCCAACCAATCCATTCCTAGGACTACGTCAAACCCGCCTATGGTCATCACAAATGGTCTAACAGGAAACTTTTGACCTTCTAGTTCTATGTCACAACCTCTATCATCTCAAAAATTTAGGTAGACTTACCTATGGCAGTTTCTACCTTGAAGGGCGTATCTATATTCCTACTACTAACAGACAACTTAGCATAGAAGCAACATAAATAAAACTTTTACTTGCACCAGAATCAAATAACACAGAGGCTAAAGTTTCGTTTACTTGAAACGTACCTCAAACAACATCGGGGTCCATCCTAGCCTCCCCCTGCATCATCGTGAACGCTCTGGCACTCGCCCGCTGCCCTTCTCCTCTAGCCTTCTTCACTCTCGAACCTTCAGCCCTTGGCTTCTTGCAATCCCTACTCATGTGGCCTTCCTCACCACAAGAATAACACCTCCTCACACCGTAGTTCTTCGCCACATGTCCGGTTCTTCCACAACAAAAACAGACATTGGTTCCCAATCTACATTCCCCGGTGTGTTCTCGTCCATACTTGACACACCTTCTCGACCCTGTACCGGATGTGACCACACGCCGGTCATCCACCCGTGCACCTTTATTACTTGGAGTGGCCCCGCCACATCCAAACCGCTTTCCATTCCAATTCCGATCTCCACTACTCTTCTTACTGCCTTCAGCCACCACCACCGTTCTTTCATCATACAACCTTCCCGCCAAATCAATCGCCGACCTAAATGTACTCGGTCGGGTAGCAATCATGTGCCTACGGACATCCACCGACAAGCCCTAAATATATCTCTTGATCTTCGCGATAGAGGTGTCACCTAATCTAGCACCAGCCGTGCCATCTCATTAAACTTCATGGTGTATTGCTGATATGTCATTGTTCCCGCCTCTAGCTGCAGGAACTCCCTCTCAACTTTATCCATCTCTCTATGAGGACAAAACTCCTCAATTACCAGCTTCTTCAACTTTGGCCACTTCATTCTTCCAACAGCCTGGCTACCCTCGGCTTGGACAATATTGTCCCACCAGCATAAAGCCGAGTCCACAAATGAGTGGGCAGCGCACTTCACCATCTCGGCACTTGCTGATATTCAGAACAACTTCTATCTCTCTCACCCACCGTTGAGTAGCAGCAGTGCCATTACCATCAAAGGTAAAGGGCTTGCATCTCTCGTGTTGTCTCCTACAAAGGCTCCTCTTCCTCCTCCTCTTCTTCTTCATCATCTGAGAAAACTGTCTCAGTCTCAGGCTGTCTCTTTTTGCCCGTAGGCCTACTCCTTTCCTTTCTCTCCCCCTCCCATACAACCTTTATCACTTCAGTCACCACATATGGTAGGATCGTCTGCATGACTTGAGGCACTTCCTCAACTACAGCCTCCTTTACTGAGGCTTTTAGGTTAGCACTCTCATCACTGCCCTCCGGATGAGGGGTCTCAGGTTCTTCATGAACCACCTTTTTGGCTCTAGGCCTTCCTCTTGTAGCCCGTGGTTCAGCACCACGACCTCCACCACGTGAAGCTTTAGATGATCTACCACCAGCCATCCTCTAACACACTGAAAGATTTAAACACCAACACGGTCATTCAAGGGAACAACTTAGTTTATGTCAAGTATAGTAAGTCCCTAATTACAATGGCCAGTTGTGATTAGCCACTTACTTTACTCTTCATACCCCGAGCATTACCTATTTTGACTACATCAGTATCTAAATCTACAAACATCACATAAACCACATAACATGCGCACATAATATCGGTTATCATTAAGAAAATACCTGATGGCATGCAGCTACTTAGACTGGCATCCCTTCTCTTTCCGTCCCATTTTCAGTTTAAGTTAAGGTTTATTTTGAAAATTTACCCATTTCACTTAAACTTTGACTCTGATACCAACTTGTAAGGCCCCGTTCCCGAGACGCTTACAGCTGGTCAATCATCGCACATAAAAACATATATTTTCATTAACTTAAAGAAAACATTGCAGCAGAAACATTAAAACAAACATTTCATTCCATTATAAAAGCATTTGCAAAATAATACATCGTTAACGGATTACAAAATACTTGTTGCATTACATCACAAAAGCATTATAAAAATGGATGCCATCCAAAATGAGCCGAGTAGCCGCCCCATGCCATCCTCAGCAATCTTTACCTGCCAACTGGAGACACATAAAATTCAGCATTGCTGAGTGAGTTCTAGTTTTAAGATAAAAACATACTTTACTTTCTTTTAATTCATACTATACTATTGTACATGATCACACATCATACGTACATATAGATAATATCATTATTATCTTCCTTTACTGTTCATAACTTTATTTTTGTAACTCTTTCTTTCTCTGTCAATTTCTTTCTTTATCACTTTCCTTAACACTATCCGGATCCGTGTCATCAGCTACACCCTAAAAATGGGGTACTGGGCCGAAGTTCATAATTGACTTTCACACCGCACATAGCCTAGCACCAGCACCGGGGTAAGCGAAAAAGATCCCAACTATATACTACACCTCCATCATTATGCATAACTTGGGTACTAGGCCGAAGATCATAAATGACTTCTGTCAGGGGATCTTGTACTTGACAATGTACTAACTGATTAACGTGTATACCGAATCAAATAGTGCGGAATCCTATCTGATTGGTGATCCAATCAGTGAGAATGCACTTAGAAACAATTATGTAATTGAATCTAACGTTAAGAATCGATTAGGAATCGATCTACTACGATCTATGAACTTGGAGTATGATCTTAGAGGTCTTTGGATGGCTAGGGTACGTTTGGAGTCGAAGTGTGTATTTTTTATGAATTAGGTGGTATTTATAGGTTGGGGTTACTCATTCGGGCGACTGAGCCATTTGCATGGTTCATTCGTGCGATTGAGCCATGTGGTTGATCCATTCGCACGACTGAGTGTTTAGTCGTGCGGCTGAGTCAGTCGCATGAAGTTGTTCAGGCATATGGATTATTTAGGCGCATGGACACTCAGTCGCATGGCCATTCAGACGCATGACCACTGTTAGGGCGCATGGTCCAGTCAGACGCATGAGAACTTCACTTAACCAAGTTTGAATGTATTCATTATTATAACATTACGTATATCAATTCAAACAATCACAAACCTATATAATCTAGTCAATATGCGTTACATAACTCATTGATGAAATATTAAACATTATAAATCACAACCAAACATTCTCATTTCATTAAGTACCCAAGCATTACATAGGCGTAATACATTCAAGACATATTCCATTAAGATCCGAATCTAGGTACATATGTATCAACAAACTCCCCCTGGACCTAGATATATCTATCGTCTTACCTTCTTTATAACCTCCTCGTACTTCTTGTACTTTTCCTCTCTTGTGACTCATGTATGTATTTCAAATGCAAAGCAGAGCTGTATCACATTTTGGAATCAGAGGGCTTGTACAATATCCTGCATGTCATAGAACAGTGGCCACTTGTATAGAGTGTAGACATCGTCAGCTGACAAGTTGAAAAGCCACATCGGGTCAAATACCCTGATAGTATCCATTCTGCCCTCTTTGTTCAGAACTATGACAGCTTCCCCTGTTCTCCAATTATAGTACCACCACTTAAAGTGTGGAGTGAAGTCCTATGGCATTTCCCTAAGAGGGATTCTTGACATTGTGTGTGGAGGACTCCACTTCAACACTATCTTTGGCTTTCCAGTTATAGGATCAACTTCAGACCGTCTGATATACCTCGTAGATTGTTGAAGTTTGAAGTTGACCCACCTGGTATGGTACTTTTTCTTCAAATTAGCCTCAAACCAGCCTAACATCTTTCTCGGGTCAACCTATAGCAACTTCAGTTTAGTCAGCTGGTTGAGCTTAAAACCAGGTAGAGACTTTAGATCATGCGGGAATCTAAAGTACTCAATACCTTTCTCTCTCTTCACCGCGTATACATTAAGATCATCAAAATAGGCCCACACGATAATCTTGCCTGACACCTTGTGATGTTTCTTCACTTTGTAGAGCTTGGTGTAGACATTCTGTTTAGGAGCAGCGCATTGGGCTCAGATCTCGTCAAAACAAGCAGCTCATTCAACCTTTCTGATATCAACATCGGTGTTTGAGGCTTGGGCTTGTTCTTCAACCTTCTCAGACTCTTGCTCCATCTTATCTAATATCTCAAATGTATCACTGACCAGGAGTCACCCAGATTGGGGACCACATTTCCCTCTTTGTCAGCATACTCGCGATAGTGCTCTGCAGTGACGTCCTCGATCTCTATCTCATCAATGTCGTTCAGCTTGTCGTCACTGGTTTCTTCAAAAGTTGGAGTGTCCTTGACAATCTCATCTGCATTGAGTTTGAACATTTCTGCTATTTTCTCGTCAGTGAGATTGTGAATGATTTATCCTTTTTCAAGAGTGCACATCACCGGTCTCCTGACTATACCCTGCATATCAAAAATCAACGTGAGCTGAGTCTTGACCTGTTGGAGGGGAGCAACATCATGTTCATCCCTTTGAAAGTTTGGATCTGCTTGATTTATACATGTAACACAACAATCATTAGTTAATAATCAAGACAGAAATACCACCATTAAATATAAACACCCATTACATTAATGTGATACAAGATTCAAATACATATGGTTTAAATAAAGTAAATAACTAAATATTACTCTTATCCTGTATCCTCTGCTCTTCTGCTACCGGGGCGGATGTGGAGGCACCCTGATCTTGAGTCCTTTTGGTCCTCCGTTCGCTTGCAGATGTGGCACCCGCAGCAGAAGAATCCTCTTCATCATCATCAACATCTGCATCCGTATCACCCTCATGATCATCACCATCATCATCATCATCATCATCACTCTCATCATCATCTGTATCATCGTCTCCGTCTCCTTCTCTGATCTTCAAGGGATCTTCTTTGGATCCTTTGAGCTTTAGCATGATAGTCTTGTTTGCAGCCTCCAGCTCCTCAATCTTCTTGTCATGTTGCTCCTGGAGCTGAGACATCTGTTGAGCCTGCTGATTAATCAATCAAGCCTGCTAAGAAATCTAATGAGATTATGTAGCAGTAAGATCTACTAACTGACGAATCTGTGCAGTTTTCTCATCATCGGCTGCTAACAGACGCATCACTATACGGTTCAGCACTGATAGTTGTTCCTCTACCCTAAAGGGAGGTAGAGGTGATCTAGATGTATATGGAGAGAAGGATGATGGTGTAGCTGGATGGCTCATGGGGGTGGTGGTGGTAGTGGTGAAGATTGGGGGTAATATAGATGAAGGTGGTGTGGTAGATATGGTGGTAGATGGGGTGGTAGTAGTGGTGGTAGGTGGAGTGGTAGTAGTGGTGGTAGAAGTGGTGGTGGTAGTGAAGGTCAGTCTTCTCTTCTTCTTCTTCAAGCCGTGGGGCTGAGCCATCCTTTTCTTCCTCGAGCCCTTTGAGGAGGATTGTTGGATAAAAAAGAAGGCTAATGCAACCAAAACTATGTCACTTAAGTTATTTTGGTGCTGCATGCAAAAGGCTTCCGAAGCTTAGCATGGAACTTCTGAAGGTTGTAGAGTTCTTCCGAAGACAAAATGAAAGATCAACTTCCGAAGACGACACTCTACTTCCGAAGACAAGTGCATACTTTCGAAGTTCAAGACTTAGAAGAATAAGCCTCCGAAGTATGATGAAAAGACCACTTCCAAAGTATGATGAAAAGAAGAAGTCTCCAAGCCTTGGAAGAAGCAGCCTCTTCCGAAGTATAAGTGGCTTCGGAAGTACTTACTCTTCCGAAGCCATTTAACCCTCGGAAGACAATGCTATGAACCAGTGGACACAAGTATGGTCTCTGACACTCCGCTGCAGACTTCTGATACAGCATGGCTTCTTCCTAAAGAGTCATGTTGTTGACCATACTTTATTCCACTATTCACCTTTTCATGATAGTACATGTTACCAACTTTAGTTGGTGACAAAAGGTAAGTCAGGGACATGTCCTGACTACCAAATCTCAGATAAGACCTTATCCGAGATACCTTAATCTTTAATCTTGTAGTATATACTTTAGTTATAGGATCCCAGCTGGTATCAAAGTATATCCGGTTGTAGATAGTATTATATGTAGGTTCTCCTTGTAACTCATTAATAAGCATAGACATCATCTGCTTGTAAGAGTCTTGTATTTTGAATTGAGAATCAATGTATAAAAGTATCTTGAAAATTATCTTTCTGTGTTCTTAGTTACTTTCTATATTGTGATAACCTCTTATTGATTCTTCATATATCCGAGTGTGTTCTAGGTGAGTTTGAGAGAAAAACATTGTGTTTAAGTGACAAACACCGATCCTGCAATTGGTATCAGAGCTCCTCAGGCTCTTGATTGTGTGATCTTACCATCCAAATCAACCTATTTTTACTCCTCGCTACCACTCACTCACTCAAATGGCCCTTAACAAATCTGAGGTAGAGATGGGAACAATGACAAAAGCTCCCATCATTACCCCTGAAAACTTCAGGTCTTGGAGTAGAAGAATAGAAGGCTTCATTAGATACCAAGACAGCAAACTATGGAACTCCATTGTCAATGGACCGTACAAGCCAAAGGTGGCATCACCTGGTGGAAACGGTGCCATGATAGAGAAGGCTATCGAGGACTATTCTGATGAAGACAGGAAGAAGATGGACATCGATAGCAATGCTATGGCTATTCTCATGACTGCAATACCGAACTCTATTATGGTGGGGTTCGAGCATTGCAAGACTGCCAAAGAATTGTTTGATGCACTTTCTCCGATGTACTCAAGCTCCAACGACTCAAAGAAGGACTCACTGAAGCAGCAGTTCGAGAACTTCACTCATATTGCTGGAGAGACTCTCAACCAGCTGTACTTCAGGTATATGGATCTTATCTCTTCCCTTCAGTCTGTGAAAATCACTCCTAAACTTAGAGATCTCACCAGAAAGTTCATGAGTGCTCTTCCCAATGAGTGGATATTCTACTATGTCTCTATCAAGAGAACAAAAAACTTGAACACTCTTTCCATGACTGAACTCTACGGCATCCTTGATGGATATCGCCTAGAGATGGAGAGTAAGAAGGGCCACCCAACAAGCAGATCCATGAGTCTTCCTGCTAGCTATGCTTTAATGGTTGCTGAAGGCTCATTAATCTTAAGATCACCAAAAAGGTCTAGTCATCTATTGTGTTGAATCTACTGATATATCATCTATGGTCTAGCAACCTCTAGGTCTACTTTCTTTGTGTTACCTTAGTAGTAGCTAGTTTATCTATCATATTTCCTTTTATATTGCTCAGACTACACAGACTTATACTTGAGCTTTGCATCTTTTTCAACTTAAATTTTTAAAGTCCCATATGGTTTGCTCCTGTGTACTATCATATTCCAAAGATTGAATCGGTATCACACATACGATCTTATTTTTATCAGCTACCTCTCCTCCTCCCTCGTTTATTATTATTATTATTATTATTATTATTATTCTTATTATTATTATTATTATTATTATACTATCTAAACCTATTCTCCCCCTAAAATTTTAAAACCGTAATGGATTAGCGTTTTAGGATTTTAATAGGCAAAGACATAAGACCAATTTCAATTAAACTACTTAAAATTAAGCAAAGAAAATAAAAATTTAAAAATAAAAGAAAATGTACAAGACGCATCGGACTACACATGGTCATCTTTAGGAATGACGTCACTTTTCTTTTTAACGTCGTTGACCTCTAACAGATATAAAAAATGTGGTTTGTCAAAAGCCTTTGTATAGAGGTCAGCGCGTTGAAAATTTGTGTTTATTTTTATCACATCGAATAAGTTCTTTTCAATGCAATCATGTATAAAGTGATATTTAATTCCGATGTGTTTGGTCTTGGGATGTTGGATCGGGTTTCTAGTGATTGCAATTGCAGCAGAGTTATCAACAAAGATAGGAGTAGAAGAGAATTTCAAACTGTAATCCCACATTTGCTGTTGAATCCATATGATTTGTGAACAGCAAATTGCAGCAACAACGTATTCGGCTTCACAGGTTGACAATGCAACCGAGGTATGCTTCTTACACTACTAGGTTACTAATCTTCTCCCAAAGAACTGACACCCTACAGATGTACACTTGTAGTTCATCTAGCAGCCGCCGTAATCCGAGTCGCTATACACCGCAAGCTCAAAGTCATCGTCATGAGGATACCACAACCCAAGTGTGGGTGTACCCTTCAGATAACAAAAAATACTTTTGACCCCAATAACATGGTTCACCTAGGCTTTGCCTGATATCGTGAACATAAACATGTAGCACACATGAACTGAAGAAGTTCTTCTTGCATGGCACTCACCCATGCCTCATCGTTCAAGGCTTCACTAACATACTTTGGCTCAAACTGAGACGCAAAGCAACGATAGGCACCATTGTGAAGGTATCCCTTTTCCATCATAGAGGCATAATCAGCTGAGTACAATGGATTTCTGGTCTGAACTCCTGATCTCACATCTCCTATGACATTATCCAAAGGATGATAGACGTTTAGACGTGAACCGTGAGTTGTTGTGTTGGACCAAAAGAACCAATGAGCCGGATCAGAAAAACTTTTAAGTCCATAGACGTCACAACAACTGTTGAAGACACAAGTGCTGAAGACAAAGTCTGAAGACACAAGTGCTGAAGACAAAGTCTGAAGACACAAGTGCTGAAGAAAAAGTCTGAAGACAAGTACTAAAGACTGTCTGAACACAAGTGCTGATAACAAAGTCTGAAGACAAGTACTGAAGACAGTCTGAACACAAGTGCTGAAGACAAAGTCTGAAGACAAGTACTAAAGACAGTCTGAAGACAAGTGCTAAAGACAAGTACTGAAGACCAAGTATCAGACGTTGTCACAACAGCTGAAGAGGTCTTCTTCAGTAGTTGTGACGGTTTTCTTTCAGTAGTTTTATATTTTCCCTTTTCAGTAGTTTAGTTTCAGTAGTTTAGCATCAGTAGTTTTATATTTTGTGCTTAGCACTCTCTGATATGTTCTCAGTAGTTGTGAACATTTTAGTAGTTTGTTAAGTGTTAGTTATTTTTGTAATAAATTTGCCAAATGTCACTATCCCGTGATATCAGCAGTGATTGCACTCTATATAAGGAGTGTCAACCTAATTGTAATAAGTGAATGATTGAGCAGAAACATTTGATATAATTGAAACATTCCTTTTCACAAAAATATATTCTCTCGTTACAACCGTATTTGTTCTTAATGCATACGAATATCAAATTCTTGCTATAATTTGTCTAATTCTTGATCTTATTCCGCTGCGTTACACTCTAATCCATCAAACTTGAGATCACTGATCCTGTCAAATGGTATCAGAGCAGGTTAATCATTGATCGATCTAATAATTTATCATTGAAGCTGCTATCCAAGATCCAAGTTTGATTGAATTAGCATTTTTGCAACAAACGGTTATAGAGATTGAATTTTCTGTGTTTTTGGCCATTCATCCTGAGATTTATTCTTGGTTTTCATTGAGTCTGTTGTGGTCTGTGTAAAATCTTTCAAAAGCTTGAATTAAATTGTATTTGGACCTAAAATGACTACTCCTTCCAATGATCCTCACAATACTGGTTCCTCAACCAAGCCTCCAATGCTGGTTAGAAGTGAGTATAACATATGGCAACAACGAATGCTCCATCACCTGTCTGTTAACAGCTCAGGTTGTTAGACATCAGTGGTACATGGTCCCCACAAGCCTATGGTGAATAACCCGAAAACCAATCAAATGGTTCCGAAGAGAAGGGAGCAATACTCAGATGAGCATAAGAAATTGTTTGAGATTGATGCAAAAGCCCATGGAATTCTGGCCATGGCACTGCCCAATGAAATCTATTATGGGCTAATGCATTATGAAACTGCCCATGACCTCTGGAATGCCTTGAAAGAACAATTTGGAGGAACAGATGAGGTCTTGGAAAATAATAGAGAAATCCTCGCCTAACAATATGAGACATTCTCTCATAGGAAGGGTGAGACACTGACTCAACAGTTTGAGCGGTTCTCTTGTTTGATCTCTGAATTAAAAATGGTCAAACATGAGTACACAAATAGCCAGATGAATAATAGATTTCTCAGATCACTGCCTGAGAGATGGGACACATATACTATTGTCCTACGCTCCAGTGCAAATTTGGACAAACTATCTCTCACCCAACTCCATGGGAAATTGCTCACATTTGAGAGAGAGATAGAACAAAAATGAAAACTGTCATCATCTGGAAAGCTCAAAGCTCACTGATGACTTTGTACCAGGAAACACTGCCTTGGTAAGTCATGAGTCGGAGTATGCAGGATCAGAATGTCACTATGATGAGCATATTGATTTCACCTCAAACAATTCTAATCATGCCTTTGTGAGTGTTGATTGTCATTCTGGTAATAATAGTGACAATCTATGCTTTATCATGGATGATTTGAAGGGCATTGCTGATGATGATTTAGAAGAGATGGATATTTTGAGCCAAATGGTCTTGATCAATATCAGATCTCAGAAATTCTACAAGAGAACTGGCAGGAAATTTCCTGGACTCTCTGACAAAACCAAAGTCGGTTTTGACAAGAGCAAGTTGAAGTGTCACAAATGCCACAAGCTTGGACACTTTGCAAGAGAGTGTAGATCAACTGGATCTAACATCTCTGCACCCTTTTGACTTTTCCAAATAACAATTCACAATCCAAAGGGCAACATTCTGCTGGTTCTAGTCATTCATCACACCCTCAATCTCCTGCATATTTTGTTCCTCAGGGTCAAATGCCATATCCTTATCCCCGCTATTATATGCCACAGCCAAATCAAGTTCAAGCTCCTATAGTACCACAACCTCATGCACTACCAGAACCTCAACCATCTCCATCTCAATCACAACCTCATCACAGCTTCTTCACACCTGGAGTCGTTGACTGGAGTAGCTTACCTGATAACTTGTCTGGTCACACTGAGAAATACTATGCTGGTGCTAGTCAACATGGTGGTGAACACCCTTTTGGAAATCTTGCTCTCATGGCCCTGGAGTCTACTGAGGGTTCCTGCTCAAATGAATCATCTTCACAGGTAACTCGGGTATCTTCAGAGGCTAAAGCCAAGTTATGTTCTGAATCATGCATAGCTGCCTTTGCCTCTATTAGAGTGGCAAATGTAGCATTAATAAATCAAAAACTTGAGTTTGAGAAAACCATTTCCAAAAGAAAAGTTGAGTATGAGTCTGCTCTTAGCAGTAAAAGTGATGAGATTTATAAGCTTAAATGCCAATTAAATGATGAAAAGGCCAAGCTAGAGGTTATTCTGGAAGACCACAGGAGTATCAAAGAAAAACTTGCAGTGACCCAAGTTGAGTGTGACCGCTGGGTCTCATCATGCAAGGTATTTGAAATGCTTCTTAGCAAGCAAACTGCTTCAAATATGAAGTTTGGTATTGGTTACAACCATACTGCTCCACCAACAGACTTTACTCCTAACTCCATAGTTAAGTCTGAAAGTGAAAGCAATCTCCAAATCATATTATCGTGTGAATCATTCTCCAATGATAATCTAAGATCAGAGAATGAAACCAGTGTTAAGATCTCAGCAAATAAATTGACTGATGGTCTAACTACTTAGACTCATATGAAGCTGAGTACTTAAGATGTTGTTCCTTAATGTACCCCAAGTACTGAAAGAGACCCAACATCTGAAAACCATTTGAAATCAGTTGAAATACAAGTACTAACAACTGCTGAGGAATCCATCAATCGGTCTATTAGGACGGAAGGAAAACAGTTGAATTACCAGTCTTCAGCTGTTACAAATCCTTTAGTACCTAGTACTGATAGGAGGAAAGTACTGAAGATCACACCTTTAGTAGTTTCCACTTCAGCAGTAGAGATGTCCAAGATGAAGAATAAACCATGTGAAATTTGTGGTAAATTCAATCATCTATCTGATGAATGTTGGTACAAAAAGGGTTTAAAACTCCAAAGGGATGAGCTCATTAAACTAGAAATAAATAAAATGAAAACTGAGTTTGAGACCAAGTTTGTATCACAATCATCTCAATCTGATAAACCCAAGGCCTTACCCAATTCCACTAAGAAGGATGCGGTTTATCAGAAGACAGCTGATATTGTTCCTCATGATAAACATAAGACTAAGTCTGTGAAATCTAAGGAGGAAATGGTGGGTCACAGGAACTCATCAACAACAAGCTCTTGAGTGTCAAATGAACTGAAAGCTCGAGCTTCAAATCAGACACAGCTTGTTATGATGGTTCAGCATCTGTTGGGGAGAGTTAACCAACTTGAAGCCCCTGTGATCAAACCACTAAAAAGGAATTCCAGGCCCAAATCTATTTCAGCACCATCTCCATCTTCATCAGCTGTTAATCATGAGAAACCAGTTATGGTTAAATCTGTTGATAAAGTCAGTCCCAAAACCAAAAAGGTTTGGGTCTCCAAAGCTAACTAGTTTCTTATGATTTTGCAGGGTTCTTCAGCATGCCAAAGAAGCATCTGGTATGTGGACAGTGGAGGATCCATGCACATGACTGGGAGCAGCTCTCTTCTTCATGATTACTCTCAAGGAAAGAAGGGATTTGTCTCATTTGGAAATGATGCTAAAGGTTACATCATTGGAAAGGGATTTGTGTCTAATGGAGATATTAGATTTGATGATGTCAACCATGTGGAGAATCTCAAATACAATCTGTTGAGTGTCAGTCAGATGTGTGACAAAGGACATATTGCTCTTTTCACAAGCCAGAACTGTAGGATTCTGTCTTCCAAGGTTCTGAGCCTGATTGACAAAGTACTGGATGATAATACTCTCCTGAAGGCCAACAGGATAGGAAGAGTATATGCCTTGGATTTGTCAAAGAAAATTGAGTTAAAAGGCCATCCATGCTTGTTCTCCAAGGCCTCTCTCCAAGAATCTAAACTGTGGCATAGAAGGCTGGGTCATGTTAATCTCAAAAACATGAATCAGTTGATCCACAAGAGTTTAGTGAGAGGTCTTCCAATAAAGGAGTTCAATTGTGATGAAATCTGCACTGCATGCTTAAAAGGGAAACAACATAAGTTTCATTCCCACCCATAGAAGAATCCAAGTCTAATGCCTGCTTACAACTACTGCACATGGATCTTTTTGGTCATGTGAAGGTAATGAGTATGGCAAAGAAGAAATACTGTCTGGTAATTGTGGATGATTACTCTAGATATGTATGGACTTTCTTCTTGCATTCAAAGGATGAGGCTGCTCAGTCCATTATGAACTTTGTCTTACACGTTGAGAAGCAGTCTTCCCTACCAGTTAAGTGTGTGAGGAGTGACAATGGTACTGAATTCAGAAACCACACTCTTGATGAGTTTTACTTGTCAAAGGGAATCAAGAGGCAGTATAGCATCCCAAGGACTCCAGAGCAAAATGGAGTAGTGGAGAGAAAGAACAAGACCCTCATTGAAGCTGCAAGGTCCATATTGGCTGATTCTGGTCTGCCACTGACCTTTTGGGCTGAAGCTGTCAATACAGCCTGCTATGTACAGAATAGAGCCTTAGTAAATCAAGGTTGATGAAAACTCCTTATGAAGTTTTACATCATTTAGCCCCTTTGATTTCATTCTTTAAGCATTTGGGTGTCCCTGTTACATTCTCAACACAAAGGATCAACTCCAAAAGTTTGATTCTAAGGTGGATGCAGGGTATTTTGTTGGGTATTCATCCACTTGCAAGGCTTACAGAGTATTCAACTATCGGACAAAGATAGTTGAAGAAACCTTGCATGTGAAGTTCAATGAATCCCCTAAGGATACAATTCCATAAAACCCTGTGGAGTTGTTTGATCTGGACATTCTGCAATACGTTCCTTATCAACCGCCTGCTGTTGCAGATCATATGAATCCATCATCTTCTATAACTAGTCATCCATCTGGTGTTACTGATGATGATGATGATATCAGTAATCACCTTTTCAAGTTTAGTGATCAACTGCCTGATTCAGCTAGACCTGATGTTCCTGTAGCTCCAGTAGCACAATCCACAACAATGCTGATGAGATTTCTACAACTTCAACTTCCTTTGAATTACCATCTACTGATTGGTTTCAAGGAAATGCTTCACCATCACCATCTGTTGCTGTTGAGCCTGCTACAAACACTTGCACAGATCTTATTGTGTACCAAGATCTGAAGAATCACCCTATGTCTCAAATCATTAGTGATATCAATGCTGGCGTGTCAACAAGAAGTCAATTGTCAAATTTCCGCTTCTATGCTCTCTTCATTAGTCAGCAAGAGCCAAAGAACTATCACATTGCTTTAAGGGACAATGGATGGGTTGAAGCCGTGCAGCTTGAGCTTCTTCAGTTCAAGAAACAGCAAGTGTGGTAACTGGTTCCTCTACATCCAGGTAAGTGTGCAATAGGCACTAAATGGTGTTTAGGAACAAAACTGATGAAAATGGGCTTATTGTTAAGAACAAGGCCAGACTGGTTGTACAGGGGTTTTCACAAGAGGAAGGTATTGATTATAATGAAACCTTTGCCCCTGTAGCCAGACTGGAAGCAATTCGATTGTTTTTAGCTTATGCTGCTTATCATAACCTTAAAGTTTTTCAAATGGATGTCAAAAGTGCATTTTTGTATGGGAAAATTAAAGAAGAGGTTATGTATGTCAACCACCAGGTTTTAAGGACAATAAACATCCTAATTGGGTGTATAAGCTTGATAAGGCTCTCTATGGGTTGAAACAAGCTCCTAGAGCCTGGTATGAGACATTATCAAACATTCTTCTGGAAAATAATTTCACTAGAGGCTCCATAGATAAGACTTTATTCATTAAGAAAGCTGGGCAGCATAATCTACTTGTTCAAATTTATGTAGATGATATTATTTTGGCATCCTCTGATCCACAGTTGTGTGATGCCTTTACAAAGTTGATGCAATAGAAGTTTGAAATGAGTGCCATGGGAGAATTATAGTTATTTCTGGGTTTGCAAATAAACAAAAGGCTGATGGAATTTTCATTCATCAGTCCAAATACACAAAAGATCTTTTGGAAAAGTTTGATTTACAAAACTGTAAGCCCTGTTCTACTCCATGTGCAACACCACATAACTGGATACAGATCAGAAAGGTAAGTGGTTGATGAAACACTTTACAGATGTATGATTGGGTCCTTGATGTACTTAACAGCTTCTAGACCAGATATTATGTTTGCTACATGTGTTTGTGCTAGATTTCAGGCTGCACCTAAGGAGTCTCATTTGATTGCAGTCAAGAGGATCTTTAGATATCTGCAAGGCACTCCATCTCTAGGTTTATGGTATTCTACTAGACATTCTTGTAAATTAGTTGCTTTTTCTGACAGTGACTATGCAGGGTGTAAGTTGACAAGAAAGTCCACTTCTGGAGGATGCCAATTCTTAGGCAACTGCTTGATTTCTTGGCAGAGTAAGAAGCAGACCTCAGTTGCTACATCAACTGCTGAAGCAGAGTACATTGCTGCTGCAAGCTGTACATCTCAGGTACTCTGGCTTCAATACCAATTATTGGATTATGGCATAACAGAGACTAAGACCCCATTGTTAATGGACAGCTCTTCAGCTCTTTGTATTGTCAAGAATCCTATCCAGCACACTAGAACTAAACATATTGAAATCAGACACCATTTTATTAGAGATTGTTTTGAAAAAGGTCTGATTGATCCAAAATTTGTTCCTAGTGTTCATGAGCTTGCAGACATTTTCACTAAGCCCTTGGATAACACAACTTTTCAAAACCTAGTGCTAAGGCTTGGTATGCTGCAGCTAGAATAAGTGACAACTACTGATGATCTCAGCTCACAAGTACTGATGATCATTAGTTTATTATTGTCATATATAAGTACTGAAGTTATCCTCCCTTCAGAAGTTTTTAAAACTACTGGAGCTTAAGTAACTTCTCAGTACTCAAGTACTTTATTTGTTAAAACAGCTGATGTAGTTAGAACAGCTGATGTAGTCACAACAGCTGATGTAGCTACAACTACTGATGTCAGAAATGCAGATAAGTACTGATGACCAATAAAACGTCTGAAACTCAAATCTAAGTCTGATGAGTAAGTGTGGAGGTCAGACTGAAACAGCTGAAAAGCTATGAATTGACGAAAACAGCTGATGAGAAATTTCTCTTCAGTCGTTTATACAACTACTGTTTCATTAAAACAACTGAAGCCAAAACTATGTCTTCAGTAGTTTACAACTACTGAAGACTAACACCAAGTCTTCAATTGTTTACAATAACTGATGACAAAACCACTGTCTTCAGTAGTTTCACAACTACTGATGACAAACACCAAGTCCTCAGTTTACATCATTTGAAGTCAAAACCAAGACCTTCAGTAGTTTACAACTACTGATGGTTAACACCAAGACTTCAGCTGTTTCAACGTTTGATGGTCAAAACCAAGTCTTCAGTTATTTTATAACAACTGATGACAACACCACCACTGTCAGTCGTTTTAAACCTCTGAAGGTTAATACCACGTCATCAGTAGTTTCAAACAGCTGATGACCACACCAAAACCTTTAGTAGTTTTCTTTCAGCCTTTTCATATCCCAACCCTATAAATACCTGTCTTCTTCTCAAACGTTCCATTAGCCGTTCTTCTGACCTTCATACTTTCAAAAATGGCAACCATGAGCCTAAAACCACGACACAACTGCGTTGCATACCTTACCAAGTCGGCTTTCTGGAACAAATTTGATAATGCCATTGACCTAATGGTGGATTCCCCATATCGCACAGCCTTTCTCTTGAATCCGACCATCTACCCTGAATCTCTCAGTCAATTCTGGTCAAATGTTTTTGTTCATACTGATGAGTCTACTAGCCTAATCTTTGTTCGGTCCCTCATCAACCAGAAACCAGTGGTTGTTACTGCCGACATCATTCGTCAGGCATTACACTTACATGACTCCACCACTGTGACTGAATACCCAAAGGGCACAATGGATATGCCCTTTATCAATAATGGGTATGAAGGTGATCTTCGGGCTACAGCTATTCTGAATAAACATTTCCATGATGCTGAAAAAGTTATCTTTCATATGGTAAATGTATGCTTAGCTTCAAAGACATCCTCTTGGGATCAAATGTCATCCCAATGGCAACAGGTATTGTATTCTATTCTAGAACACCAACCGCTAAATTTCTCTGAAATCGTGTTTCTAGAAATAAAGAACTTGGCTCAGAACCTACGACAACCGCTGGCTATTATATCCCAGGTTTCTGATGGCCATTATTTTAAATGAATAAAATATGATGGCCTTGTTGGCCTTGGAGTCCCTGCACCAGCTGTTTTGGCTAAGGTATACTCCAGGCACAACTCAGACCTCACTCTCAAAGAAGCTGCCCGAATGCTAAAACCAAAGCAGAGGGAACCCACAGCTTCGACCACCAGATCCAGAGTCCCCACCAAACCAAAAACCAAACGCCCCAAAACAGCTATTCAGGGAGATGAGTCCCCTGAAGATGCTCCTGTACCACCAAGGCAGGATATACTTGCTGGTTTAAACCCCCCAGCAGTATCAGAGACTCTCTACCAGCTAACACCGCACAGGCATCCTCTCAAAAGGATCCTGATGCAACCTTATCAGGGGCAACCACATCGCTGAGACCTCTCTCACTTGAGGAGGTTATCATTGAAGAGCATTCTCTCCCCGAATGCAATATGTTTCTATCTCCTCTCCCCAAGCAAATGCCCCCCAAAGTCCAACCATTATAATTGCAAACGTGCTGACTCAGCTGCATGCCTCTCCTCCTCCCCAACAAACACCAACAAAGGGGAGAACCACAGCAATTGAGGAAGAGGATCAAGATGCTTCTGACAACCCACAGCACCAGGGTTTAACTGTTCTATCTCTTGGTGTGGATATGCAGATACGAACATCTAGTGAGGCTGCCACCTCTTCTGAATCAGCACATGATCAGACTAAGGCTGGTAACATAGCTAAGACCTCACTAGAGGCAACAGCTGATGAAGGGCATCGTCCTGAGGCTGGAAGTCCCCAGTTCCAAGAAAAGGGGGCACATGCTAAAACTGGTCTACACCCGGTGCATGTACATCCTGCTACAAGCAGGAGGTCAGGTGATTCAACATCTGCTAATGATGACCTAGGCTTTTTCTATGATGTTCTAGCCCATAACACCATCCTAGAGGCTGAGGTAAGCAGACTACAAGAACTGCTTGCCAAGAAGTCTCAGGATGTAAGTCCATATGCCCCCACTAACCCACAGATGGCACCTTCATTCGAAGGTCCCCCAAACACTTCACCCTCTCACTTCACTGAGCCTCCAGCCTCTGCCTTTGGCACTATCTCTTAGGGACAGAACCCCCCTGAGCAGATGGTTGCTGCATTCCAACAATCCTTACCTCTCATCACTCCCATCATCAATGACATTGTTCATAAAGCCATTGATGAGAGGATCTCCTCAAGTCTACAACCACTCATTGATGATGTTGTGCACAAGAAACTTTCTGCGGTACAAACCCCTGCAACCAATGCATCCAAAAAGGGGGAGAGTACAGCAGTGAAAGAAAAGAAAAGAAAAAGAACTGAGGATGAGAAGGCACAAGAGAAAACCAAGGAGTTGGAGAAAGAAAAGGAACAACAACTGATCACTTACAAAAGAAAGAAAGGTGCTAGTGATCAAAAGAATGCTGAAGAAAAATCCTTGGAGGAGGTGATAAAAGATGCAAATGAAGCACACAGCCGATCCATGGACAAAATCATTGAGCAACTCTTCAAGCAAGACTTTGATACAACCAAACTAGACAGTGAGATCAGGAGGTTGGAAGTAAATGAAATCCAAAACAGATGGGCTGGGTACAGTGTGCTGGAGAAAGAGAGATTGGAGATCATGATTCGATTCATAGCCAATATTTAGGAAGATCACTGATGGAGATTCGTTCATGGACCAGAGACAGCATTCTGGCTATAGCCACCAGAATCTGTTGTTTGAGCAATTTCATAAGGGGATAATTATTGAAGCACTTGATGAGGCTGGAGCTGGGAAAAGGCTTGAAATGGCAAAACTCACAAAAGCCAAACTTACAACCAAAATGCTTGAACAACCTTCCAATCACCCACTCAAAACAGCCTACCCCTCAAATCTCCAAACCAATCTCAAAACTCAAATCCAAACATCCTCAACCCTCAAAACCATTCCTTTACCACAAAAACCAACCCACCATCATCCAATGATGCACCTAGAAGAAGGAGAAGGTGCTGAGGATAGAAGAAGATGAAGAAGAAGATGATGAAGATGATAGTCTGCCACTCTTTGCTGTTCTAAGGGTACCAGAACCCAGGAGTCAACTCATGATCACACTGACTCAAAAGGGAAATGGTTAGAGTCAAAATAGAAGATGAAGAACAGCAGAAGCAGCACGATGAATAACTACTGAAGATGGTTGACAAGGAATTTCCCCAGTCATCATCTATACAAGCCATGAAAGGGCATGCTCAGAGGCTGTACACTCTCAGACACACATTTCAGTATCAAAAAGAGAGAGTGAGAGTATGGCCAGACCCCAAGGTGAGCTCTAGAATACACAAAAGATCCATTCCACATAGATACAATGGCCAGGTTAGAAAAACAATAGACTCTACAATCATGTTGGCCATTGTAGTCTCACCTTGGGAAATACTCGATGAATTCATGAAGGCTCATCAATCAAAAATGACCCCTCAAGCCTTACTGGAAAACAAGATGATCAAAAGGGGTTATTATATAAGAAGCTTGAAGACATTAAGAAGAATGAGCTCCAGTTACTCCTTGAGGGCACCCATCCTGATGAATTTGTCTATAGGGAGATAACTACTGTGGAGTTGAAGAATGGCAGGACTGTAAAGTACCTATCTGAGTACTATGGTCCAGAGTTCTTCTTTGAAGGAGGAGTAGAAAAACTCTCCAAGGAGGAACATGTTGTTCTCCTTGAGGCCTATGTTCGTGAGTCTTACAGACTCGTAAATGGGAAGTAGGTTTCATGGTTGGGATCACAACTCTATGTCCAGATTCCCCAAAACAGAGTTCCCCTCCATACATAGCCAAACACATGATTAGAAACCTCTTCCTGGCCTGTGCTGATCCGATTCTCTGAAGCTGATCAAGAGAAGTCTTTGCCAACAATAAGTGGGACCTCAATAAAGTTAAAGGTTTTGGCTACATTGGTTCAGGGGGAGTTTGTTGGACCAAAAGAACCAATGAGCCGGATCAAAAAACCTTTAAGTCCCACAGACGTCACAACAACTGCTGAAGACACAAGTGCTGAAGACAAAGTCTGAAGACACAAGTGATGAAAACAAAGTCTGAAGACACAAGTGCTGAAGAAAAAGTCTGAAGACAAGTACTGAAGACAGTCTGAACACAAGTGCTGAAGACAAAGTCTGAAGACAAGTACTGAAGACAGTCTGAACACAAGTGCTGAAGACAAAGTCTGAAGACAAGTACTGAAGACAGTCTGAAGACAAGTGCTGAAGACAAGTACTGAAGACCAAGTATCAGACGTTGTCACAACAGCTGAAGAGGTCTTCTTCAGTAGTTGTGGCGGTTTTCTTTCAATAGTTTTATATATTCCCTTTTCAGTAGTTTAGTTTCAGTAGTTTAGTATCAGTAGTTTTATATTTTGTGCTTAGCACTCTCTGATATGTTCTCAGTAGTTGTGAACATTTCAGTAGTTTGTTAAGTGTTAGTTATTTTTGTAATAAATCTGCCAGATGTCACTATCCCGTGATATCAGCAGTGATTGCACTCTATATAAGGAGTGTCAACCTAATTGTAATAATTGAATGATTGAGCGAAACATTTGATATAATTGAAACATTCCTTTTCACAAAATATATTCTCTCGTTACAACCGTATTTGTTCTTAATGCATACGAATATCAAATTCTTGCTATAATTTGTCTAATTCTTGATCTTATTCCGCTGCGTTACACTCTAATCCATCAAACTTGAGATCACTGATCCTGTCATGTTGGAACAACCACCTCAGAATCAATATTGGGAACATTTGGTTCTGGATCTAAGGCAATAGGAGTCTGAGGTTCAGAAACTCAGAAGCATCACTGTCAGATGCTTATAATACTGTGGTAGTCGGAACCTATTAATCCTGGTTGTTCTGATCATTCTCTTTATTTTCTTCATCAGAGGAAGAGTCACTCACATCAAGTGCTCCCCCTCAGTTGGTAGATGATTGACTTTGTGAACCGGATAGTGTTGAATCTTAAGACGGTGAGTTCAAGACATCGTACATGATCTTGTTTTCCAACTCGTCTTCGGAAGTGGAGAGACGTATGTTTAAGGACTTGAAGAATCCATCATAGTCAAAGAAGTAAGTAGGACCTTTTCCAGCAGGTGGTGTGGTGTATCTCTGAACATCAACGTTACACCACAACTCTACTTGACCCTTGAGTTGTTGTAAACTCTCTTGTTCGGTATGTTGTATCCTAGAAAGATCCCTTCATCAACCTTCTCACTGAATTTTCCCTCCTGAGTCTTCTTCAGTAGGGTGCACGGAGCGCCAAACGGCTTGAGATACTCTAAGTTAGGTTTACGTCGTTGTAGTAACTCATAACATGTTTTTCCATGGCGTTTAACTACCGGAACTCGATTGAGCGTATAATATGCATTTGCAACTGCCTCATTCCAGAATTGAATAGGCAGTTTCGAGTCTGCTAGCATAGTCCGTGCGGTCTCTATCAAGCTGTGATTCTTCCATTCAGCAACACCGTTCATCTAAGGAGTGTAGGTGGAGGTAAATTGATGCACAATTCCCTTTTCCTTGCAGTAGGCCACCATCCACTGATTCTTGAACTCAGTTCCGTTGTCTGAGCGCACTTGTCGTACTTTCAGCTTGAATAGGGATTCCAGTGTAGTTACTAATTCCTTGAAGGATTCAAATATTTCTGATTTGGACTTCAGAAACATTACCCAAGAGAATCTTGAGTAGTCATCAGTAACTACGTAGCAATACAAGTCGCCTGCGATGCTTCTTGTACTGACTGGACCAAACAGATCCATGTGAAGAAGCTCAAGAGGTAGTTCTATGGAATGAACTTTCTTTTCCTTATGAGAGTTCTTCGTTTGTTTGCTCTTCTTGCACGCAACACAGAAATCCGGGAGTTGGAAGTTTTTGATGTTCACTCCCCTCACCAGATCATTCTGGATCAAGTGATTCATCTTCCTCGAATTTATGTGACCTATTCTCCTATGCCAGGAGATGGAATCCTTCTCAGTAGCTTTGGATAAAAAGCACTGAACTTCACGATCCGTTGTGGAGGCCTTTGAAAGATCCAAGACATAAAGATCTTTATATCTTGAAGCTAACATTAGGACTTGGTCCTCCGGGATCACATAGTCCTTCTTCAGAACGTAGCACTTCTTGTTGTCAAAGACTACTTTGAAGCCTTTATCACATATTTGAGAAACAGAAAGTAAGTTATTTTGTTATTGTTGGACATAGTTTACCTTGTCAAACTTAACTTTTGATTTCCTACTTCCCCTTGGTTGTGATGTACCCGCCTTTGTTTATAGCAAATGAAACATGCCCTCCTTTGATTTGTCTGACGTTTGATAAGAGAGCTCTGTTCCCCGTCATGTGCCTGGATGCTCCGCTATCTACAATCCACGTGTTAGTCTCAGCACTATAGCGAACACCCTGCAATTTCAATGAAAACAATAGTTCATGTTAGGAACCCAAGCCTTTACTGGCTTGGGTTTCCCCAAGGCATCACACAACATAAACTCAACCCATTGACCATTTGAGGTTAAGGGAAGCTCAGATGTTGTTTGTTCTCATTTTCCAATGCTGAGGCGGATTTTTCTTTCCATAGACCAGCTTCGTGTAAGGCCTGTTTGTTATAAACAAACGACTGGCTGATGGGTTGAACATTGGATTCGCTATCCCTTTTAGGAGGCTCATTGAGTTCCTCTTAAAAGATCTAGTTTTAGATGCAGGAAGTTCAACTTTCCTCCTCGGTGTCTGATAATAAGGACAATTAGACGCAATGTGACCGCACTTTCCATAATTGTAACAAGATATGCTTTCAACTTTATGGTTTATTTGTTTTTGTGGAAATGTAGGTGTCACACGGATGACCTTATTTTGTTTAGATTGAGACACTTCTTTGTTAGATGTATAGTCGGGTTTTACAAACTTAATTTCTTTACCTGGTTTACATCTTTTATTTCTTATTTACCTGGACTTTGATATGATACTCGTGATTGATTAGGTTTAACAGTCTTTTTGGGTTGTGATTTGACTTTGTTTGAGCCGGACTTTAAATTAACCTTTCCAAACTTTTTTTCCAGGTTACCACAAGGCATCTTTCCTTTTGCCTTTGAAGTGGACTCCTTTTATTTAGTGCCAGATTCAATTGATTTACTTGTGGAATCTAGGTCACTAACAAGAGGAGTGGTCACCACATGATCCTTGATGGGGTTATTATTAATTGGTTTACTTTTGGTGTTCATCAAGGTCTCAGGTGGTGGCGGAACCACTTTGTATCCCAATCCCTCCCCGTTGTTTCTTTCTCTCACTAAGTGTTGGACAATATGAGATAAGCTTGTCCAACAGTGCAGTTTTTGTTTTAAGGAGTTGACTTCTACTTCTAAAACTGCTTTCTGCTTCTTAGTGTCCTCTAGGGAGTTAGATAGTACCTAATGTCATTAGCTTGGTTAAAGGCAACTACTTTTGTTTCCCTAAGCTATTTGTTCAAAAGGTCTATCTTTTCCTTGTAACTGTGCTCATTTTGTTTTAAAACTCTATTAGCTTCAGTGCACAGTTCCAAATCCTTTACTAGGCTATCATTATGATCTAATAACCCAACAAATTTTAAATCTATGCTTTCTCTAAATTTATTACAATCAGAACAAGCATGATCATTAAACAATTGGTCAGTAGTACTTACTTGAGATGTTGAAGAGGAATCAACCATGTGTGCAGAATCTGTTGTCTCTGGTTCTGGTGATTCTGACGTTGGTGAAGATTTTTCTTCTTCAGGTAGGTGGTTGACCACAGGTGCAGTGTCTTTAGAACTGGACATCACGAGCTCTACTGCTATGTCTCCCTCACTGGCAGAATCGTCATCTATGTCCTCCACACTAGCTATGTTGGACTCTCCCGGTGAGACGAACCGAAAACTCCAGTCCTGTCCTTCATCATTGTTAGCAGTCAAGGCTTTAAGGTCCTTGCTTGATGAAGTAGAACTACTAGATGTGGCTTTGTCCTAATGATTAAAGGACGAGAAAGGATTGCCATTACCAGTCTTCTTTGGCTTGACACACTCCCGTTTGAAGTGCCCATTCTTACCATAGTTGAAACAGGTTACCTTCAACTTGTCAAAGCCAAAGGTCATGTCCTTGGTTGCAACCAGGTTCTATCCGGTCTTCTTGAGAAACTTTTTAGCTCGTCGGACAGCACTACCGAGGCCGGCCCACATTATATCCATCCGTTCCAACTCCATCTCAACCACCTGTTCATAATCCTCATCTGCCAGGTGCCAATTTCCTATATTTCCAGAAATTAGTCCATCATAGGAGTGGACTACAGTAGCTTAGAGGTCCATGTGTTCTCTGGCCACCTTAACAGTTATGTTACCGAAGTTATCGGTTTTCAATTTTGCTGCATTGGCTACTGGTATACTATACTGGGTACCAGGCGACCCTGACGTTTCGGACCCTGAAGTAGATGCTTGTGCTGGACTTGCTGAGCTTGAGATGAAGGCAGTCTGCAGTGGTGCTACAGATGTCTTGGCCTGAGGGGTCGCGTTGTAAAGCGCCAGATTCTGATCATAGTTGGCCTTTTGGGTTGTATACTTCATCCTAAGCTCCTCCTCTCTCAGTTTCAGAATGAAGTCATTTATGTCTAACTTCAAGAGCATCCCATTCTGTCTGAGATTTGAAACAAAGAAAGCCCATTTCTCTGGTAATCCATCTACAAAGTTGGATACCTTATCCTCCATCGACGTAGTTACTCCATGAGTGTGCATCTCACTCATCAAGTGGTAGAATATGTCGATCACGTCGTCTAGGCTTTCCTTTCCCATTGAAGAGAAGTTGTCAAACTCCTTCTTCAAAGCTTTGGCCTTAATGACCTTGAGTGAGGCATTTCCATCATACCTCTTTTCCAACACATCCCATAATTTCTTTGCTTGAGTATACTCCGAGTACTAATGGAAGATATCCTTCAGAATAGACTGGGTAAGCAAAGCGTAGACTTTCTTCTCAGCGTTGTGTTTCACCTTTTGTGCATCAGACATGCCACTTAACGTAAGTTTGACACCGTTAGCTCCTACTAGCATGTTGTATCCCGACTCTATAGCCTCCCACAAATTTGTATCTACTCAATTTAAGTAGATTTCGAAACGTTGCTTCAATTGTGGGTAGTCGTCTAACGTGATAAGCTTTGGGGTTTATTATGAATTCCCACTTCATTTTCCAGTAGCAGTAGATTCTGAATTCGAGTGTCTCTACTTGCTGTGTATGCTGAAAACTGGTCCTCCATTTCACTTAACTTTACTATTCAACAACTGTTTATGTGTGCGAATGAAGGTATGCGATTGGGCTTATCGGGCGATTGAACTAGGCGAATGGTTCAATCGTGCGACTGAACTAATGTGGATGTGTCAGTCGGCCGAATGAACTAATGCGGTTGAATAGTCTGAATAGGATTCTCAGTCATACGAATGAGGGTACGAATGAGTCCAATCATGTGTTTGGGGAATGCGAATGAACTTAGTCGTGCGATTGATCCAATCGTGCGACTGAACCTGCTGAAGTTTGAAAATTCGTAGGTTAAACGTGTTTTGGCCGCAAAAACTTGAATTTTCACAAACCTTAATTGTCGTATGCCGGAAAAACTAAACTTTATGGTCAAGAGACGTCTAAGACACCATTTGACACAAAAAGATTGCATTTTAGTGAAAAAACACAATTTTTGTATCAAAAACGATTGAATCAACACGTAATCAAGAGCCAAAGCTCTGATACCACTTGTTAGGGGATTGTGTACTTGATGATGTACTAACTGATTAACGTGTAAATGGAATCAAATAGTGTGGAATCCTATTTGATTGGCGATCCAATCAGTGAGAACGCACTTAGAAACAATTATGTAATTGAATCGAACGTTAAGAATCGATTAGGAATCGATCTACTGCGATCTATGAACTTGGAGTATGATCTTAGAGGTCTCTGGACGGCTAGGGTACGTTTGGAGTCGAAGTGTGTATTTTTGTTCACAAATTAGGTGGTATTTATAGGTTAGGGTTACTCATTCAGGTGACTGAACCATTTGCATGGTTCGTTCGTGCGATTGAGCCATGCGGTTGATCCATTCACACGACTGAGTATTTAGTCGTGTGGCTGAGTCAGTCGCATGAAGTTGTTTAGGCGTATGGACTATTTAGGCGCATGGACACTCAGTCGCATGGCCATTCGGATGCATGACCACTGTTGGGGCGCGTGGTCTAGTCGGACGCATGAGAACTTCACTTAACCAAGTTTGAATGTATTCATTACTATAACATTATGTATATCAATTCAAACAATCACAAACCTATATAATCTAGTCAATATGCATTACACAACTCATTAATGAAATATTAAACATTATAAACCACAACCAAACATTCTCATTTCATTAAGTACCCAAACCACAACCAAACATTCTCATTTCATTAAGTACCCAAGCATTCATAAGCGTAAGACATTCAAGACATATTACATTAAGATCTGAATCTAGGTACATATGTATCAACAACTTCCATACTGCACATAGCCTGGCACCAACACCGAGCTGAGCAATCACTATAAACCAACTGTATACTACACCCCCAACATTATGCATAACTCGGCAACTGGGTTGAAGATCATAAATGACTTCCATACCGCACATAGCCTAGCACGAACACCGAGGTGAGGAATCACTATAAACCATGTACCAAATCGTTGGTCAGTCACAAAGATTGGACCCCTACGTGTATCCTTAAGGGTTAGCTAAACCATACGCAATTGAGCTTATGACATTTTAGAGTCGTGCACCTCTGTACATATTGCTTGCAAGCCTTTCTATACTTACTCTTTCATAAATGCATGCACTTTATCATTATGTTCCTTTTTCATTATCTTCCACTTTACGTTACATAATACTTTTCATTTCTTTTATTAACATTCAACGCAAAGCCACGGGAAGATAAACATACATAACAAGAACATTAACATAATCGTGCAAATCATCATACATATCAGCATGCATACATAACATGCATCACACATACCATCATGCATAACATCATACATAACATCATTATCATCATACATCATACATCATCTATGACCTCAAAAGTCAACTTACTATGCCCCCGGGAACCTCCTAAGTCAAAGCCTACATAACACTTTTCCCTCGGAAATCAAAAAATTTCTAAGTCTTCATCCGCATTTCTTATTTTTCATTCGCATTTCTTATTGTTTATCTACATTTCGTTTGCTCATCCGCATTTCCTTCGCTCATCCGCATTTCCTTTACTCATCCGCATTTCCTCCAATCGCATAACTTTCATTTGCATTTCCTCTGGTCACATAACTTTCATCCGCATTTCCTCCAGTCACATAACTTTCATCTGCATTTCCTCTGGCTCATCCGCATTAGCAAATGCAGATGAGTTAGACTCGGAGGGTCATCCCCAAATGCAGATGAGTCCAGTCGCATAACTTTCATCCGCATTTCCTCCAATTGCATAACTTTCATCCGCATTTCCTCTGGTCGCATAACTTTCATCCGCATTTCCTCTGGCTCATCCGCATTAGCAAATGTGGATGAGTTAGACTCGGAGGGTCATCCGCATTTGTATGTGGTTCATCCGCATGAGGAACACTTAGGCAGTTATTTATGGTTGGGTGTTTGAACTACTGTTTGGGCGCATGAGCAGCCTAAGACACACTTAACATCATAATTCGGTCCCCAAACACCATCTATCACGTTCTAAGCTTAAATCTTACATTCTAAGCCTTAGGAACACAATCAAAATATCATCAAACACATACATACATACGGGTATGAAACCTAACTTTTATAAAAAGTTCATACATGCATTTCCAACCCCAAAACAGTTAAAAACAAGTAAAAAGATGGGTTCTAGAACTCACCTTTGCAGCTCTTTGGGTAAGACTTCTTCAAACCCGTTTTCAAATTGAACTCAAACACCTAAAACCCACCAAACACACACAACCGAACATACAAACATACCTAAGCATACAACCAAGGATGAAACCAGTTAAGAACATCTTAAACATACAAATTCTTACCTTGAATTCGATCTTTTCAGCTCTTGTTCTTCAAAATCCCGAAAGCTTTCTCTCCTCTTCGCTTTCTCTCTCTAAAATCCGGATGATATGTGATGTGTGTGACATATGGGCAGCCATACCACCTTTATCACCAACTTTTGAACCTTTTTCTCCTTTTGACATTTTAACCCCTCAACTTGGGTTAAATAGTTTTTTTTGTTTTTCTTCACTTAATTCCTTCGTTTGAATCTTCTAAAAATAACCGGGCGTTACATCGAAACAGAATCATAAATTTACAGTTCAAAAAGTAATAATAAATAAACAAAACCATAAGTTTTTTTGTTAGGTTTGGTTTCTTTTGGTTAAGTTGTGAAAGTTATATAGTACATTGTTGTAAAAACCAACCAAAGAAAGAACAATATTTAAGAAAAAATCATTACTGAATGATTAACTTGTTATGAAAAATGTTAATTCGAAACTATGAGATATCAAAAACTAAAAACTTCTAAATGTCCACTGATCCTTTTTATACATGAATCAGGACTTAAAAACCATTAACAAACTATTTACAGTTTACCCCATCTATGTTTAGCAAACATATCTTCCGAGAATAAACTTTACTTCCGAAGTTAAGAGAACTTCCGAAGCTTAATCATCCTTCTTCCGAAGAGGAACCTCCACTTCTTTCGAAGCCAAAACTCTTCTTTCGAAGCTAATATGTTTTCTTCCGAAACATTGTTAACTGTCTACGATCAACTCCAACTTTCCACAATCTCCACCTTTAGAGTATGCATCATAGAACACCAGTAACAATATTAACCAATACCAAGCTTTGCAACACAAAACTCAACTTAGAACTTGGCACCACCTTTGTAAGAATATCTGCAAGATTCTCATCCGTCCTAACTTGCTTTATCAGAACTTCCTTATTGCTGATAACTTCTCGAATAAAATGCAGTTAACATGAATATGCTTAGTCCTTTCATGAAAAACATTGTTCTTAGCAAGTTATACAACACCTTGATTGTCACAAAATACTATTGTATTAGACAATCTCATCCCTAACTCAGCAACAAGTCTTTGTAACCACAATGACTCCTTTATAGCTTCAGTTAGTGCCATATATTCTGCTTCAGTAATAGATAATGCCACCTTATGTTCCAACTGAGACTTCCAGCATACCGCATTTCCCATTACTCTAAACACATACCTAGTGATAGATCTTCCCTTATCAAGATCTTTTGCAAAATCAGAGTCAACATATCCTTCAACTCTATCTTGACCATCACCTTCCTCAAGCCAAAGATCAATCCCCAATCTTTAGTATATTGAAGATATCTAAGGATCCATTCAACATCATCCAAATGAACCTTTCCCAGTGACGAAATAAACCTACTAACCAAACTCACAGCATAAGCCAAATCAGGCTTGGTACACACCATTAGATACATAAGACTCCCCACTACATTGGCGTATGGAACATTCTCCATATAAGCCAATTCACCTTTAGAACAAGGACTATCTATGACATCCGGTAATTTCCGTTACCAAACTCCGTTAGTACCTTTATGTCTTGTATACACGTGTCATGAGCACACACTAGTTGTCGTTTAACGTTGGCGACCTAATAAGAATTAATAATGTTACATTAATGATAATCTAAATGATTAGATGATTATTGTTTTATGCTTATGTGTTTACGCACTTTAAACGTAATGGTGAATTTTATCGCGTAACATGGAAATGCGTATATTTAAATCGCCTATCTTGTGACTAGTGGAAATAATGTAAATATTATTATTGTTGATTAATAATTTTTATATTTTTAAGTTAAAACCTTTTAAAAAGTGTTTAAAAGAATAGTTTTTATAAAATATAAAATAAAGGGGGTTAAGTGTAATTACCTAAAACTAAAACTTAACAAAATTAACAAACCCTAATCCCCCCAAACCCCCAAATTGGCTGCAAACCCTCACCCTAATTCGAAAATTGATGTGATTATAGGAGATTGATGATTTTATGATGATTATATGATGATTCGTAGGTTGTATGAATGCTAGATTACATTGATCTTGCAAGAAATTGATGAATTGAAGGTTGTGTTCATAGGTTACTAATAATGGTAACTTTATTTAGATGATATGATGATTTGATGATGGATTGATGTTGTTGAAGGGTTTATGATGATGTATGTATGATAGATTGATGATATGGATGCTAGAAAACTAGGGATGAATGTTGTAGTTCATAGATTTCCAAAAGTAGAAACTTTTGATCATGAAGGTTAGTGAATTATGATCTTTGGATGTTGTTGATCATGGTTTGATGTTGATATGAACTTGAATTGTATTATTAATGAATTCATGAATACATTGGTGTTTGATAGATTTTGGGATGTGCTTTCCCAAAAGGTAAACTTTATTTGCACAAAGTTTGAAAGATGATAGTTTGAGCATGTTTGGGATATTAGGAGAATTTTAGTATGTTCGTGGATGATTTATAATGTGATAGTATATGTTATTTAGTTGTATGGAATGCTTGGATGGTCATGTGTGATGTATGGATTTTGATGATCATGTATGATGTTGAAGGTTGATTAGTAATTAGGGCATCATGTTTGGGACTGGAAATTGATTATTGTGGTGTATGTTGAATGCAATGAACATGGTTAATGAATATGATTGTGATCATCATACACGCGTGTGAATCTGAGGACCCTACTTAGTAGGATTGGCAGGGTTTAGGATGTCAAGTCGTGAGTGGCTTCACATGGCATCTAGTGTGTGGTTTGATCTTTGTGTGACGTGTTAGTTATGTTGTAACTGGTGGGCATGTTAATGTTTTAGATTCACATGACTTGTATGATATTTAGTGGTATGATGATCTAAGTAATGCATTAGGTAGTGTAGCACCTCATGTGATCCATTTGAATTTTAACCATGTATGTTATATGTTCACGTTTCCTTAATTAAATTATAACTCATGATGTCACCAATGGGTCAAATGGGTCTACTGTGTCAAACGTATCTTGTTCTGAAATCTTGAGTCTTTGGTTGTAGTGTGCTTAGGGTTCCACACGTTCTATGTTTACACGTACTTATCTACTTACATGATCTCGGTAACCTCTAAAGGTTGTCTGTCCACTCTTTCTTCCAAGTAAACCCAAAGTAGTTGTTACGCATATCAGGTGAGTTCATGCCCCACTCTTTACTTAACCTCTTTTGGGGGAGATAGCATACTGGTAATCTACAAACGCTTTATATATTTAAGTTGTGTATAATATTAATATAGTGTTGTTTATCATGGAAAAGTCCTCACACTTTCGAATTGTTAATATTGAATAGCAGAGAAACTTGGGTAGTGCTACTGGGTCAGACGAGCCCCACCTGTGTGACTCGAGGTCAACCGGGTGCAATTTGTCCTAATGACATTGTCACCACCTGGTAAGTCGTGACAGGAGGCAACAACTTATCACAGTTTCAATTGTGAAATCACTATGAATTAATATTTATTGTTAATCATAATAGATTAGCTATCTGTTACAATACACTACTTATATATCTCAACTGTTAAATTGCTTATATTTGAATATCAACTCTTGAACTCAACAATGATTGTGTTGACATTTTAGTATGCTATTCTCAGGTCATTAACTTCGCTTGCCTTTAGGAGCACTGCACGGATTCTTCATGCATTCTAAGACTCTATTTTTTAGAGACATCTTTGCTGGTTTTTTTAATTTATTAATGTTTAAACATTTGGGTTGGCGCGTGTTTTGCCATATTATGCATTTATGTTCTTTGGTTTCTTTACTTACAAAGCGCTTTCGCAAGGTTTTAAAGTTTGAACTTTGGTTAATTTTATTCCAATATTGGCATATAGTGTAGCACATCATGTGATCCATTTGATTGTTAACCATGTATGTTATATGTTCACGTTTGCATAATTGAATTATAACTCATGATGTCACCAACGTGTCAAACGGGTCAACTGTGTCAAAAGTGTATGTGTTCTGAAATCTTCAGTCTTTGATTGTAGTGTGCTTAGGGTTCCACGTTCTCTGTTTAGACATACTTATGTACTTACATGATCTAGGTAACCTCTGAAGGTTGTCTGTCCACTCTTTCTTCCAAGTAAACCCTAAGTAGTTGTTACGCATATCAGGTGAGTTCATGACCCACTCTTTACTTAACCTCTTTTGGGGGAGATAGCATACTGGTAATCTACAAACACTTTATATTTTAAGTTGTGTATAATATTAATATAGTGCTGTTTGTCATAGAAACGTCCTCACACTTTCGAATTGTTAATATTGAATAGTGGGGAAACTTGGGTAGTACTACTGGGTCTAACGAGCCCCACCTATGTGACTCGAGGTCAACCGAGTGCAATTTGTCCTAATGAACATTGTCACGACCTGGTAAGTCGTGACAGGAGGCAACAACTTGTCACAGTCAGCTTCAATTGCGAATCACTATGAATTAATATTTATTGTTAATAGACTAGCTATCTATTACATACACTACTTACATATCTCAACTGTTAAATTGCTTATATTTGAATATCAACTCTTGAACTCACCAACCATTTTGTTGACATTTCAGAATGCTATTCTCAGGTCATTAACTTCGCTTTCCTTTAGGAGCACTACACGGATTCGTCATGCATTCTAAGACTCTATTTTTTAGAGACATCTTTGCTGGTTTTATAAATTTATTAATGGTTAAACATTAGGGTTGGCGCGTGTTTTGACATATTTTGCATTTATGTACTTTGGGTTTCATTACTTACAAAACGCTTCCGAATGGTTTTAAAGTTTGAACTTTGGTTGATTTTATTCTAATGTTGGCATATAGTGTAGCACCTCATGTGATCCATTTGAATGTTAACCATGTATGTGATATGTTCACGTTTGCATAATTGAATTATACTCATGATGTCACCAACTGGTCAAATGGGTCAACTGTGTCAAACGTGTCTGTGCTCTGAAATCTTGAGTCTTTGGTTGTAGTGTGCTTAGGGTTCCACACGTTCCATGTTTACCCGTACTTATGTACTTACATGATCTAGGTAACCTTTGAAGGTTGTCTGTCCACTCTTTCTTCCAAGTAAACCTAAGTAGTTGTTACGCATATCAGATGAGTTCATGCCCCACTCTTTACTAAACCTCTTTTGGGGGAGATAGCATACTGGTAATCTACAAACACTTTATATATTTATGTTGTGTATAATATTAATAGAGTGTTGTTTGTCATGGAAACGTCCTCACACTTTTGAACTGTTAATATTGAATAGCGGGGAAACTTGGGTAGTACTACTGGGTCTCACAAGCCCCACCTATGTGACTCGAGGTCAACCGGGTGCAATTTGTCCTGATGAACATTGTCACGACCTGGTAATTCGTGATAAGAGGCAACAACTTATCACAGTCAGCTTCAATTGCGAAATCACTACGAATTAATATTTATTGTTAATAGACTAGCTATCTGTTACAATACACTACTTATATATCTCAACTGTTAAATTGCTTATATTTGAATATCAACTCTTGAACTCACCAACCATGATGTTGATATTTTAGTATGCTATTCTCAGGTCATTAACTTCGCTTGCCTTTAGGAGCACTGTACAGATTCGTCATGCATTCTAAGACTCTATTTTTTAGAGACATCTTTGTTGGTTTTTTTTATTTATTAGTGTTTGCACATTTGGGTTGGCGCGTGTTTTGCCATATTATGCATTTATGTACTTTGGGTTTCTTTACTTACAAAACGCTTCCGCATGGTTTTAAATTTTGAACTTTGGTTGATTTTACTCTAATGTTGGCATATAGTGTAGCACCTCATATGATCCATTTGAATGTTAACCATGTAAGTTATATGTTCATGTTTGCTTAATTGTATTATAACTCATGATGTCACCAACGGTCAAACGGGTCAACTGTGTCAAACGTGTCTGTGTTCTGAAATCTTGAGTCTTTGGTTGTAGTGTGCTTAGGGTTCCACACGTTCTCTGTTTACTCGTACTTATTTACTTACATGATCTAGGTAACCTTTGAAGGTTGTCTGTCCACTCTTTCTTCCAAGTAAACCCTAAGTAGTTGTTACGCATATCAGGTGAGTTCATGCCCCACTCTTTACTTAACCTCTTTTGGGGGAGATAGCATACTGGGAATCAACAAACACTTTATATATTTAAGTTGTGCATAATATTAATATAGTGTTGTTTGTCATGGAAAAGTCCTCATACTTTCGAATTGTTAATATTGAATAGGGGGAAACATGGGTAGTACTATTGGGTCTGACAAGCCCACCTGTGTGACTCGAGGTCAACCGGGTGCAATTTGTCCTAATGAACATTGTCACAACCTGGTAAGTCATGACAGGAGGCAACAACTTATCACAGTCAGCTTCAATTGCGAAATCACTACGAATTAATATTTATTGTTAATAGACTAGCTATCTGTAACAATACACTACTTATATATCTCAACTGTTAAATTGCTTATATTTGAATATCAACTCTTGAACTCACCTAACATTGTGTTGACATTTTAGTATGCTATTCTTAGGTCATTAACTTCGCTTGCCTTTAGGAGCACTACACGAATTCGTCATGCATTCTAAGACTATTTTTTAGAGACATCTTTGTTGGTTTTTTTTATTTATTAATGTTTAAACATTTGGGTTGGTGCGTGTTTTGCCATATTATGCATTTATGTACTTTGGGTTTCTTTACTTACAAAACGCTTCCTCATGGTTTTAAATTTTGAACATTGGTTGATTTTACTATAATGTTGGCATATAGTGTAGCACCTCATGTGATTCATTTGAATGTTAACCATTTATGTTATATGTTCACGTTTGCATAATTGAATTATAACTCATGTTGTCACCAACGGGTCAAACGGGTCAACTGTGTCAAACGTGTCTGTGTTCTGAAATCTTGAGTCTTTGGTTGTAGTGTGCTTAGGGTTCCACATGTTCTCTGTTTACCCGTACTTATGTACTTTCATGATCTAGGTAACCTTTGAAGGTTGTCTGTCCACTTCTTCTTCCAAGTAAACCCTAAGTAGTTGTTACACATATTAGGTGAGTTCATGCCCAACTCTTTACTTAACCTCTTTTGGGGGAGATAGCATACTGGTAATCTACAAACACTTTATATATTTAAGTTGTGTATAATATTAATATAGTGTTGTTTGTCATGGAAAAGTCCTCACACTTTCGAATTGTTCATATTGAATAGCGGGGAAACTTGGGTAGCACTACTAGGTCTGACAAGCCCCACGTGTGTGACTCGAGGTCAACCGGGTGCAATTTGTCCTAATTAACATTGTCACGACATGGTAAGTCGTGAGAGGAGGTAAGAACTTATCACAGTCAGCTTCAATTGCGAAATCACTATGATTAATATTTATTGTTAATCATAATAGATTAGCTATCTGTTACAATACACTACTTATATATCTCAACTGTTAAATTGCTTATATTTGAATATCAACTCTTGAACTCAACAATGATTGTGTTGACATTTTAGTATGCTATTCTCAGGTCATTAACTTCGCTTGCCTTTAGGAGCACTGCACGGATTCGTCATGCATTCTAAGACTCTATTTTTTCGAGACATCTTTGTTGGTTTTTTTATTTATTAATGTTTAAATATTTGAATTGGCGCGTGTTTTGCCATATTATGCATTTATGTACTTTGGGTTTCTTTACATACAAAACGCTTCCGCATGGTTTTAAGGTTTGAACTTTGGTTGATTTTATTTTAATGTTGGCATATAGAGTCGTTCTGAGTAACTATTGACTGTGATCCTGGTTTGTTCACACGTCTCGCGGTAAAACTCCGCACGTGGATTTTGAGGGTGTGATAGATTGGTATCAGAGCCATTGGTTATAGGGAACTAGGTTGCGTACACACTAGACTATAACCGCACACAGTTAGTTAGTTACCTGTGCCTTATTTCCTCTACTGTATACTCATTGGCATACACATCTTACTCTCTGCAGCATGGCATCGTCATTGAGAACTCCGGGTAACCGACCTGCATCACCTACACGATCTGAGTCCCCACCTCCCGCACCTGTACCCGACTGGCCCCGTCTACCTTATCCTAAAGGAGAGATTGATTGGGATCAACCCTTTGCATTAATGGAGCGTGACCCCCCACGAGACTAGATTTTCTACCCCATGTTTGTTGATATATAATATATAGGGAGCGCATACCCGTCCCGAGGCCCAGGACTAAGAGCAACGCTGATGAGCCAATGTTGGAGCATATATAGTCATATATAGTGTGTCCGTCGCTTGTCGAATAGTCTAGGCTTAATGTTATACACATGATATGTTGTAAACACATGAAACTGGGTCATTCGCAGGAGCATATGCGAATGAGACTCAGTCGTACGACTGAGCCATGCTAATGGACCAGCCGTGCGACTGATAGATGCGATTGGGACATTCGTAAGACTAAACCATAAGTATGGTCAAGTCGTATGTTGGACCAAAAGAACCAATGAGCCGGATCAGAAAAACCTTTAAGTCCCACAGACGTCACAACAACTACTGAAGACCACAACAGCTGAAGACAACAGCTGATTACAAAGTCTGAACACAAGTGCTGAAGACAAAGTCTGAAGACAAGTGCTGAAGACAAAGTCTGAAGACAAGTGCTGAAGACAAAGTCTGAAGACACAAGTGCTGAAGACAAAATCTGAAGACACAAGTGCTGAAGACAAAGTCTGAAGACACAAGTGCTGAAGACAAAGTCTGAAGACACAAGTGCTGAAGACAAAGTCTGAAGACACAAGTGCTGAAGGCAAAGTCTGAAGACACAAGTGCTGAAGACAAAGTCTAAAGACACAAGTGCTGAAGACAAAGTCTGAAGACACAAGTGCTGAAGACAAAGTCTGAAGACACAAGTGCTGAAGACAAAGTCTGAAGACACAAGTGCTGAAGACCAAAGTATCAGACGTTGTCACAACAGCTGAAGAGGTCTTCTTCAGTAGTTGTGACGGTTTACCTTTCAGTAGTTTTATGTTTTATTTTTTCAGTAGGTTGACACAACAGCTGAAGAATACTTCTTCAGTTGTTGTGCTCATCAGTAGTTTTATATTTATCAGTAGTTTTGTAAAACGACTGAAGAGCTTGTTCTTCAGTCATTGTAGTTTCAGTAGTTTCTTATCAGTAGTTTCTTATTTTGTACTTAACACTCTGATATGTTCTCAGTAGTTGCGAACATTTCAGTAGTTTGTTAAGAGTTAGTTATTTTTGTAATAAGATCTGCCAGTTGTCACTTACCCGTGATAACAGCAGCGATTGCACTCTATATAAGGAGTGTCAACCTAATGTAATAAACAAATGATTTGATCAAAAATATTCAATATTATTGAAACATTCCTTGATACAGAAATATATTCTCTCGTTATAACCGTATTTGTTCTTAGTGCATACAAGTATCAAAGAGATGGAGTAAAAGCAGTGTGCACCTGGGGAGAATGGTGCTCTTCAATGGCAATCTCCTCAAATGAGGAAGATCCCATATTTGTGGGGTACCCCTTCTGTGGTTGCTGCAGGTTCCTTTTGAGAGGAATCCTGAGCGGCTATGGCTGGGAGAGTCCTTATATCCACTAGGGGGTTATAACCAGTGGATATAGCCTGCGTTTGTGTTGCAGGGGTATCCTCAAGGGACTCATTTCCCTGAGTAGCCTTTTTGGTTTTCTTTTTAGTGGGTTTGGTGGGGACTTTTGATTTGGAGGTGGTGGCTGTGGGTTCCAGCTGCGTGGGTTTGCGCAGCTTGGCAGACATTTTGAGTGATTGGTCAGAGTTGTGCCGGGAGTATACTTCAGGCAATACAGCCATAGCAGGGACTCCCAGGCCAACAAGTCCCTCAGCTTGAAGAAAAAGGGGCACATGCTACAACTGGTCTACACCCAGTGCATGTACATCCTGCTACAAGCAGGAGGTCAGGTGATTCAGCATCTGCTGATGATGACCTGGGCTTCTTTTATGACGTTCTTGCCCAGAACACACTCCTAGAGGAGGAAGTCAGTAGGCTGCAAAAACTACTTGACCAACTCTCTCAAGGAGAAAGACCATCTGCCACCATATTAACCCAACAGATGGCACCTTCCTCTGAAGGTCCCTTAAACACACAGCCACTACAAAATTCTCAGCCACCTGCCTCTGTTTCTGGCACCATTTCTCAGGACCAAAACCCCCCTGAACAAATGGATGCTATCCCTCAAAATCCCCTATCTCTCATCACACCACAACTAACCGAATTTGTTATTAAAACTGTTGATGAGAGACTTTCTACTGTCTTACAACCTCTGGTGGAGGATGTACTGCGCCAACAACTTTATGCTACTCAATCCCTTGCAACCAATGCAACCAAAAAGGGGGAGAGTTCAGCAGTGAAAGCTAAAAGAAAGAGGATGGAGAAGGAGAGAGAGAAAGAGAAAGATAAAGAGGTTGAAACAGAGAAGGAGAGTGTGATTGAGAAGGGAGCTGAAATTGAAAAAGTACATGAAAGTCAAAAAGATTTTCATGTCACATACAAGAAAAAGAAGAGTGCTGAGAAAGAGAAGAACTTGAACGAAATGGTTAAAGAGGCTGATGCTGAACACAGCAGATCAATGGACAATATCATTGATCAGCTGTTTAGGCAAGGTTTCGACACTGAAAAGCTGGATTCTGAAATAAGAAGATTAGAGATCGAAGAGATCCAACAAAGATGGGCCAGCTACGGCACTATGGATAGAGAGAGACTTGAGATCATGATCAGATTCATCAGCAAATACCTTGGGAGATCATTGATCAAAGTAAAATCATGGACCAGGGACAGCATCTTGGCCATAACCTCCATGATCTGTTCGTCTGAGGCATACACTAAGGGGTTAGTAGTCGAAGCTTTGAATGAAGCAGGAGCAGGGAGCAGGACTAAGCTAGCCAAATACTCAAAAGCAACACTCACCTTCAAAATGCTAACTCAGCCTGTCAACATTCCCTCTCCAAAACAACCACAACCACAACCCACAAAACCAACTCCCTTACCATCTAAACCAACAGCCGATGATGCACCTAAGAAGAAGAAGAGAAGGGTGTTGAGGCTAGAGGAAAAAGAAGAAGAGGATGATGTGGAAGAAGATAGGCTACCTCTGTCTGCAGTCCTAACATTGGCTAAAGCCAAACCCATGCCCATCACTCCCACCTCACAGATGGAAGCTGTGAGAGTAAAGATTGAAGAAGAACAGCAGCAAAAGCTTCATGATGATGAAATGCTGAAAAGCATTGACAAAACTTATGCTGCTTCGTCATCAATAATAAGTATGAAGAAAGAAGCTCTGAGGTTGTACACCCTTGCAACACATTTCAATATCAGAAGGAAAAGGTGAGAGTATGGCCTGATCCCAGGGTGGCTCACAGGATTGTAAAGAAAGACATTCCTTCAAGATACAAGGGCCAAGTCAAAAGGATCGTAGATGAAGAGATCACAGTGGTCCTTGTAGTATCACCCTGGGAGATTGTAGAAGATTTCAAGAAGGCCTATGAGACTAAACAACCACCCCAAAAGATGTTAGAGAACAGAATTATTAAAAAGGGGTTAGTCTACAAGAGGCTTGAGAACTTCAAACAAAATGAGCTCAGTCTGTTACTTAAAGGGACTCATCCTGATGAGTTTGCATACAGACAGATTACAACAGTTGAGCTCAAAAATGGTAAACAGGCCAAGTACATCTCAGAGCTGTATGGGCGTGAAGGATTGTTTGATGGTGAAGCCGAGAACCTGACCATGGAAGAAAAAATTATGTTTCTCAGAGCATGCACCAGAGAATCCTACAGGCTTATAGATGGGAAGTGAGTCTCATGGATGGGGGAACAGCTCAGTGTCCAATTCCCCAATACAGAGCTCCCATCCATACATTGCCACCCAAATCATAAGAGACTCATTTCCAGGCCAGTGCTTATATGGGTCATCTTCTCAATTGATCAAGAAGGAAAAAGACCAACCATTCTGCCAACAATAAGTGGGACCTCAATAAAGTTAAAGGTTTTGGCTGCATTGGTTCAGGGGGAGTTTGTTGGACCAAAAGAACCATGAGCCGGATCAGAAAAACCTTTAAGTCCCACAGACGTCACAACAACTACTGAAGACTACAGCAGCTGAAGACAACAGCTGATTACAAAGTCTGAAGACAAGTGCTGAAGACAAAGTCTGAAGACAAGTGCTGAAGACAAAGTCTGAAGACACAAGTGCTGAAGACAAAGTCTGAAGACACAAGTGCTGAAGACAAAGTCTGAAGACACAAGTGCTAAAAACAAAGTCTGAAGACACAAGTGCTGAAGACAAAGTCTGAAGACACAAGTGCTGAAGACAAAGTCTGAAGACACAAGTGCTGAAGACAAAGTCTGAAGACACAAGTGCTGAAGATAAAGTCTGAAGACACAAGTGCTGAAGACAAAGTCTGAAGACACAAGTGCTGAAGACCAAAGTATCAGACATTGTCACAACAGCTGAAGAGGTCTTCTTCAGTAGTTGTGACGGTTTACCTTTCAGTAGTTTTATGTTTTATTTTTTTAGTAGTTTGACACAATAGCTGAAGAATACTTCTTCAGTTGTTGTGCTCATCAGTAGTTTTATATTTATCAGTAGTTTTGTAAAACGACTGAAGAGCTTGTTCTTCAGTCGTTGTAGTTTCAGTAGTTTCTTATCAGTAGTTTCTTATTTTGTACTTAACACTCTGATATGTTCTCAGTAGTTGTGAACATTTCAGTAGTTTGTTAAGAGTTAGTTATTTTTGTAATAAGATCTGCCAGTTGTCACTTACCCGTGATAACAGCAGCGATTGCACTCTATATAAGGAGTGTCAACCTAATGTAATAAACAAATGATTTGATCAGAAATATTCGATATTATTGAAACATTCCTTGTTACATAAATATATTCTCTCGTTATAACCGTATTTGTTCTTAATGCATACAAGTATCAAACTCTTGCTACAATTTGTCTAATTCTTGTTCATATTCCGCTGTGCTACGCTCCATTACATCAAACTTGTGATCACTGATCCTGACATCGTATGATTAAACCATACGCATGGTCCAGTCGTTCGACTGAACCATACCCATGGTCCAATCGCACGAATGGGCCCAGTTGCATCTAATATGGGCCGAGGCCTATATATATACCAGTTTCAATGTGTAGAGCAATTAAGGATTGAGAGGAAGTCTGCCCGGAGCCTAGGGCTGCCAGATGAGAGGGGAGATCATGCTCGATCTTCCCTTGCCAAGAGTCTTGATTCTTATGTTGTAACGAGCTTGTAATCGTTAGGTTTTTATCAATGAAACCAATATTTGATAGTTCGTGTTATTGATTGACTTTTGGTTTTGGTTGTTCATCCTTCCGTCAAGAACATGCTCGGATGTTTATCGATCCGGAGAAAAACCGACTTTACAACCAATGCCTTCACTCCCGTGGACGGTGCAGTCCAATGAGCAACTGATTGCTGCACTGGTGGCTGGACTGGATACTAAGCAACAACGAGTCAGGCGACTCACGAGTGATGTTTGTACATTACAGCATGTGGTGTACAAACTACGACATCAAATGGATGAACTTGAGGAGCAACACAGGAAGACCCTAAATGGGTGTCACCACATGGAAGACAGTCTTATAGCACTTAGAGGACGCGTAACTGCTCGTGAATAGCGGGATGTAGTAGCCGATAACAGAATTGCTCCCAATTGGCAACGCTTCAGATTACTATAGCTCCTGCTCCTGCAGAGGACCCTAGGATGAGGATCCCGAGGAGGAACCCGGGGAGGAGGAACCGGTGGAGACGGAAGATGACAGTGATGGGTCGGAAGTCGTCAATTGATTCCCTTTATATGACTTGGACTATGTAGTGTTTCTCTCTTTTTTTGAAACCTATGTGGGAAGGGTTGTTTCCACATCCGAACGACAAAATTAAATTATGAAATTGTTGAATACATTGTGACTCATTTACAATTATTTATCTTGGTTATCATTTTTGTTATGAATGTTGTGGTTGCGATGATTCATTATTCCTTATTGTTTATTGTACTTCAATGGGATAAGTGTGTTTGATGTTACTCATTATTGTATTTGTGAATGTAAAGTGAAAAATGGACGCTCGTGGATGTGGACGTGGACATGGGCGTGTACGCGAATGCGGACGTGGCGTCGGAGAGCATGGCGGTGGTGCTATAAACATGACCCCTGCTAAATTAGCTGCCCTGATAAACGAGCATGTTTAGGCAGCGGTGGCTACTGCCCAGACGGGACAGCCAGCAGGTAAACAATGATTGAAAGTAAAATAAAATATCCTGAGTAACCATATAGGATATCAGATCAATGTTTGTTATGTTAAAACAAGACCACCGGTATGTACCTATAAGTCCTTTATGGACTGTAAACCGCACACCTACAGTGGTACTGAAGGGGCTGTAGGACTGGTACGATGGTTTGAGAAGACAGAGTCTGTTTTCTCCAAATGTAACTGCCCACCTGTTGAGCAGGTGAAATATGCCACCGGGACTTTGGAAGGTGCCGCTCTATCCTGGTGGAACGCGCAAGTCCAGATGCTAGGACAAGCGATGGCAAAAGGGCTTCCCTGGATTGAATTCAAGGGGATGATGACCGAGGAGTACTATCCTCGAAATGAAGTACAAAAGCTGGAGATGGAGTTCTGGCAACTAAAGAAGTAGGGCTCGGAAATCGAGGCCTACACCACCCGAACCCATGAACTAGCCACCCTATGCCCGGGGATGGTGAACGAAGTGCACAAGAGGGTTGAGCATTACATACGGGGATTAGTACCCGAAATTCAAAGCATGGTGACTGCTTCCAACCCGACCACAATTCAGCAAGCCACCCAGTTAGCTTATAAGCTAACTGATCAAGCAGTGGAGCAAGGACGTTTACCTCGGGGCACTGTGACTAGCGTGCCCGACAACAAGAGGAAGTAGGATAGTTCCAACAACAACAAATCATCATCATCCAGCGGTCAACCCTAATCTCAACAACAACAACAGCCAGTTCAGCAACAACAACGGAAGTTCGATAATAACCGCAACTTTAACCAGACGGCTTCAAACAATCAAGGACCCAGTGGTTATGGTGGTAAACATCCTAAGTGCACTCGGTGTAATTACCATCATGTGGGAAGGTGTGATAATTTCAAATGTCAACGCTCTGGTAAGATTGGACACGCTGCTAAGAATTCTCGTGGTCAACTGTTAAGGAAGCCACAACAACTTAGGAGACTCCCAAAGGTTGTTTTGAATGTGGGAAGGAAGGGCATTATAGGAGAAACTGCCCACAACTAAGGAAAAATGGTAATGGCAATAACGGCAATGGCCATAATAACAACAACCATGGTAACAACAACAATAATGGAAATGGTACTGGTAATGGTGGCAACAACGATGGAGCCAAAGGGAGAGCCTTCGTCATCGGCTTAGGTTTGGCTCTAAATGACCCCACAACTGTTACTGGTTGGTTTTATGTTAATGGGTGTTTGGCTACGGTACTATTCGATACTGGTGCTGATAGGAGCTTCGTGTCCTTAAAGTTCTGTAGTCTTTTAAGTGATATACCCTCCGCCTTAGAATCTAAATACACTGTAGAATTGGCCGACGGTAAACAGATCCATGTAACACAAATCCTTAGAGATTGTAAGATAGAGCTTGCCGGTCATACTTTCGCTATAGATCTTATGCCTGTTATGCTGGGTAGTTTTGATGTAGTGATAGGCATGGAGGCTCTCTAGCAAGCAAGCGGAAGTCATATGTCATAAGAAGATCATACGAATTCCTGTTGGTGACGAAATCCTTACAGTCAGAGGTGATAGGAGTGGTGTTGTGATAGGCATCATCTCATACATGAAAGCCCAAAAGTTGTTGCGAAAAGGTCTTTTGGCTATTCTAGCACTCGTCACCGATAAGCAAGCAGAAGAAAGGAGAATGGAGGACATTCCCATAGTGCGTGACTTTCCAGAGGATCTTTCTAGATTACCACCTCACCGCCAAGTGGAATTTCAAATCGAGTTGACTCCCGGTGCAACCCCGATTGCTAGGGCACCTTATCGATTAGCACCGAACGAACTACAAGAGTTGTCATCACAACTTCAGGAGCTTTTAGATAATGGCTTTATTCGACCTAGCACATCACCTTGCGGAGCCCCTGTCCTTTTTGTTAAGAAGAAGGATGGCACATTCCGGATGTGCATCGATTATATGGAGTTAAACAAAGTAACAGTCAAGAATCGATACCCTTTACCCCGTATCAACGACTTGTTTGATCAGCTTTAGGGATCAAGCTATTATTCGAAGATTGACTTGAGAACCGGTTATCATCAACTTAGAGTCCAAGAAGAAGACATTCCCAAAACTGCGTTTCGTACTTGTTATGGTCATTATGAGTTCTTGGTCATGCCTTTTGGGTGACTAATACACCTGCTGTGTTCATGGACCTCATGAACTGTGTGTGCAAACCTTATCTCGATCAATTCGTCATTATGTTTATGGATAATATACTGATATAGTCTAGGACCAAAGAGGATCATGAAGAGCACTTATGAATGATCTTAGAACTATTGAAGAATGAGTAGTTGTATGCCAATATCTCTAAGTGTGACTTTTGGATACGAGAAGTGAAATTCTAGGTCATATTGTTAATCAGAAGGGAATACATGTTGATCCTGCCAAGATTAAGGCGATAACGAATTGGACTATACCCAAAACGCCGAGCGAGATAATTCAATTTCTGGGATTAGCAAGATATTACCGACGATTCATAGAGGGATTCTCTAAGATCGCACAACCTTTTACAGCCTTGACCCATAAAGGAACGACATACAAATGGGGTGAGAGTCAAGAGTCGGCTTTTCAATTGTTAAAACAGAAACTCTGTAGTGCATCGATATTGGCACCGCCAGAGGGAACGGATGATTTTGTGGTGTATTGTGATTCATCCATTCAAGGATTGGGTTGTGTCTTGATGCAACAAGAAAAGGTGATAGCCTACGCCTCGAGACAACTAAAGGTTCACGAGAAGAACTATACCACCCATGACTTCGAATTGGGTGCAGTGGTTTTGCCTTAAAGATTTGGAGACATTACTTGTACGGTACCAAGTGCACTATCTACACCAATCACAAGAGTCTTCGACATATCTTCGAGCAAAATGAGTTGAATATGAGGCAACGACATTGGGTGGAGCTACTAAACGACTATGATTGTGCTATCAAGTATCATCCAGGAAAGGCGAACGTGGTTGTCGATGCATTAAGCCGGAAAGAAACAGCTAAACCTAGATGGGTGCGAGCTTTACAGCTTACTATCAGTACCCAACTGCCCGAACAAGTTAAGGAGGCACAGATAGAAGCCCTAGAAGCGAAAAATGTTGGTTCTGAGTCGTTAAGGGGAATGGATAAACAACTGGTGGTGAAGGAGGATGGAATTTGGTACTTCATGGATAGACTTTGGGTGCATGTCTATGAAAATCTAACGGATTTAGTTATGAGTGAGGCACACAGATCTAAGTATTCTATACATCCTGGATCCGACAAAATGTACCATGCCTAAAGGCGCACTACTGGTGGCCTAACATGAAGGCGGATGTAGCTACGTATGTGAGCAAGTGTTTGACCTGCTCGAAAGTAAAGGTGGAATACCAAAAACCATCCGGACTGTTGCAACAACCCGAGATACCAATGTTGAAATGGGAACAAATCTTCATGGATTTTATTACCAAGTTACCCCGGACTAATACTGGTTGTGACACAATATGGGTTAGTGTGGATCGATTGACAAAGTCTGCTCATTTCCTTGCAATTAAGGAAACTGACAAGATGGAGAAATTAACTCAACTATACCTTAAAGAGATCGTTTCGAGACACGGTGTATCGATCTCAATTATTTCTGACCGTGACGATCGTTTCACATCATATTTCTGGCAATCACTACAGAAATCCTTGGGTACACGATTGGATATGACTACTGCTTATCATCCACAGATGGATGGCCAGAGTGAGCATACCATACTGACGTTGGAGGATATGCTACATGCTTGTGTGATTGACTTAGGGAATAACTGGGAAATTCACCTGCCCTTTGTGGAGTTTTCTTATAACAACAGCTATCGTACTAGCATACAGGCAACACTTTCAAAGCGTTGTATGGGAGAAAATGTAGATCACCAGTTTGCTAGACGGAAATTGGTGATAGTCAACTGATGGGTCCTGAGTTAATTCATGAGACAACTGCGAAGATTGTGTAGATACAAACCGTTTGGTTGCAGCACGAGACAGACAGAAGAGTTATGCTGACAGGAAACGGAAACATTTAGAGTTTCAGGTTAGTGACAAGGTTTTATTGAAGGTCTCACCATGGAAAGGCGTAGTTTAGTTTGGCAAGCGGGGAAAGCTAAATCCAAGGTACGTTGGACCATTTGAAATAGTGGAAAGAATAGGTCCAGTGGCCTATCGACTAGCCCTACCTGATTCGCTAAGTGGAATCCACGATGTATTTCACGTGTCGAATCTAAAGAAGTGTCTAACTGATGAAACAATGTTCGTACCATTAGAAGAAGTTCAAGTGGATGAACAATTACGCTTTATTGAAGAACCAATCAAGGTGATGGACCGTGAGGTGAAAACACTTAAGCAAAGCAAGATACCCATAGTCAAAATCCGTTGGAATTCGCGACGTGGACCGGAATTCACATGGGAACGAGAAGATCAAATGAAGCTTAAGTACCCTCAACTATTCGAAAAGACGATGCCAGCAGACGAAGGTATTGATTTAAATTTCGGGACGAAATTTCTTTCAACATGGGGATTATGTGACAACTCATCCAAAACTCACTCGATATCGATTTCTGTGTGCCAATGCAGTAGACCAGTGATGGAACACTCACCATGTAACACAATTTTCGGGACGCAAATTCTTTCAACATGGGGATAATGTGACATCCGGTAATTTTTCGTTACCAAACTCCGTTAGTGCCGTTACGTCTTGTATACACGTGTCATGAGCACACACTAGTTTTCGTTTATCGTTGGTGACCTAATAAGAATTAATAATGTTACATTAATGATAATCTAATTGATTAGATGATTATTATGTTATGCTTATGTGTTTACGCGATTTAAACGTTAATGGTGAATTTTATCGCGTAACATTGAAACATGTATATTTAAATTGCCTATCTTGTGACTAGTGAAAATAATGTAAATATTATTATTGTTGATTATAATGTTGATATTATTAAGTTAAAAGCTTTTAAAAAGTGTTTAAAAGAATAGTTTTTATAAAATATAAAATAAAGGGGGTTAAGTGTAATTACCTAAAACTAAAACTTAACAAAATTAACAAACCCTAATCCCCCCAAACCCCTAAATCGGCGGCAATCCCTCACCCACTCCCTCTCTTTCCGATTTGATCAAGAAACAATCATTATGCTTCGATTTTGGCCGATCTCAAGCTATAGAACACGTTAGAATCATCAATTGCAAGATATTACACGTGAAAAGGTTAGAATTTTACAAGTTTTATGCGTGTTTTTTATTTGGTCGAACCCTAAATCGGTTTTGGGTTCATGAATGTCGAAATTGTTGTTGTTTGATGATGCCAGTATGTTAGTTAGATAATATACATGTTGTTTAACGTCGATTATGCAAGAATGATATGTTTTTGATGAATTGTTCATGAACTTTGTTCAAGATAAACCCTAATTCGAAAACTGATGTGATTATAGGAGATTGATGATTGTATGATGATTATATGATGATTAGTAGGTTGTATGAATGCTAGATTACATTGATCTTGCAAGAAATTGACGAATTGAAGGTTGTGTTCATAGGTTACTAATAATAGTAACTTTATTTTCATGATATGATGATTTGATGATGGATTGATGTTGTTGAAGGGTTTATGATGATGTATGTATGATAGATTGATGATATGGATGCTAGAAAACTAGGGATGAATGTTGTAGTTCTTAGATTTTCAAAAGTAGAAACTTTGATCATGAAGGTTAGTGAATTGTGATGTTTGGATGTTGTTGATCATGCATAGATGTTGATATGAACTTGAATTGGTGTATTATTAATGAATTCATGAATACATTGGGTGTTTGATAGATTTTAGGATGTGCTTTCCCATAAGGGAAACTTTATTTGCACAAAGTTTGAAAGATGATAGTTTGAGCATGTTTGGGATATTAGGAGCATGTTAGTATGTTCATGGATGATTTTATAATGTGATAGAATATGTTAATTAAGTTTAGGGAATGCTTGGATGGTCATGTGTGATGTATGGACTTTGATGATCAGTATGATGTTGAAGGTTGATTAGTAATTAGGGCATCATGTTTGGGACTGGAAATTGATTATTGTGGTGTAGTTGAATGCAATGAACATGGTTAATGAATATGATTGTGATCATCATACACGCATACGAATCTAAGGCCCCTACTTAGTAGGATTGGCAGGGTTTAGGATGTGAAGTCGTGAGTGGCTTCACATGGCATGTAATGCGTGGTTTGATCTTTGTCTGACGTGTTAGTTATGTTGTAACTGGTGGGCATGTTAATGTTTTAGATTCGCATGACTTGTATGATATTTAGTGGTATGATGATCTAAGTAATGCATTGGGTAGTTTGGCACCTAATGTGATCCATTTGAATGTTAACCATGTATGTTATATGTTCACGTTTGCTTAATTGAATTATAACTCATGATGTCACAACGGTCAAACGGGTCAACTATGTCAAAGGTGTCTGTGTTTCAGAAATATTGAGTCTTTGGTTGTAGTGTGCTTAGGGTTCTACACGTTCTCTATTTACACGTACTTATATACTTACATGATCTGGGTAACCTCTAAAGGTTGTCTGTCCACTCTTTCATTCCAAGTAAACCCTAAGTAGTTGTTACACATATCAGGTGAGTTCATGCCCCACTCTTTACTTAACCTCTTTTGGGGGAGATAACATACTGGTAATCTACAAACGCTTTATATATTTAAGTTGTTTATAATATTAATATAGTGTTGTTTATCATGGAAAAGTCCTCACACTTTCGAATTCTTAATATTGAATAGCGGGGAAACTTGGGTAGTACTACTGGGTCTGACGAGCTCCATCTGTGCGACTCAAGGTCAACTGGGTGCAATTTGTCCTAATGAACATTGTCATGACCTGGTAAGTCGTGACAGGAGGCAACAACTTATCACAGTCAGCTTCAATTGCGAAATCACTATGAACTAATATTTATTGTAATAGACTAGCTATCTGTTAGAATACACTACTTATATATCTCAACTGTTAAATTTCTTATATTTGAATATCAACTCATGAACTCACCAACCATTGTGTTGACATTTTAGTATGCTATTCTCAGGTCATTAACTTCGCTTGCCTTTATGAGCACTGCACGGATTTGTCATGCATTCTAGGACTCTATTTTTTAGAGACATCTTTGTTGGTTTTTTTTATTTATCAATGCTTAAACATTTGGGTTGGCGCGTGTTTTGCCATATTATGCATTTATGTACTTTGAGTTTATTTACTTACAAAACACTTCCGCATGGTTTTAAAGTTTGAACTTTGGTTGATTTTATTCTAATGTTGGCATATAGAGTCATTCTAAGTAACTATTGACTGTGATCCTGGTTTGTTCTCACGCCTCGCGATAAAACTCCGCACATGGATTTTGAGGGTGTGACACTATCTTCCATGGACAACTTGAAATGAGCACCAATAGGAGTTTTAACAATCTTACACTTATGTATACCATAATTTTCAAACCTTTATTAGCATTAGAAGTCTGTGACAACTTTAGCTGTCTAGAACTCCTATCCCTAGAAATCTCCATTCCTAAAATTTTCCGAGCATTACCTAGCTCCTTCATTTCAAACTCCATCATGAGTAGCTTCTTTGTAGCTTCTATCTCATCTTGCCTCTTGCACGCTATCAACATATCATCTACATACAACAACAAATATAGGTAATATCCACTTGAACACTTTCTGTGATAAACACAACTATCATAGTCACTCCTTATGAAACCATGAGTCACCACAAACTTATCAAACCGCTTGTACCACTGCCTTGGTGACTGCTTTAGTCCATACAAGGACCTCTTCAATAAACACACTTTATCCTCTTTGCCTTTCACTTTAAAACCCATAGGTTGCTTCATATATATCTTCTCATCTAAGAACCCATGTAAGAAAGCTGTCTTAACATCTAGTTGTTCTAACTCTAAATCAAGAGCAGTTGTGATAGACAAAATTATACGAATAGAAGTATGATTCACCACTGGTGAAAAAATCTCATTATATACCTTCCCTCTAAGTAAATCCCTTAGCTACCAACTGAGCTCTAAACCTAGGACCCACAGCACTAGGAACACCTTTCTTGACTTTATACAGCCACTTACAAGCTACAAGTTTTTGATCTACTAGCCTATCCACCAATTCCCATGTTTCATTCTTTTCAAGAGAATTCATCTCTTCAAGCATAGCATCATACCACCTAACACTTCATCTGATGACATAGCCTCATCAAAATTTAGTGGCTCATAGATACTCTCCTCTTCTGCAGCTGAGAAGGCAACAGCTGACACATCATGATCCTTCTTGTATCTAATAGGTGCTATAACCTTTCTTCTAGGTCTATCTTTTGCAATGCTATGTGTATTATGACGCTCATGATTCACTTTACCTTCAGTTTCACTACTTGATCCAGTAGCTCTGTCTGAATCATCCTCATACTCCACCTCATTCTCAACTTTCTCTGGAGACTGAGTCCAAATGTCAACACCTACCACATCCTTATACAACAAACCTTCTTGAAAATCTACATACCTGCTTACTATTACCCGAGGTCCTTCACCTTCTAACCTCCAAATTCTATACCCATTGGCTCCTTCAGGATACCCCAAAAGAACACCCTTTTGAGCTCTTGCATCAAGTTTACAGTCAGGTTTAACTCCTGTCCAAATCTCCATAGGAGTTTTCATACCAAAGCTCTGGATGGAGACCTGTTAATCAAATAAGCTGCAAATGTAACCATTCACCCCAAAAACCCTTTGGAAATCCAGCATTAAATCTCATGAACCTAAGTCTCTCCAACAAAGTCTTGTTCATTCTCTCAACCAACCCATTTTGTTGGGGAGTACCAGGTACCATGAGATGTCTGGTTATACCATGAGTTCTACAAAACTCATTGAACTCACTATTATAGAATTCTAGACCATTATCAGTCCTCAACTTCTTTACCTTCCTTTCATTCTGAGTTTTTACTAGAGTCTTCCACTCTACAAATCTTTTGAACGCCTTATTTTTATGTTTAAGAACATAAACCCAAACCCTTCATGAATAATCATCTATAATAGACAAGAAATAACTAGCGCCACCTAGAGTACTAGTTCTGGCAGGCCCCCAAATATCTGAATGTACATAGTCTAATACATTGGTAGAGGTGTGCTTACCAGTCTTGAACCGAACCTTCTTACTTTTACCCAAGACACATGTCTCGTAGAAACCTACATCATTTACGTTAAACTCACTAATGATGTCTTGTTTCCTCAACTCAATGAGACCCTGTTCACTAAGATGATCAAATCTTTTATGCCACAGTAGAGAACTATCAATCTTAGTAACTGCCATGCAGTCACTACCCAGTGCTGTTGATCCCTCTAGTTTATATGTATTGTTACTCCTCCTACTACCAGTTAACAATACCAATGAACCCTTAACAATTCTAGCCTTACAATCTTTCAATCCAACATAATAGCCTTACTTCTCAAAAGTTCCTAGTGATAACAAATTCCTTTTCAAACTAGGAGTATACCTGATATCACTAATATCTACTTCAATACCATTATGTAACTTAAATATGATGGTACCTAACCCTAGAATTTTACAAGGCCGATCATCCCCAAGCTTTACCTCACCAAGATCTTCCATCTTCAACTCTTTAAAGAACTCTTTGATAGGAGTCATATGAAAAGAACATCCTGAATCAAGTATCCATTCACCCATGTCTCCATCACAAGACACATTAAGAACATCAGAGCTATCATAGCCATTAGCAGACCCTTCGGATACATGGCTAGTTTTCCCTTTTGTTAAACTTGATTCATTTCCCTTCTTCCTCCTATCCGGGTAGTGTTTCTTGAGATGCTTTTTTGAATTGCATACATAACACCTTCGTTTAGTTCTTGACCTTGATCTAGCTTGACTCTTGCCTTTTGTGAACCTTTGTTCTGTTCTCCCGTGCACTAATAGCCCATCATTTGAGTCTTCTTGTACATCACTCATTTTCTTCAACTCCTTAGAGTTTATGGCTACAAGAACCTCTTCCATTGATAATGTATCTCGACCATACATCAACATATCAACAAAGTGTTTGTATGACTTTGGTAACGAAGTCATTAAGATGATGGCTTGATCTTTATCTTCTAATTTTGTGTCAATGTTTTCAAGATCCAAGATACGTTTCTTAAACTCATATGTGTGATCTTCCAAAGTCTTGTTTGCTGCCATGTGAAACGTATACAACCGTTTCTTCAGGTAAAGTCTATTTGCCAATGATTTTGTCATGTACAGACTTTCAAGTTCTGTCCAAATTCCGGCAGCCTAGTCTTCCTTTGACACTTCTCGAAGTACCCAATCTCCCAAGGACAAAATTATCGCATTGTGCACCTTCTCCATGATCTCAAGCTTTTCTTTCTCTGTCAAATCTGCTGACAAGTTTGCCTGCCCTGCGAGTGCTCCCACCAAGCCCGGGTGTACCAGTAGCGCTCGCATCTTGACACGCCATAACCCTAAATCATTCTTTCCGTCGAACTTTTCAAGATCAAACTTTGGGACACCATCTTTGATTCTTCAATCTCACTCCTGATCATCGCCGAGATCACCTTCTTTCTCCAATTGAACCGAACCTGGCTCTGATACCACTTGTTGTAAAAACCAACCAAAGAAAGAACAATACTGAAGAAAGATTCACTACTGAATGATTAACTTGTTATGAAAAATGTTAATTCAAAACTATGAGATATCAAAAACTAAAAACTTCTAAATGTCCACCGATCCTTTTATATAAGAATTAGGACTTAACAACCATTAAAAAACTATTTACAGTTTACCCCCTTTATATTTAGCAAACATATCTTTCGAGAATAAACTTTACTTCCGAAGTTAAGAGAACTTCCAAAGCTTAATCATCTTTCTTCCAAAGAGTAACCTCCACTTCTTCCAATGCCAAAACTCTTCTTCTGAAGCCAAAACTCTTCTTCCGAAGTCAAACTTCTAATATGTTTTTAATGGTTTTGGTTTCTTTTGGTTCGGTTGTGAAAGTATATAGTACACGCCTCATTTTATTTTGGTTGTATGCACACCACATGCTACTCTTCCAAAACTCAATGAAGGAAAAATGTCAATGTTACAAGGGTGGATCATGCGTTCACGAGTGGAGGTTGCGGATTCATATGTGCTGTAACTCATACGGATAGTGGTGGCGAGGTGTGTTTTTGGGTTCATGAAGCACATGTGCTATGATTTTAATCATTACCAATAGTCATTTGACCATTTAACCCGATTAATAAATATACATTTTGTTCCTTTTTTACCATATAAATTTATATAAACTCATTCATGTGGAGCTGGCAAAATTTTGATATTTAACACCGTTTTAAAATTTCAAAACCTTTAGTTAGTTGATTTTTAGTATCATTCTATCTTTTTAAACAATCAATCAAAGAGCATTATGACGTATTTGATTATAACGAGGTTGAAGTGTTTGTTTAATCAAGCTTGTCAAGTACGGGTTATCAAAGTGATCAAAAGACAACTCTTCTTCAATAACAAATCTAGCAATCCTCTCACAAACCACGTCAATGTTGAAATTACAAATGCCTCCCTCAGTTAACATTTAAGCTTGACTACAAGCCGAATTGTATTCTCCGATTTACAATGTTTTCCCAATATGAGTCCTCAAAGTGGAGCTCAACTCAAATTTAAGAAATGCATGACAATCATTACATCAATCTTATGCGCACCGTTTGACATTTTTACGTAAATTACACTTTTCCCAAGTATATTTCTTCTGGTTTATTGGTAATATACTCACCATATTAGTTGACTTGACAAAGCACTAACACCAACATAACTTTGGCCATTTAAGCTTGCCATTGAACATTTTAAGAGTTAGAAAGTTAGTAAGTGCTTTTACGTTTGAGAGTTTTTTCTAAGTTTTGAGAGTTATAAATGTAAAGTGATGAAACCCATATGTTCGTTACCTATTTATACTAACATATGGTGTAAATAGGCTAAAACAACTAAAAATCGAAAAAATGACTATATAAGTGTTGCCAACAACGAGTTTAAAAACTATTTTTTTAATTACTAGTTAACCGGTTTGTAGGGAGCTAAAAATGATTTTTTAACCAGCCTCAACCGATTCGTGTGTTGGATATCCATAACCCACACGATAGAACTACTTAATCCATATGGGTTGCCCCTAACCCATGATTTTCTTGTGTAATATATTTTAAATCCCATCTAAACTTTAAATTTTTTTGGTATCGACTCCTAATAAAATTTGGCATCAACCCTCAAGATAAATTTGACATGATTCTTAAGAAAATCTATTAGAGGTTTTAAAATTTGATAAATATAAATTTATTTTATAATAAAAAACAAATACTAATATTAATTAAACAATCAAGCTCGTTACTACATTAGTCACTCTAACCAAATTATTCAACACTCATAACCAGTCTTAAAACTAATCTCATTACTCCATTAGTCTAACCATTAGCGAATTAACTAAATTGTTAATAAACAACTTAAAATGTTAGATTAACTCTTAGATTGTTTGAGTACTTATTCAGTTATTTGTTAAGATCCTTCCACTTCGTTGTTTATATGTGTTTCATCTATTTGTGGTTGATTCATGCACACTTATTTGGCATCTCAACACCTTTGTGCTAGATTACTCCCTTCAAGTGTAGTTGGTTCTAGCATGTTTGTTAGCATTGGCATAGTTGCATTTGCCCTATTTCATTGATTCAAATTTTAACTTTTGGTTTCTTTCATATTTTTATCGGAATTTGATTATTTAATATGTTAACTAGGATTCTTTCACTTATGTTAATGATCACTCCTGTTTAAGTAATGGATATGTATAGTAGAGTTATAATTTTATTTTTCCATTTAGGTTGATTCTATATTTTCTATAAAAGTTTTGGATTTTATAATTTTATCATCAAATGTTAATAGTTTATGTGTTTTTGTAATCTTCACCCATCTTACAATGTATATCTTACTCTTTTGAACCTGATTTATTTTCTGAAAAATTCTGTTATTTATAATAATTTTTTGTTAAATTTTCTAAAAAACGGAATGTGTGCATGTTTTTAGTTGTTTTTGTCAATACTCCAATAAAATTTCTTTGAAATCAGAATTTTATTCAAATTCAAGTATTTTTTTGGGTATCGTATGCTATAACGAGCATAGTTATTGTTGTAATGCTATGACGAACCAAACTATACCGATTACGAGTGAAAATAAATCATTGTTGGCATTGGTAGTATCGTATGCTTTTATGATTTTTGATTAGGCGAAGCGATAATAACCAAACTCAAACCGTATAGTGCAAGGAAAAAACGATCAAACTTCTGCTGAGTAGTATGGGAGAATAAATTATATTGGATAACTTTAAAAAAAGTGGAATGCACAGCTATATTCAGTTTTTCTTTTGTCAACATTAGATATATATCTTTTGAAATTGATTTGTATGCAAAATCGAGTTTTTTTTGCATCTTAGGCTTTGTGAATGTAATTACTGTTACAGTGCCATGACGAACTAAACTAATTCTAAGTTGTAACAAATTTTGATATTATGAAAACTGTATCAATATTCTCTTTTATGGCATATTCCAATGAGAAAAACTGATAACGATTAAAGTTGTGACACATAGCAAGGAAGAATAACGGTCAAACACTTGTTGTGTAGGGCGAGAGAAAACTAATATTAGGGGTATTGAACGGATAATTAGTTCAATCACATATTATTAACCCTTACACGCCCCGTTTCACAAGTTCAATTCTAAACAGCCTTAAATATTTAATGATAGCATGATAATTAGAGTGCTTGCTTGAAACTTGTTGATGAAATATTTTTTTAATAATAGCATGTTTATATAATATTTTAACCTACTTTGTATATTTTTCTAGATAAGGTAACCGGATTGGTGATAATTTAAGCGATAATTTAATTTATTATATTAAAAAATAGTTGCTTAGAACTGTTTTCTAAAACAATATAGAGTCTAGGTTTCAAAATTTGAGATCAAGTGGAGAGCAACAATAGAGATTGTGTTAGGATCGTGTATCGAACGAAATACTAACTGAAATACGTGTATACCGAATCACATAGTGTGGAATCCTATTTGATTGGCGATCCAATCAGTGAGAACGCACGTAGAAACAATTGTAGATTGAATCTAAACATTAAGAACGATTGATAATCGATCTAGTGTGATCTATGAACTTGGAACAGGTTATTAGAGGTCTCTGGACAGCTAGGGTACGATTTAGTACATAGGTATTCGAAGTGTTATGTTTTTCCACGATTTAAGTGGTATTTATAGGTTAGGGTTTTTCATTCGACTGATTGAACCATTAGCCATGCGGTTGATCCATTCGCACGACTGAGTGTTCAGTTGTGCGATTGAGTCGATCTCATCTTACAATCATGCGACTGATCCAGTCTCCTGGTTCAGTCGTGCGACTGGTTCATTAGCATGAAGTTATTCATGCGTATGGTCCATTAGCATGGGCCATTCGCATGAGAACTTCATATGACTAAGTTTGAATATGTTTCATAATCATTAATTGACTTAGATCTATTCAAATAACCACAAACCTATATAGTTAGTTCAATAAGCGTTATTACATTCTAAGCAATGAAATATTCAACATTATAAGCTCAACCACACATCGTATTTCATTAAGCACTCATTCTATTACATATGTGTAGACAATAAAGACATTTTACAATTAACTCAGAAACTAGGTACACATGTATCTACAAACTCCCCCTTGGACCTACTTTCATCTACTGTCTTACATTCTTCATAAGCTCCTCATACTTCTTGTACTTCTCCTCTCTTATGACTCCTGCATGTATTTCAAAAGCAAAGTAGAGCCGTATCACATTCTGGAATTGGAGAGCTTGTAAAATATCCTGCGAGTCATAGAATAGTGGCCACTTGTATATGGTGTAAACATCATCAGCCGACAAGTTAGTGAGCCACATGGGGTCAAACACCCTGATAGTTTCCATACTACCATTTCTGTTCAACACTATGACTGCCTCGCCTATTCTCCAATCGTAGTAGCACCACTTGAAGTGTGGAGTGAAGTCCTGTGGCATTTCCCTTAGAGGGATTCTAGACATCGTGCTTGGAGGACTCTACTTCAGCACTATTTTTTGCTTCCCAATTATGGCATCAACTTCAGATCTCCTGATATACCTCGTTGGTTGTTGAGGCTTGAAGTTGACCCACTAGGTGTGGTACTCTCTCTTTAAAGCTGCTTCAAACCAACCTAACATCTTACAAGGGTGAGCATATAGCAACTTCAATTTTGCTAACTGGTTAAGCTCAAAACCTGGAAGAGTCTTCAAATCATGTGGGAATCTGAAGTACTCGATCCCCTTCTCTCTTTTAACAGCATAACGTTAAGATCTTCAAAATAGATCCACGCTATAATTTTGCCTGACACCTTGTGATGCTTCTTCACTTTATAGAGTTTGGTGTAGAAATTTGACTTTGGAGCACTGCACTGGGCTCTAACTTCTGCAAAACACGCTGCCCATTCAGCCTTTCTGATATTGACATCGATGTCTGAGGCTTGGGCCTTGTCTTCCTTCTTTTCCAACTCTTGCTCCATCTTATCTAGAGTTTCAAAAGTATCACTAACAAGGGAGTCACCCAGATTGGGGACTACATTTCCCTCATTATCAGCGTACTCTGGATAATGTTGGGCCGTGACATCTTCAATCTTTATCTCATCTATGTCATTCAGCTCATCGTCACTGTCTATATCCACTGTAGGAGCATCCTTCACAATCTTGTCGGGATTCAGTGTAAACATCTCAGCAAGTTGGTCATTAGCAAGGTCATGGATTATCTCTCCTTCTTCAGGAGTGTAACTCACAGACCTTCTGACTATCCCTTGCAGATCAAGTATCATTGTGAGTTGAGACTTGATCTGTTGAAGGGGAGCAACGTCATACTCATCTTGCTAAGATGTGTGATATGCTTGATTTAAACATATAAACATATCATGCATCAGTAAATAATCAAAGCAGTAAACATCAAATATATACATAGACATTAATTACATAACATTAACCAAAATTCAATTACAATGGTTTCAAGTACATAAATATCTAAACATTACTTTTCCCCTGAATAGCCGGCGCGTCAATAGGAGGGGTAGAAGATGAGGCTCCTTGGTCTTGATTTCTCTTTGTACGTCTTTCCTAACCTTGAGCCGATGTAGATTCAATTGTATCACCTTCTCATCATCATCATTGTTCTGCCCTTCCCTTGTCTCTTCCTTTTCACTGGCCTCATCATCATCACTATCATCATCTTCACCATCATCATCATCATCATCATCATCATCATCATCACCATCTCCTTCTCTTATCTTGAGTGGCTCATCCTTTGAGCCCTTGAGCTTGAGCATGATAGTCTTGTTTGATGCCTCCAACTCCTCTATCCTCTTTGATGAGTGGATGTTTTGCTCCTAGAGTTGGGCAATCTGCTCAGCTTGCTATGAGATCTGTTGTGCTTGGGTAGCGTTTAGCTCCACAAGCTGACGTAGTTGAGCAGTCTTCTCCTCATCAGCAGCTAATAGCTTCAGCACCATACGGTTGAGTGCTGACAGCTGTTCCTCTACCCCAATGGGGGTAGAGATGATCCTGTGTGGTAGGTAGGGTGGGATGAGGGTCCGGCTTGGTGAGTAGTGGTGGTGGTGGTGGCAGTGGTGAAGATTGGGGTGGTATAGATGTAGGTGGTGGTGGATGAGCTATAGTGGTAATGGATTGGATGTGGTAAGTGGTGGAGTGGGTGTGGGATTGGTGTGTGAGGTGGTAGAAGTGGTGGCAGGTGGTGTGGTAGTAGTGGTGGTGGTAGTGGTGGAAGGTGTGCCTGAGGTAGTGGCTATAGTAGTGGATGAGGTCAGGTGAACTTCAATCTCTTCCCCCTTCTTGCCATAGGGGTGAGCCATCCTCTTCTTCCGTATGCCTCTAGACACTAAGGCTCCCCCTTGGCTGTTGGGCGGGTCCGAGGCATATGTGGGATCTGAATTAGCAGCAGCATCCCCGGACTCCCCTGGGCGTCCATCAACCGCCCACAAACCTCTCTCTGTGGCAACCACTCTGCTGCCCACAGTCCTCGTGAGAGGCTCCTCATCACTCTCTGCCTCCTCATTTGGAGGACAAAAATCCTGGTGAAAGCTAGCAGTGGTGGCATCTTTAGGAGGTAGAGATGCAACATGGGTAGTGGAGCCCCTAGTAGAAGCGGGCCCAGAGTCTCCACTGGTGTCATCATTATCGTCATCGAAGTCATCAGATGGGAGAGCAATCTGCTCAACATCTGAATCACTCTCCTCATGGCCCCACTTTCGCCTAGCCGACGCACATAATCAGCCTTGGCTAGATGCCCGAATAGCCTCTTCACAGGGGGCTTGACTTGCTTCTCCCTATAGACCTTCATGCGGCCCAGGGTCGTGTCATCCATAATCTCCAACAATACAACATCGTGGCTCCCCTTGGCCAAGGCGGGCAGTTTCTCATCGATAATCATCTGCAAGAATCTGGGGTAAATGCAGAATCCCTCCCTGCCCTTTGCCTCTGGTTTCTCTATCAGATAGGCAAAAATCATACTGGAGAAACTGAAGGGGTGGTTGAGTACTAGTTCCACGTAGGCATTCTGGATCTGGTCTGAGAGGTCATCAAACCCACCCCTCCTCGATGCCATGCACTTCAGTATCACATGCGCCAAGTACTTAAACTGGGGACACAGGTTGCTTTTGTTCAGCACACCTGCGTTTATGTCCCCAGCGTACTTCATCCTAAGGAAGCACCCTCTAATTTTCAGAGGATGTAGCCTGGTCGGGTAATCTGCATCGTCACCCAGATCGAGTACTCGAAGAATATCAGCTCCAGTCACCTCGATATCATGCCCAAAAATGGAACTCCGGATGCTGTAGGGCTCTTGTGAACGATCAACCGATGCCCCCTCCCAGAAGGCCTCCTGTATAGACCTATAGGGAGTGCACGGTGTGGATATAGCTCTGTGAATCCGGAATCTCTTTAGGAATGCAATGATCCCTGCAAACTCAACACTGTTCTGAGTTGTTGCATCCAAATGGACACAATGTTGTGCTTGGGGTTGATAGACCACCTATCAGCCATCAATCTGTAATACAAGACACATAGACTTTAGATCACCACACAACAAAGATCAATTCAAATTAACCTGGTTGAACTTAGTCTGGTTCAATCATGCGATTGAGTTCAATCGGGTGACTGAGCATGCGATTGAGTTCAATCGGTTGACTAAGCCTGTGATTGGTTTAGTCGGCCGATTGAGCTCATTCGTATTATCCATTCAGCCGATTGAGTCATTCGACCAGCTCAGTCGCGCGATTGTGGTTTATCCGGGTGTCCAGTCGCATGACCCACTGTTCGTACAACTGAAATTTGTATTTGGACAAAATCTTAAAATTAGATTTCGTGTTTTGGTTCATTAGACTCGCAATCACTCTACTAATAACCTAATAACCTTGATTTCAACATTTTACTTAGTTTAGCTAGGGTATTCGTCCAATAATAGTTTCGGTTCTTGTAAGGGCCGAATTCATAAATTAGGTCTCAAATCAACCGAACTTCGGTTAGATAGTACCGCATTGTACCTGTATAACAAGTAGAGATTGGCAGAATATCGAAATAAGGTGTCAAATTCGGTTAGAAAAAATTTCGGTAGAGTAACGGTACAGAATGCGATTTAGGGCGAATGAGGGGTGATGAGTTTATGCGATCGACTATGGCCCTGTTTATACTGAATCTGCTTTCAATTGGACGACTAGACCAATTCACTCGTTTCATTCAGGCGATTGGACTTCAGTCGTGCGATTGGTTCAGTCGATCACATTCAGTCAGCCGACTGGGTTTCAGTCGGGCGATTGACTCATTCGCACAGCTCCATTCGGGTGACTGGCTCAATCTGATATGCCATTCGGGTGAATGATTCATACTCATACTCCATTAGGCTATCTAGGGCATAAGTATGGTCCATTCGTACGGTTGGTCCATACTCATGGTCCAGTCGTGCGAGTGGATCATACTCATGATTTTGACATTATGACCATTCCACACTTAATCTTTTTTAACTTTTGATTAAACAATATGAGCATTCGATCATCTCAGACATGATCATTTTAATTTGAAAACCTTTGATCACCTCAGACGTGATCGTTTTAAAACAATTTGTCACCTCAGACGTGACTAATTTACATTTGAAAACACGTGTGGTCACCTTAGATGTGACCTTTTTAGTTGATTAAGTCCCCGAGTGAGTTCCATGACATAGTCCGATGTTTAACAAACTAAATTGACGAAATTTAAACAAAATAAAAGAACTAAAACTGAAATACAAAAAAAACTTGTTTTTCTGGTTTTGTTTGAGGTGTAAATCCTAAGATGGAAATCTAATAGATTCATTTTTTTAAAAAGGCAGCTTCAATTCATTTTGACCATAAATGGACCGATTCAATTTGGAATCATACAGGTAAGTCAAATCATTCGGGACATGTTATCAAAACTTTTTGATGCTCGAATCTGTTCTTTCATCTAGAGTTGTTAGCAAGTATAGGAAATCATACTAGTACTATTAGATCCCCATAATGATTTGGACTTTCAAGAATTTTAGCCACGATGATTGTCAGTATACTTGTCCTCTTAAATCCATACATAGACTTTTGACACAGATTGGTGATAGTTTAAGGTTTGATTATTTCAACAAGTATTTGTGGATCCCACACTTATCTGGTAATCAAAATTTCTTAGGAGATTTTTGAGCGGTCTCAGGGTAGTATTCAAGAAGAAACTATTCTTAGAGCTTTCAAAGAGAAGCCAAGCTTCAGGTCAGTGCCACCGCACAGTAGAGAGGCGGCAAACAACAATGAATTCTAGAATATATAGGTTATGCTTATCCTCAGGTCAGTGCCACCGCACAGTAGAGACGCACATAACCTATCTTCCTGTTTGAGCAATTTTATTCTTTTTGCATAGATCTCACCAACAACATAGGTTATTAGTTTCATTGCTTTTGCATTTTTTCATCACGTGCTTTTGCTCATATTTTGGTCATACGCACACATTTGTGGCATTTATTCTACTTGTCACCCTTATTAGAATTTTGTTGATTGTGTTAACTAGGGATAAGATGATAACCCACAGCTTGTCGAACAACTTAGTTTAATCTTGAAATCACCAACAAGGTCTAATCATCTATTGTGTTGAATCTACCGACATATCATCAGTGATCTAGCAACCTCTAGGTCTACTTTCTTTGTGTTACCTTGGTAGTAGCTAGTTTTACTATCATTTTTCCTTTTATATTGCTTAGACTACAAAGACTTATAATTTGAATTTCGTATCTTATTCAATTTAAACTTTTAAAGTCCCAAGTGGTTTGTTCCTGTGTACTATCATTTATTGCTCAGAATACAAAGACTTATACTTTGAATTTCGAATTTCGAATCTTATTCAATTTAAACGTTTAAAGTCCCAAGTGGTTTGTTCCTGTGTACTAGCAGTATCACAAATACGATCTAAAGCTTACCTCTCCTCCTCCCTCGTTGTTTTTTTTATAATGTTACTTCCTAAACCTATTCTCCCCCTAAAATTCTAAAACCGTAAACGATTTACATTTTTAGGATTTTACTAGGCAAAGAAATAACATCAATTTAATTAACTACTTAAATAAATTAGATAAATAAAGAAAATAAAAATTAAAAGAAAAATGGACTATACGCATCGGACTACACGCATCGGACTACACATGGTCATCTTCAGGAATTACATCCCTTTTCTTTTTAACGTCGTTGACCTCTAACAAATATAGAAAACGTGGTTTATCAAAAGCCTTTGTATAAAGGTCAGCGCGTTGAAAATCAGTATTTATTTTAACCACATCGATTAGGTTCTTTTCAAACAATCATGTATAAAGTGATATTTTATTCCGATGTGTTTTGTCTTAGGATGTTGGACCGGATTTTTAGTTACTACAATTGCAGCAAAGTTATCAACAAAAATAGGAGTAGAAGAGAAATTAAAACCGTAGTCCCGCATTTGCTGTTGAATCCATATGATTTTTGAACGGCAACTTGCAGCAGCAACGTATTCGGCTTCGCAAGTTGACAAAGCAACTGAGGTCTGCTTCTTACACTGCCAGGTCACTAATCTCCTCCCAAAGAATTGACCCTAGTGTTGGTGTACCCTTCAGATAATGAAAGATCCTTTTGACCCCTATCAGATGGTTAAGTATTGGCTTTGCCTGATATCTTAAACAAAGACATGTATGTTGGTGTACCCTTCAGATAACGAAGTAATCGTCATGAGGATACCACAACCCTAGTGTTGGTGTACCCTTCAGATAACGAAAGATCCTTTTGACCCCTATCAGATGGTTAACTTTTGGCTTTGTCTGATATCTTGAACATAGACATGTAGCATACATGATATCAGGTCTTGAGGCACTGAGGTACATTAGAGATCTAATCATTCCGCAGTACATGGTGGCATCTACCAGATCACCATTCTCGTCGGGTGCTACATCATGGTTTGTACGAACTGGAGTCCCACCTGTGGAAGCATTCTCCATGTCAAACCGATTGAGAATATCTCCTACATACTTGGTGTGATGTAAAAGATTCCCTTAGGTGTCTGATCTACCTGTAACCCAAGAAAGAACTTCATCTCTCCCATGGCACTCATTTCAAATTTAGCCTTCATTACTGCTTCAAACTCTTTACATAATTCTTCGTTCTTGGAACCGAAGATTATGTCATCTACATAAATTTAGACAAGTAGTAAATCACCATCCTTTTCTTTGATGAACAGTGTGCAGTCAATAACACCTCTGTGAAACCCATGTTTCATAAGGTGAGTGGAGAGTTTCTCATACTAGGCTCTAGGAGCTTGATGAAGCCCATATAAAGCCTTTTCGAGTTTGTAAACTCTATTCCGATGATATGGATCCTCAAATCCCTCGGCTTGACTGGCGTACACTGTCTCTCAGCTTTCACCATGAAGGAATGCACTCTTCACATCTAGTTGATAAACTTTAATCTTCATATACGATGCATAGGCAAAGAAGATACGGATGGCTTCCATTCTTGCCATGGGTGCAATCACTTCATTGTAATCTATTCCCTCAACTTGTCAAAATCCTTGAACTACAAGCCGAGCCTTATTTCTGATGATTACGCCTTGATCATCTTTCTTGCATTTCAAGACCCATTTGGTGCCAATGACCTTAGCACCTTTAGGTCTATCCACCAGAGTCCATACTCCTAACTTCTTGAACTGAAGAAGTTCTTCTTGCATGGGACTCACCCATGCCTTATCATTCAGTGCTTCACTAACATACTTTGGCTCAAATTGAGACACAAAGCAGTGATATGCACCATGTGAAGGTATCCCTTTTTCATCACTGAGGCATAATCAGCTTAATAGAGCTGATTTCTGGTTTGAACTCTTGATCTTACATCCCCAATGACAGTAGGAGTGTGAGGTTCCAAAGGCTCAGAGGCATCAATTTCAGATGCTTGTGGACTTGCGGTAGTAGGAACCTGTTCCTCCTGGTTGTTCAGATCATTCTCCATAGCTTCTTCGTTAGAGGAGGAGTCACTAACTTCAAGTGCTCCCTCTGAGTGGTGAGATGAATCACCTTGTGAACAGGATGGTGTTGAATCTTGTGACGGTGTGTTCAAGACATCATAAATCATCTTGGTTGCTAACTCTTCGTCAGAAGTGGAGAGTGGTATGTTGAAGGACTTGAAGAATCCATCATAGTCAAAGAAGAAGGTAGGTCCTTTTCCAGCAAGTGGGGTGGTGTATTTCTGAACGTCCATGTTACACCACACTTCTACTTGACCCGTCGAGCTGTTGTAAACTCTCTTGTTCGGTATGTTGTATCCTAGAAAGATACCTTCTTCGGCCTTCTCGCTGAATTTTCCTTCCTGAGTCTTCTTCAGTAGGGTGCAAGGTGCGCCAAACGGCTCGAGATACTCTAGATTAGGTTTACGCCGTTGTAGTTACTCGTAACACGTCTTGCCATGGCGTTTAACTACCAAAACTCGATTTAACATGTAACACGCATTTGCAACTGCCTCATTCCAGAATTGGATAGGCAGTTTTGAGTTTGCTAGCATAGTCCGTGCAGTCTCTATCAAGCTCCGATTCTTTCTTTCAGCAACGCCGTTCATCTGAGGAGTGTAAGCAGAAGTGAACTGGTGCAGAATTCCCTTTTCCTTGCAGTATGCCTCCATTCATTGGTTCTTGAACCCAGTTCCATTGCTTGAGCGTACTTGTCGTACTTTCAGCTTGTATAGGGACTCCAATGTAGTTACTAATTCCTTGAATGACTCAAATGTTTTGGATTTGGATTTCAGAAACATTACCCAAGAGAATCTTGAGTAGTCATCAGTAACTACATAGCAGTACAAGTCGCCTGCAATGCTTCTTGTACTGACTGGACCAAATAGATCCATGTGAAGAAGTTCAAGAGGAAGTTCAATGGAATGAACTTTCTTTTCCTTATGGAACTTCTTCGTCTGTTTGCCCTTCTTGCATGCAACACAGAAATCAGGAAGTTGGATGTTTTTGGCATTAACTCCTCTCACGAGATCATTCTGGATCAAGTGATTCATCTTCCGTGGATTAATGTGTCCCATTCTCCTATGCCAGGAGATGGAATCCTTCTCAGTAGCTTTTGACAAGAAGCACTGAACTTCACGATCCATTGTGGAGGCCTTTGATAGATCCAAGACATAAAGGTCATTATATCTTGAGGCAGACATTAAGACTTGGTCCTCCAGGATCACATAGTTCTTTTTCAGGACATAGCACTTCTTGTTATCAAATACTACCTTAAAACCTTTATCACAAATTTGGGACACAGAAAGCAAGTTATTCTGAAGTTGTTGAACATAGTTTACCTTGTCAAACTTCACTTTCTGATTTCCCACTTCCCCTTGAGCTGTGATATATCCTCCTTTGTTTCCAGCAAATGAAACATGGCCTTCTTTTATTTGTTTGACGTTTGATAAGAGAGCCCTGTTCCCTGTCATGTGCCTGGATGCTCCGATATCTATAATCCACGTGTTGGTTTCAGCACTATAGCGAACACCCTGCACATTCAGTTGAAAAATTAGTTCAGGTTAGGGACCCAAGCCTTTACTGGCTTAGGTGTCCCAAAGGCATCACACATCATAAATTCAACCCACTGACCTTTAGAGGGTGCGGGAAGCTCAGTTATCTTCTTGTTCTCATTATCACACATTGAGGTTGATTTTTCTTTCCATAAGCTAGCCTTGTGTAAGGCATGTTTGTGATAAACAGACGACTGGCTAATGGGTTGAACTTTAGGTTCACTAGCCTTCTAGGTGGAGTCACTGAGTTCCTCTTAGAAGAACTAGGTTTTGGGTCCTAAAGTTCAAATTTCCTCCTATGTGATGTAATAGATCTTGTTTGGTATGATTAATGAACTAATATTGATAGTCTGTTGGTTATAATGTTTAATAGTTCATTAATGAGTCGTGACTGAATTGATTGGGTTTATGATTACTGGAATGATTACATATAATATTATATTAATTAATTAAAACATTCAAACTTAACTTATGAAGTTCTCATGCGAATGGCTCATGCGAATGAACCATAAGCATGAAGAACTTCACACGATTGACTCAATCGCACGACTGAACCAGGAGACTGGATCAGTCGTACAACTGTAACATAAGATTGGCTCAGTCGCACGACTGAACACTCAGTCGCATGAATGAACCAACCGCATGGTTCAATCGCACGACTGAACCAAACTAATGGTTGAGTCGCACGATTGAATAGTGCCAACCTATAAATACAACTCAATTCGTGAAAAACAGCAGCGCTCGATCAAGTACGATTCCAGACGAACCCTAGCCGTCCAGAAACCTTCCAAATCGTTCTCCAAGTTCATAGAACACATTAGATCATTCCTTATCGATTTCTAACGTTAGTTTGAATCCTTGATTGATTCTTTGTGTGTTCTCACTGATTGGATCGCCAATCAAATAGGATTCCACACTATTTGATCTGGTATACATGTGATCTCTAGGTATTTCAGTCAAATACCAGGTCCTAACAAGTGGTATCAGAGCTATTGGCTCTTGATTACGTGTTGATTCAATCAAGATTGCATAAAAGTTTGTGTTTTTACACTAAAAACGCAATCTTTGGCATCAAAAGTGATCTTGGAAGTTCCCTTCTCATCGACGTTTGGTTTCTACGGACTTAGGCGATTAGAACTTGTGAAATTTCGAATTTTTACGGCTGAAACCCGTCAAACCTAGAAATTTTCGCAAAACAGCAGCTTCAGTCGCAAGAGTGACTCATTCACACGACTGGACCCCATTCGCATTGCTCATACGCACGATTGGACCTAGTCGCACCCTCATTCGGCCGACTGAACCGTTCGTTCGCATAGCTCAGACGCACCAGATTCATTCGCGCGACTGAACCAATCGCCCAGTTCATTCGCACGATTGAACCAATCGCAGAGCTCATACGCACGATTAGCTCATTCGCATCCTTCAGTCGCATCAGTGAAAGTTTGTTTGATTAGATTATAAGTTTATTCGTCATGGAAGATCAGATGTCAGCCTTTACTGCTGGGAAGGACTCAAGGATACAGAACCTGCTGTTACTTGAGAGTGAGGTGGGGAATCACAATAAACCACCAAAGCTTTTGACTTTAGATGAGTTTCCCCACTAGAAACAACGTTTTGAGATCTACCTTAATGGAGTAGATCCTAATCTGTGGGAAGCCATTGAGATAGGTTATAGTACACCGGTGGGAGCTGATGGAGTTAAACTAACATTAAGCGGGATGACAGACGCACAGAAAGTAAAGTACAATGCAGAGAAAAGAGTTTATGCATTGATCACTCAGCCTATCCCCAAAGACATATTCCACCAGTATTCATAGAACAAGCAGTCCAAGAAACTATGGGATGCGCTAGAGAAGAGATATGATAGTAATGCATCATTAAAGGCAATCAAGGCAAAGGAGTTAAAGAAGGAATTCGATAACTTCTCATCAATTGGTAATGAAAGTTTGGACGAAGTCATAGACAGATTCTACCACTTGATGAGCGAATTGCATACACATGGAGTGGCTACTACCATGGAAGAGAAAGTAAGCAACTTCGCAGACGGGTTGCCTGATAAGTGGGCAACATTCGTGTCTAACCTGAGACAGAATGGAATCCTTGTAAAGCTGGATATAAATGACTTCATTCTTAAGTTGCGAGAAGAAGCACTAAGGATGAAGTATAGAGCTCAGAAGTCTTCGTACACACAAAATTCAGCTTTATACAACGCCACGCCTCAAGCTAAGACATCTGGAGCACCCCTCCAGACTGCTTTTGTGTCTAGCTCGTCAGGTCCTTCACATGCTTCTCCTTCTGGATCAGACACGTCTGGGTCATCATGTACCCATCATATTGGATCAGAAGCAAACGCTACCAAACTGAAGATCGAGAACCTCGGTAATGTGACCGTGGAAGTAGCTCGAGAGCATATGGATCTTTTAGAAGCAGTGGTTCATTCATATGATGGACTTGTTGCGGGAAGATTGGAAACTGCCATCTGGCAGATGAGGACTACGAGCAGGTGGATGAGATGGAGCTTGAAAGAATGGATATAATGTGGGCCTTAGCAAGTGCTGTCCGGAGGGTGAAGAAGTTTGTGAAAAAGACTAGACAGAACTTGGTTGCTACTAAGGACACCACCTTTGGCTTCGACAAGAGTAAAGTGACCTGCTTTAACTGTGGTGAGAAGGGGCACTTCAAACGAGAATGTGTCAAGCCAAAGAAGACGGGGAATGGGAACCCGTTCTCATCCTTTACTCGCCAAGACAAGCAAGCCTCTAGTTCTACTTCATCAAACAAGGATCCAAAAGCCTTAACTGCTCATGATGATGAAGGACAGGATTGGAGTTTTAGGTTTGTCTCACCAGGAGAATCTAACATTGCCAGTGTTGAGGATATTGATGATGATTCTGCGAGTGAAGGTGATATAGCAGTTGAGATTGCAATGTCACATAGTGAAGAAACAACTGCAGCCGAGGTCCGTCACAAGCCAAATGAGGAAGCTTCCACGTCAGAGACAGAAAAGCCAGAATCACCAGAACCAGAATCATCTGATGCTGCAATGATGGCTAACTCTTCTGAACCAACTCAGGTAAGTACCACTGACCAAATTTTTAATAACCATGCTTGTTCTGATTGTGACACTTTTAGGAATAGCATAGATGAAAAATTTGCTAGGTTATTAGATCATAATGATAACTTAGTAAAAAGATTTACGTCTGTGCACTGAGGCTAATAGAGTACTAAAACAAAATGAGCATAGTTATAAAGAAAAGATAGACCTATTGACTAAACAACTTAGGGAAACCGAAGTAGTGGCCTTTACCAAGAAAATGACATTAGGTACTATCCAAACTCCCTAGAAGACACTAAGAAACAAAAGGCAGTTCTAGAAGTCGAAGTTAATTCATTAAAACAAAAACGGCATAGTTGGACTAGCTCTTCACATATAGTCCAACACTTAGTAAGAGAAAGGAATAACGAGGAGGGATTAGGCTACAAAGTGGTTCCACCACCACCTGAGACCTTGATGAACAGTAAGTCTAGACCAGTAAATAATAACCCCATCAAGGATCATGTGGTGACTACTCCTCTTGTTACTGATCCAGACACCTCATGTTCATCTACTGAATCTGGTAAGAAACAAAAGGAGGCCACTTCAAAGGCAAAGGGTAAATTGCCATGTGTTAACCTGGAAAATGGATTTGAAAAAATTAATTTAAAGTCAGGGTCAAAAAAAGTCAAATCAGAACCTCAAAGGACATCAAATGCTACTTTTTCACATGCTTCAAGTCAAAAACCAGTTAACCGAAAGGTGAAACAGGTTAAATCAGTAAATTTTGTTACATCAGAGAAAACATCAAACATCCAAGAGTCAAAAACTAAAGTGATTGATGTTACTAGAGTGTCACGCACTTCTCCACAAAGAAAGTCTACTCATAAAGTTGATAGCAGGTCATGCTACAACTATGGAGAATGTGGACACATTGCTTCCTACTGTCATTTCTATCAGACACCTAGGAAGAAGATTGATATTCTGGACTCTAGACCTAGGTCTTCTAAGCGGAGTTCTCTAACTCCACCTAGAAGAGCTAGTGAACCTAAAGTCCAACCTGTAAGCCAGACGACTGTTTATCATAAACAGGCATTGCACAAATCTGGCTTATGGAAAGAAAAGTCAACCCTCGTGTCTGATACTGATAACAAGAAGGAACCTGAGCTACCCTCACCCTCTAAGGGTCAATGGGTGGAGTTTATGATGTGTGATGCCTCTGGGAAACCCAAGACAGTCAAAGCTTGGGTTCCTAACCTAAACTGATTCATTTACTTTGTATGTGCAGGGTGTTCGATATAGTGCTGAGACTAACACGTGGATTATAGACAGCGGAGCATCCAGGCACAAGACAGGAAATAGAGCCCTTTTATCTAACGTCAAACAAATAAAAGGAGGGCATGTTTCCTTTGCAGGAAACAAAGGAGGCTATATCACAGCTCAGGGAGAAGTGGGAAATCAGAAAGTTAAGTTTGATAAAGTGAACTACGTTCAACAACTTCAGAACAACTTACTTTCTGTTTCCCAAATCTGTGATAAAGGATTTAAAGTCATCTTCGATAACCAGAAGTGCTACGTGCTGAAGAAAGAATATATGATCCCAGAGGACCAAGTTCTAATGACTGCTTCCAGATATAAAGACCTTTATGTCTTGGATCTGTCAACAGCTGCCACAATGGATCAGGAGGTTCAGTGTTTTTTTATCTAAAGCTACTGAGAAGGATTCAATCTCATGGCATCGGAGAATGGGACACATTAGTCAAAGGAAGATGAATCATTTGATTCAGAAGGATTTAGTAAGAGGAGTGAATGTCAAGAACTTCCAACTTCCTGACTTTTGTGTAGCTTGCAAGAAAGGCAAACAGACAAAGAAGGCTCATAAGGAAAAGAAAGTTCATTCAATAGAACTTCCTCTTGAGCTTCTTCACATGGATCTGTTTGGTCCAGTTAGTACAAGGAGCATTGCAGGCGACGTGTACTATTATGTGGTCACTGATGACTACTCAAGGTTCACTTGGGTAATGTTTCTGAAATCAAAATCAGAAACTTTGGAGACATTCAAGGAATTAGTAACCACACTAGAATCACTCTACAAGCTAAAAGTTCGACAAATACGCTCAGACAACGGGACAGAATTCAAGAATCAAGGGATGGAGGCATACTGCAAGGAAAAGGGAATTGTGCATCAATTCACTTCTGCCTACACACCTCAAATGAATGGCGTTGCTGAGAGAAAGAACAGGAGCTTGATAGAGACAGCACGGACTATGCTGGCAGACTCGAAATTGCCTATCCAATTCTGGAATGAGGCAGTGGCAAATGCGTGTTATACACTGAATCGAGTCCTCATAGTCAAGCGCCACGGAAAGACATGTTATGAGCTACTTCAAAGACGCAAACCGAATTTGGAGTATCTTGAACCTTTTGGCGCACCGTGTACACTTCTGAAGAAGACACAAGAAGGAAAATTCAGTGAGAAGGCAGTTGAAGGATTTTTTCTAGGATACAACATACCGAACAAGCGAGTTTACAATAACTCAACGGGTCTTGTAGAAGTGTGGTGTAATGTCGACGTTCAGAGATATACCACACCACCTACAGGCAAAGGACCTTCATACTTCTTTGATTATGATGGATTCTTCAAATCCTTCAACATCCCTCTCTCTCCCTCGGATGATGAGTTAGCTACTAGGAGGATGTATGATATTCTAAATACTCCATCTAGCACATAGGGAGAATCATCTACTCAGTCAGAAGGGGTAGTCGATGAAAGTGACTCCTCCTCTGAAGATGAAACTGAAGCAGATGACCAGAACAGTCAGGAGGAACAGGTTCCAGTTCCTGAAAGTCCACAAGGATCCACAAGTGATGCACCCTCAACTTCGGAACCTCAAACTCCAACCTCCTCAGATGCAGACCAAAATGTTCACAATCTTGGTTCGGAGGTGACTGTGCCGACTACTCCAGGATCACGACTAAACGTCTATCATCCCCTTGACAATGTTATTGGAGATGTCCGATCAGGAGTACAAACCCGAAATCAGCTATACTCAGCTGATTACGCCTCAGTTATGGAGAAGGGTTACATTCATGATGGTGCTTATCGATGTTTTGTCTCGCAGGTTGAGCCAAAATATGTCAGTGAAGCACTAAATGATGAGGCATGGGTGAGTGCCATGCAAGAAGAACTTCTGCAGTTTAAGAAGTTAGGTGTATGGACTCTGGTTGATAGACCTAAAGGTGCTAAAGTCATTGGCACCAAATGGGTACTAAAATGTAAGAAGGATGACCAAGGAGTCATTATCAGGAACAAAGCTCGACTGGTGGTTCAAGGTTTTCGCCAAGTCGAGGGGATTGACTATAATGAGGTGTTTGCACCCGTGGCAAGGATGGAAGCTATTCGTATCTTCCTTGCCTATGCCTCGTACATGAAGATTAAAGTCTACCAATTAGATGTGAAGAGTGCATTCCTTCATGGGGAAATCAGGGAAACACTCTATGTAAGGATTCCTGAAGTCTAATGCAACCCAAAACTGCCTAAGTGTTTCAGCAACATGCACTAAGTACTGAAGTGAAGAATGCTTCGGAAGAATTACACAAAGCATTAGAAAATACTCTAAGTGTAATATCTTCCGAAGCCAAGACCAATATCTTCCGAAGCCTAACATGAAGTCTTCCGAAGCTTGAAGAGACAAAGTCTTCCGAAGCTTCAACCTATGAAGACAGATTTCTTCCGAAGACTTTTAGTACACATGCTTTATCTGATGTACTGTTCCATAAAGCACCTTTTCCGCTGCGTCTCTGATAAGTCACCAACTTACAAGAGTTGGTGAAAAGGTCCATGCTTTTGGTAACTGTACATTGAGGTCTTGAGTCTGAAACTTTCTACTTTATGTACTTTATCCTTTTTGTAATGTATAAGGATGTGAGCTATGGCATGTCATAGTCACAAGGTCAAAAGGCAGATATGCCTTTTGATCCTACAATTGATTTTGTTAGTGTCTAGTCAATTGTATCCAGCTGGCTTTCATAGTATAGCCGGCTGTAGGTTGTAGTATAAGTATTCCAAGTTCTTGTATCTTTCCATATGCTTTGTAACACTTGTAAAAGAACTTGAGAAAGCAATATACTGCTCCCTTGAAAACTATACTTCTTGTTCTGTCTTTTGCTTTACTTGTGTTCTCTGCATCACCTTTGGTTACCTAGTTCACTGTTTGATTAAGATTTAGTTAATCTCCTCATTGTGTTGTTGTGTTGTAATTGTGTTCAAGCCCTTGAACGATCCTGCAATTGGTATCAGAGCTACCAGGCTCGTGATATAAGATCTAACCATCTTAAGATCCCTCACACACACAAAAACTAAACTTTTCAAATGGCTTCCATCTCAAAGACTGATATGGAGACTGGAACCATGAACAAATCCCCATTGATCACTCTTGATGACTTCGACACCTGGTGCATGAGGATGGAAGGCTTCATCAGGTCTCTTGACTCTAGAATGTGGGAATCTGTTGAATATGGACCTTTCATACCCAGCACCCCCTCTGCTACCGGTGCTGGTATGATTCCTAAAGATGTGGCCAACTACTCAGATGAAGATAGGAAAAGAGTAGAGATTGACAGGAAGGCCATGACTGCTCTTCAGACTGCTATCCCAAACTCTGTGTACAGAGGTTTTAAGAAGTGCAAGACAGCTAAACAGCTGTGGGATGCACTGAAGCTGATGTATGAAGGCTCCTCTGAAGCCAAGGAGAACAAGAAAGATCTTCTGAAGCAGCAGTTTGAAAATTTCACCTTTAAAACAGGTGAAACCATGACCCAACAATACTTCAGGTATGTTGAGATTGTGGACACCCTTGTGGATGGAGGAGTTCCTCTTGAGAACAGAGACATTGTAAGGAAGTTCATGTCCTCACTTCCTAGGCAATGGACACACTATTGTGTGGTAATCAAGAGGACTGAGAACCTTAAAACTCTTACTCTGACAGAGTTATATGGGATTCTCAGTGGATACCAGATGGAGATGAACTTACAAGGTTCATCTGGCAACTCTAACAATCAAATGGGTTCAGCCCTTCATGTGGCTGAAAGGGACAGCATAGAACCCCAACATCATCTCCTCTGCTACCCTGACAACTCACAAAAGGGTCCTTTCATCACCTTCCCGGAGACACCAAGGGAGAACTTTACTCAAGGAAGCCCATTCCAAGAGACAAGTTCTTCTCAAGCCTTTGTGTCTGCAGATGAAAGCTGTGGAAATTATCTCTTCACTCTTGAAGATCTAGACTGTATCCATCCAGATGACCTGGAATACATGGAGATAGTTCAACAGATGGCTCTTCTCACTCACAGAGCCAAGAAGTTCTACAAGAGGACAGGAAGAAAATTTCCAAGCAATGCTACCAGTGGTAAGTTTGGCCTGGATAAAAGCAAAGTTAAGTGTTACAGTTGTAACCTTATGGGTCACTTCGCCAGGGAGTGTAAGGCACCCAGAGCCAATGGGGGTCAAACACAACTCAGACCAAACTTCACCATCAATACCCCTCAGGCTGAGAAGACTAAGCAACATGCTGCGGTTGCTGTTGAAGAGGGAGGATTTGACTGGAGTTTTCAGGTGGAGGATGCTTCTCCAAACCAAGCATTGATGGCTGATCATGATGAAGCCAAGGTATTAGAACATCTTTGCTCCCCTGAATGCATTGCTAAAGTAAATAGATACAGGTCCTACAACCTAGAGATGAGATCTGATCTTGAGTCATTAAACATATTGAAATCTGACTTTAGAAAATCTGAAAATGATTACAAGTTAAAGATAGAAGACTTGGAGAAAACTATTTCAGTACTAAAACATGAACATACAGATTTTAGAACTCAGATCCAAGATCTCATCACTAAGTTGACTAAGTGCCAGGCTGAGCTTGTGATCAGCAAAGCCCTGGCAGAGAAAAGTGTTCTTGAAGATGAAACCTTCAAGAACATGATATCCTCATCCCTACACAATAAGGTTTGTTATCAAAATAGACAGGGACTGGGATCAAATGAGATAGCTCCTCCACACACAATCTTGTCTGTAAGATCTCCTAGGTGTGGAACTTGTGAAGATGAGCTTCCTCTCATAGATCCAGTAAGTGAGGATGATGAAGAAGTGATAGTGAGGAATCCCTCTGAGAAGAGTGAAGAAGAGGATTCCTCCAAGGGCCACTATCCTTCTGAGGAAGAGAAATTAACTGTGATGACCAAGTCCAAGAGAAAGAACTTGATCAGGAAGAGCAAAAGGAAGCAAAGAAGGCTCAAGAAATCAAGGCTACCTTTGATGCTAAGCAGAAACAAGTGTTTATCTCTGCAGGTTTCAAAGCAATAAGGACTGAAGACATCCACCAAAGCTTCTTAGCCAAGAGTTCTGGTTCATGTTCAAATCATCTCAGTACAAAGAAGAAGACTGAGCTGCTGTGTACCACTGCTGCACAGCCTGGACCATCAATTCCAAGAACAGTTCACAGCCCAAGGGAACTGTATCTGAATCTACCAAGATGAAGGTGAAAAAGGGATGTGACCAAGGCCAGTCTTGCTCTCAAAAGGAGATTTCTTTGAAGAAGAAAATGTTGTGTGTTATGTGTGAAAGTACTTCTCATATTGCCAAGGATTGTCCATACAATCCTAAAAGTACTATCCACATGACCAATACAAAGACTTCAAAGAATCTCAAGAAGTCTCAAGCTTCGGAAGGAAAGTCTGTTTCCTTCGGAAGCTCCAAACCAAAGAAGAAGGTAAATGGAAAATCACCTTCGGAAGCAAAGTTGGTCTCGGAAGAAAGGAGTTCTTCCGAAGTACTAAAGTCTACTGCAGTGACTGTAGATTCTTCCGAAGTATCAGTCATTAAAACTTGTGAAGCTCCAAAAGCTTCTAAGGTTTTGAAGGTCAAGTCCAAGACTCCAAAGGTGGTGTGGAAGTCTAAGAAAGACCAATGACTGAGGTTTCTCCATCAACAACAGCCGAAGATCCCCTCTGTACAACCATAGGATCTATTACTGTTGCATTATCTTCTATTACACTTACTGAACCCAAGACAAGTAAGGCTTGGGTTTCCAAATGTAACTAATCATTTTCTTTGTGCAGGAACAGCTCAAGACAAACAAGAATGTCTGGATAATTGACAGTGGCTGTTCCAGGCACATGACAGGCTATTGAGTCTGAAACTTTCTACTTTATGTACTTTATCCTTTTTGTAATGTATAAGGATGTGAGCTATGGCATGTCATAGTCACAAGGTCAAAAGGCAGATATGCCTTTTGATCCTACAATTGATTTTGTTAGTGTCTAGTCAATTGTATCCAGCTGGCTTTCATAGTATAGCCGGCTGTAGGTTGTAGTATAAGTATTCCAAGTTCTTGTATCTTTCCATATGCTTTGTAACACTTGTAAAAGAACTTGAGAAAGCAATATACTGCTCCCTTGAAAACTATACTTTCTTGTTCTGTCTTTTGCTTTACTTGTGTTCTCTGCATCACCTTTGGTTACCTAGTTCACTGTTTGATTAAGATTTAGTTAATCTCCTCATTGTGTTGTTGTGTTGTAATTGTGTTCAAGCCCTTGAACGATCCTGCACTCTATGTAAGTCAACCCGAGGGATTTGAAGACCCTTATCATCGGGATAGAGTTTACAAGCTCGACAAGGCGTTATATGGGCTTCATCAAGCTCCTCGAGCTTGGTATGAGAAACTCTCGACTCATCTTGTGAAACACGGCTTTCGCAGGGGAGTCATTGACTGTACACTGTTTATTAAAGAAAAGGATGGTGACCTACTGCTTGTACAGATATATGTTGATGACATAATCTTCGGGTCAAAGAACGAAAAGTTATGCAAAGAGTTTGAAGCAGTGATGAAGAAAGAGTTTGAGATGAGTGCGATGGGGGAGATGAAGTTCTTTCTCGGGTTACAGGTGGATCAAACACCTAATGGGATCTTTCTACATCAGACCAAGTATGTAGGAGACATTCTCAGTCGCTTTGACATGGAGAATGCTTCTGCTGCTGGGACTCCACTTGCTACGAATCATGATATAGAACCTGATGAGAATGGAGATCTTGTAGATGCCACTATGTACTGAGGAATGATTGGATCTCTCATGTATCTCACTGCCTCAAGACCTGATATCATGTATGCTACATGTTTATGTTCCAGATATCAGGCTAAACCTAAGGTCAATCATCTGATCGGGGTCAAAAGGATCTTTCGCTATCTAAAGGGTACACCCACACTGGGGTTGTGGTATCCTCATGATGACGATTTTGAGCTCACAGCGTATAGTGACTCGGACTATGGAGGCTGCAAAATGAACTACAAGTCTACATCAGCAGGGTGTCAATTCTTTGGGAGAAGATTAGTTACATGGCAGTGTAAGAAGCAGACATCGGTTGCATTGTCAACCTGTGAAGCCGAATATGTTGCTGCTGCAAGTTGCTGTTCTCAAATCATTTGGATTCAACAGCAAATGCGGGATTACGGTTTGAAATTCTCGTCTACTCCTATTTTTTTTGATAACTCTGCTGCAATTGCAGTAACCAAAAATCCGGTTCAACATCCTAAGACCAAACACATCGGTATTAAATACCACTTCATAAGAGACTGTTTTGAAAAGAACTTCTTAATGCATACAAGTATCGATTTCTTGACAAATGGTATCAGAGCAGGTTAATCATTGATCGATCTAATAATTGATCATTGAAACTGCTATTCAAGATCTAAGTTTGATTGAATTAGCTTTTGTTTTTGCAAGAAACGGTTATAGAGATTGAATTTTCTGTATCTCTGGTCATTCATCCTGAGATCTTTTCTTGGTTTTCATTGAGTTTGTTGTGGTCTGTGTAAAACTTTTAAAAGCTTGAATTAAATTGTTTTTGAACTGAAAATGACTACTCCCTCCAATGATCCTCACAATACTGGTTCCTCAACCAAGCCACCAATGTTGGTTAGGAATGAGTATAACATATGGCAACGACGAATGCTCCATCACCTGTCTGTTAACAGCGCAGGTTGTTGGACATCAGTGCTAGATGGTCCACACAAGCCTATGGTGAATAACCCGGAAACCAATCAAAAGGTTCCGAAGAGGAGGGAGCAATACTCAGATGAGGATAAGAAGTTGTTTGAAATTGATGCAAAAGCCCATGGAATTCTGGCCATGGCACTGCCCAATGAAATCTATTCTGGGCTAATGCATCATGAAACTGCCCATGACCTCTGGAATGCCTTGAAAGAACAATTTGGAGGAACAGATGAGGTCTTGGCAAATAATAGAGAAATCCTTGCCCAACAATATGAGACATTCTCTCATAGAAAGGGTGAGACACTGACTCAACAATTTGAGCGGTTCTCTTGTTTGATCTCTGAATTAAAAATGGTCAAACTTGAGTACACAAATATTCAGATGAATAACAGATTTCTCAGATCACTGCCTGAGAGATGGGACACATATACTATTGTCCTATGCTCCAGTGCAAGTTTGGACAAACTATCTCTCACCCAACTCCATGGAAACTACTCATTTGAGAGAGAGATAGAACAGAAGAGAAAGTTGTCTTCATCTGGAAAGCTCACTGAAGACTTTGTACCAGGCAACACTGCCTTGGTTGGTCATGAGTCAGAATATGCTTCATCTGAATGCCAGTATGATGAGCATATTAATTTCTCTTCAAAGACTTCTGATTCTGCATTTGTGAGTGTTGATGGTCAGTTTACTGGGTGTAATAATGACAATTTATGCTTCATTATGGATGATCTCAAGGGGATTGCTGATGACGACTTAGAAGAGATGGATATTTTGAGCCAAATGGCCTTGATAAATATCAGATCTCAGAAGTTCTACAAAAGAACTGGAAGAAATTTCCCAGGACTCTCTGGCAAAACCAAAGTTGGTTTTGACAAGAGCAAGTTGAGGTGTCACAAATGCCAAAGGCTTGGACACTTTGCAAGAGAGTGTAGATCAACTGGATCTAACTCCACTGCACCCTTTGTGACTTTTCCTGGCAATAGTCAACAACACAGAGGGCAACATCCTGTCACTTCTAGTCATCATCCTCAACAACAATCTCCTGCATATTTTGCTCCTCAGGGTCAAATGCCATATCCTTACCCTTGTTATTACATGCCACAGTCAAATCAAGTTCAAGTTCCTATGGCACCACAACCTCATGCACTACCAGAACCTCAGCCATCCCAATCTCAACAACAAACTCAACCTCAACAACACAGCTTCTCACCCCAGGAGTTGTTGACTGGAGCAGTTTACCAGATGACATGTCTGGTCATGAACAACTGTTCTCAGGTGCTGGTCAACATGGTGGTGACAGTCCTTTTGGGAATCTAGCTCTTATGGCTTTGGAGTCTGCTGATACTTCATTTTCTAATGCTTCTACACCTCAGGTATCACAGGTATCCTCTGAGGCAAAAGCCAAATTATGTTCTGAAACATGCATAGCAGCATTTGCTTCCATTAGAGAAGCAAATGTAGCTTTAATTAATAAGAACATTGAGCTAGAACAAATATTTCCAAAAGAAGCTGAGTTTGAGTCTGTGCTTAAAGATAAAAATGATGAGATTTATAAACTGAAATGCCAAATAATTGATGATAAGGCTAGAGAAGAGGTACTTCTAGAGAAGTACAAAGATCTCAAAGAAACCCTTGCAGTTACCCAGGTAGAGTGTGATAGATGGGTACAATCATGCAAAGGTTTTGAAATGCTTCTTAGTAAGCAATCTGCTTCCAATGTGAAGTTTGGCATTGGTTACAATCACACTACTCCACCTACAGATTTTACTCCAGAGCAGAGGTAGAATCTGATGGTGAGAGTAATAACCAATCCATCTCATCATGTGATCTACTTTCTGATACAGCACAATCAGAAGTAGAAGTCAGCATCAAGCTATCTCAGAACCTATCAGCTGATGTTGATGGTTCCACTGCTGACACTCACATGATCAATGAGTTGATCAACTTAGGAGTAAATTCTGAAAGTCCTAAAGGACTAGAGAGCAGGATTTAACACCTGAAGTTCAAATTCCAACTACTGTTAGTACTGAAAAGAAGATAACTATCAGTAGAAAGAGTTTGAAGGCTACTAAAGAGGAAGTCAAGAAAGCAAACAATGCTTCCAAAGCACTGAAGAGCAAGTCTCCAGTTGCTTCACCCTCTTTAGTTGATGATCAACAAGAAAGAAGAAACCATGTGATGTATGTGGTTTTCAATCATCTTACAGATTGATTGGTGGTAAAAGAGGTTCCAAACTCAAACAAAAGAAGAAATTAAAGAGAAAATGGTAAAAATGAAAAATGAGTTTGAGACCACATTTGTATCAGCAACATCAAATCCTGTAACCCTTAAGTCTTCAAAGAAATCCAAAAGGAAGGGGTTAAACAGGTGACAGCTGAGAGTGCTCAGAAGAAGAAGGTGCAACATAGGAACTTATCAAACTCCACTGGCAATGTGTCTGATGAGCTGAAAGCTTTATCACAAAATCAGACACAGCTGGTTATGATGGTTCAACATCTGTTGGGTAGAGTTAACCAACTAGATGCTCCTATGTTGAAACCACAGAAAAGGAGGTCCAAGCCAAAGGATTCCTCTTCTTCACCATCTTCTTCCTCTCAGGCTGTTGTTCCAAATAAACCTGTTAGTTTACCATCTATTGATGAGACCAGGCCCAAAACCAAAAAGGTTTGGGTCTCCAAAACTAACTGATTGTTTATTATTGCAGGGTTCTTCAACATGCCAAAGTAGCATCTGGTATGTAGACAGTGGGGGATCTATGCACATGACTGGGAACAGCTCTCTCCTTCATGACTACTCTCAAGGAAAGAAGGGATTTGTTTCTTTTGGCAATGATGCTAGGGGTTACATCATTGGAAATGGCTTTGTCTCCAATGGAGAAATCAAGTTTGATGATGTTAATCATGTGGAAAATCTCAAGTACAATCTCTTGAGTGTCAGTCAAATGTGTGATAAAGGCCATGTTGCTCTTTTCACCAGTCAGAACTGTAGGATTCTGTCATCCAAAGTTCTGCATTTGATTGATAAGGTGTTGGATGATCACACTCTCCTGAAGCCAACAGGACAGGAAGAGTGTATGCCTTAGATCTTTCCAAGAAAATAGATCTAAGAGGCAATCCTTGCCTATTTTCCAAAGCCTCTTCTCAAGAATCTAAACTGTGGCACAGAAGGCTTGGTCATGTTAATTTAAAAAACATGAATCAGCTTACCCACAATAGTTTAGTCAGAGGCTTACCAATAAAGGAGTTCACTGTGCTGAAACCTGCACTGCTTGTTTAAAAGGAAAACAGCACAAAGTCTCATTCCCTCCTATTGAAGTGCCTAAGTCCACTGCCTGCTTGCAATTACTGCATATGGATCTATTTGGTCCTGTGAGAGTAATGAGCATGGCAAAGAAGAAATACTGTCTGGTAATTGTGGATGATTACTCCAGATTTGTATGGACTTTCTTTCTATATTCAAAGGATGAGGTTGCTCAGAAGATTATTCACTTTGTGTTGTATATTGAGAAGCAGTATTCCCTTCCAGTCAAGTGTATTAGGAGTGACAATGGAACTGAATTCAGAAATCATACACTTGATGACTTCTATCTTTCAAAGGGAATCAAAAGGCAGTTTAGCATTCCAAGGACTCCAAAACAAAATGGAGTAGTGGAGAGAAAGAACAGGACCCTCATTGAAGCTGTAAGGTCCATGCTGGCTGACTCTGGTTTGCCACTGACCTTTTGGGCTGAAGCTATCAACACAGCTTGCTATGTGCAAAATAGAGTTTTAGTAAATCAGAGGTTGATGAAGACTCCATATGAAGTCCTCCATCATTTGGCTCCTCTGATTTCATTTTTCAAAGCATTTGGGTGTCCCTGTTTTATTCTCAACACTAAGGATCAACTCCATAATTTGATCCTAAGGTGGATGCAGGGTATTTTGTTGGTTATTCATCTACTTGCAAGGCATACAGAGTCTTCAACTGCAGAACAAAGATGGTTGAAGAAACTCTACATGTTAAGTTCAATGAATCTCCAAAGGACAAGATTCCACAAAGCCCTGTGGAGTTATTTGATTTGGACATACTGCAATATGTTCCTTATCAAACTCCTGTTGTTGCTCCTGTCAACAGTTCACCACCTGGTGGTACTGCTGGTGCTGATGATGATGATGATTGTCGTACTCACCTCTTCAGGTTTAGTGATCAACTGCCTGATTCAGCTAGACCTGATGTTCCTATAGCTCCAGTAGCACCATCCACAATAAATGCTGATGAGATCTCTTCGAATTCAACTTCCTTTGAATTACCATCCACTGATTGGTTTCAAGGAAATGATTCACCATCACCATTGGTTACTGCTGAGCCTGCTACAAACACTTGCACAGATCTCATTGTGTATCAAGATCTGAAGAATCACCCTATGTCTCAAATCATTGGTGATATCACTACTGGAGTATCAACAAGAAGTAATTGTCAAATTTCTGCTTCTATGCTCTCTTCATCAGTCAGCAAGAGCCAAAGAATTATCACATTGCTTTAAAGGACAATGGATGGGTTGATGCCATGCAGCTTGAGCTTCTTCAGTTCAAGAAACAGCAAGTGTGGGAACTAGTTCCTCTACCTCCAGGTAAGTGTGCAATAGGCACTAAATGGGTGTTTAGGAACAAAACTGATGAAAATGGGCTTATTGTTAAGAACAAAGCCAGACTGGTTGTTCAGGGGTTTGCACAAGAAGAAGGTATTGATTATGATGAAACCTTTGCCCCTGTAGCCAGACTGGAAGCAATTCGATTGTTTTTAGCTTATGTTGCTTATCAAAACCTTAAAGTTTTTCAAATGGATGTCAAAAGTGCATTTGTGTATGGAAAAATTAAAGAAGAGGTTTATGTATGTCAACCTCCAGGCTTTGAGGACAATAAACATCCTAATTGGGTGTATAAGCTTGATAAGGCTCTTTATGGGTTGAAACAAGCTCCTAGAGCCTGGTATGAGACATTATCAAACTTTCTTCTGGAAAATAATTTCACTAGAGGCTCCATAGATAAGACTTTATTCATTAAGAAAGCTGGGCAGCATAATCTAGTTGTTCAAATTTATGTAGATGATATTATTTTTGCATCCTCTGATCCACAGTTGTGTGATGCCTTTACAAAGTTGATGCAACAAAAGTTTGAAATGAGTGCCATGGGAGAGTTACAGTTCTTTCTGGGGTTGCAAATCAAACAAAAGGCTGATGGAATTTTCATTCATCAGTCCAAATACACAAAAGATCTTTTGCAAAAGTTTGATTTACAAAACTGTAAGCCTTGTTCTACCCCCATGTGCAGCACCACACAACTGGATACAGATCAGAAAGGTAAAGTGGTTAATGAAACACTTTACAGATGTATGATTGGGTCCTTGATGTATTTAACAGCTTCTAGACCAGATATTATGTTTGCTACATGTGTTTGTGCTAGATTTCAGGCTGCACCTAAAGAGTCTCATCTGATTGCAGTCAAGAGGATCTTTAGATATCTGCAAGGCACTTCATCTCTAGGTTTATGGTATTCTACTGGACATTCTGGTAAATTAGTTGCTTTATCTGACAGTGACTATGCAGGGTGTAAGTTGACCAGGAAATCAACTTCTGGTGGATGTGAATTCCTAGGCAACTGCTTGATTTCTTGGCAGAGCAAGAAACAGACCTCAGTTGCTACATCAACTGCTGAAGCAGAGTACATTGCTGCTGCAAGTTGCACCTCTCAGGTACTCTGGCTTCAGAACCAACTTCTGGATTATGGCATTACAGAGACTAAGACTCCATTGTTAATGGATAGTGCTTCAGCGCTGTGTATTGTCAAAAATCCAGTCCAGCACTCTAGGACCAAACATATAGAGATCAGACATCATTTTATAAGGGATTGTTTTGAAAAAGGTCTGATTGATCCTAAGTTTGTGCCTAGTGCTGATGAGCTTGCAGACATTTTTACTAAGCCTTTGGATAGTTCAACTTTCCAAAACCTGGTGTTAAGGCTTGGTATGTTGCAGCTAGAATAAGTGACAACTACTGATGATCTTAGTAATAAGTACTGATGATCATTGGTAACCATGTCACATATAAGTACTGATGAGTTCTTTTACCCTCAGCAGTTTTTATAACTACTGAAGGCTAAATGTCTCACAAGTACTGAAGTACTTCATCTGTTCTAAACTACTGATGTAGTTACAACTACTGATGCAGTTACAACTACTGAAATCAGTAAAAACAGATAAGTACTGATGTCCTATGAAACAACTGAAATCAGCCAAAAAGGCTGATGAATGTGTTGAGGACAATATGAAATAGCTGAAAAGCTAAGAATTGACGAAAACAACTGATGAGAAATTTCTCTTTAGTCGTTTGTACAACTGCTGTTTCATTCTAAACAACTGAGGCAATACCATGTCCTCAGTAGTTTTCTAACTACTGATGACTAATACCAAGTCTTCAGTTGTTTACAACAGCTGATGACAAAACCACTATCTTCAGTAGTTTCACAACTACTGATGACAAACACCAAGTCCTCAGTTGTTTCAATCATCGGAAGTCAAAACCACGGTCTTCAGTAGTTTTTTAACTTCTGATGCCTAACACCACGACTTCAGCTGTTTCAACGTCTGAAAGGATAATACCATGTCAACAGTCGTTTTAAAACTACTGATGACTAACACCACATCCTTCAATCGTTTTCTTACCCGTACCCTATAAATATCCCTGACCTAATCCTTCAATGCTTCATCTTCTTCAAACCTAACGTTCCTCTCCAAAACTTCTCTCTTCTCAATGGCGTCCATGCAAATTAAACCGCGACACAACTGTGTTGCCTACCTTACTAAATCGCCTGTCTGGGCTAAGTTCGATACTGCTATCGATCTTATGGTTCAGTCCCAATAGAAAACGGCATTTCTTCTGAATCCCATACTACAGCCGAATCCCTCCAACAGTTTTGGATGAACGTTACTATTACCACTAGGAGAACAACACACCATCTCTCCAGTCGGTTGTCAACAACAAAGAAGTGGTCATCACTCCTGCAATAATCCGCCAAATTCTTTCTCTGGATGATGCTATTTCTCCTGCTGGATATCCTAAGGGCACCACAGATCTATCCTTTGCCCAACATGGATATCAAGGCAATCTCAGTGCCTCCACTATCATGAAGAAACACTTCATGACGCTGAACGCCTAATTTTTCACATGGTGAATGTATGTTGGCTCCTAAGACTTCGTCTTGGGATCAAATGTCGACAAAGTGGCAGCAGGTAATGTATTCTATTCTTGAGCAACAACCGCTAAACTTTTCAGAAATAATATTTTCAGAGCTCAAGGATATGGCTCAAAAACTAACTGTTAACCGTTGGTTACTATATCCACGGTTCATAATGGCCATCATTACAAACCAGCTTAATGCTGAGAGACTTGTTGGCTTGGGAGTCCCTGCTACGGCTGTTCTGCCGGAAGTATACTCCCGGCACAACTCTGACCAGGCACTCAAATTGGCTGCCAAGCTGCGAAAACCCACGCAGCTGGAACCCACAGCCACCACCTCCAAATCAAAAGTCCCCACCAAACCCACCAAAAGGAAACCCAAAACGGCTACTCAGGGAATTGAGTCCCCTGAGGATGCCCCTGCAACATAAACGCAGGAGATATCCACTGGTCCAACCCCCTAGTGGATATAAGGACTCTTCCAGCCATAGCCGCTCAGGATTCCTCTCAACAGGAGCCTGCAGCAACCACAAAAGGGGTACCTACACATCTGGAATCTTCCTCACTGGAGGGATTGCCATTGAAGAGCACCAACCTCCCCAGGTGCACACTGCTTCTATCCCTTCACCCCATACAACCGCCCCTCACAGCCCAACTTTAATAGTTGCACAAGTGCTGACTCAGCTGCACTCCTCACCCCCTCCCCAGAAACCACTTACTACTGGAACACCTCTACCATTGAGGGGGAGGAACACAGTGCAATTGAGAACCCACAGCACAGGGGTTTACCACTTCTATCTCCTGGTGTAGATAAGGAGGTTAGAATATCTAGTGAGGCTGCCACCTCTTCTGAATCAGCACATGATCAGAATGAGGCTGGTAACATTGCTAAGACCTCACTAGAGGCAACAGCTGATGATGGACATTGTCCTGAGGCTGGAAGTCCCCAGTACCAAGCAAAAGGGGCACATGCAACAACTGTCTACACCCAGTGCATGTAAATCCTGCTCCAAGCAGAAGGTCAGATGATTCAGCTTCGGCTGATGATGACCTGGGCTTTTTCTACGATGTTCTTACCCAGAACACAATCCTTGAAGAGAAAGTCAGTAGGCTTCAAAACCTACTTGACCAACTTTCACAAGGAGAAACACCATCTGCCTCCACCAACCCACAGATGGCACCTTCAGTTGAAGGTTCCCCATACACTGAGCCACTCCAAACTCAACCACCTGCCTCTGCTTCAGGCCCTATTTCTTAGGAACAGAACCCTCCTGAGCAAATAGGTGCTGTACTTCAAAATTCCCTCCCTCTCATCACACCCATAATCACTGCTATTGTGACTAAAGCCATTGATGAGAGGCTTTCCTCAACTTTACAACCCTTGATTGATGCTGCTGTGCAAAAGACACTTTCTGTGGTACAAACCCCTTCCTCCAATGCATCCAAAAAGGGGGAGAGTACTGCAGTGAAGAAAAGAAGAGGAAAAGAACAGAGGAAAAGAAGGAAGAGAAGCAAGCCCAAGAGGAGGAGAAAGAAAAGCAACCACTGCTCACTTACAAGCGCAAGAAAAGTGCTGAGGATCAACCTACTGAAGACAAATCCTTGGAAGAGCTGGTAAAAGAAGCTGACACTACACACAGCTGATCCATGGATAAAATAATTGAACAACTCTTCAGGCAAGGGTTTGATACAGCCACATTGGATAGTGAGATCAGAAGGTTGGAAGTGCAAGAGATTCAAACCCGATGGGCTGGGTATGATGCTCTTGAAAAAGAGAGATTGGAGATAATGATCCGCTTCATTGCAAAATACTTAGGAAGATCGTTAATGGAGATTCGCGCGTGGACCAGGGACAGTATTCTGGCTATAGCCACCAGAATCTGTCTATCTGAGCAATTCCACAAGGGGATTATTGTTGAAGCCCTTGATGAGGCTGGGGCTGGTAAAAGGTTGGAAATGGCTAAAATTACAAATGCGAAACTTACTACAAAGATGCTGGATCAACCTTCCCTTCCACCCACTCAAACACTGCCTACCCCTCAAATCTCCAAACCAATCTCTAAGCCCAACACCAAACATCGTCTTTCTTCAAAACCAATCCTTTACCAACCCAACCATCATCCAATGATGCACCTAGAAGGAGGAGAAGGGTGTTGAGGATGGAAGAAGAAGAAGAAGAAGAGGATGAAGATGATAGTCTGCCACTCTCTGCTGTTCTAAAGCTACCAAAACCCAGAAGTCACCCATGATCACACCTGACTCTCAAAGGGCAATGGTCAGAGTCAAGATAGAAGATGTAGAACAGTAGAAACAGCACGATGAGCAACTACTGAAGATGGTTGACAAGGAATTTCCTCAGTCATCATCTATTCAAGCCATGAAAGGGCATGCTTAGAGGCTGTACACTCTCAGGCACACTTTTCAGTATCAGAAGGAGAGAGTGAGAGTATGGCCACACCCCAGGGTGAGTTCTAGAATCCATAAAAGAACTATTCCACACAGATACAATGGCCAGGTTAGAAAAACAATAGAATCTACCATCATGTTGGCCATTGTAGTCACACCTTGAGAATCATTGATGAATTCAAGAAAGCTCATCAAGCAAAGATGACCCCTCAAGCTTTATTGGAAAACAAGATGATCAAAAAGGGGTTGTTATATAAAAAGCTTGAAGACATCCAGAAGAATGAGCTCCAGTTACTCCTTGAAGGCACCCATCCTGATGAATTTGTCTATAGGGAGGTAACTACAGTGGAGCTTAAAAATGGCAGGACCATGAAGTACTTATCTGAGTACTATGGTCCAGAGTTCTTCTTCGAAGGAGGAGTAGAAGAACTCTCCAAGGAGGAACAAGTTGTTCTCCTTGAGGCCTATGTTCGAGAGTCATACAGACTCATTATGGGGAAGTAAATCTCATGAATGGGATAACAACTCTGTGTCCAGTTCCCCAAAACAGAGTTCCCATTCATACCTTGCCAAACAAATATCTGAGAGTTCTTCCCAGGCCGGAGCTTACATGGGTCATCTTCTCTACTGATCAAGAAGGAAAAAGACTAACATTTTGCCAACAATAAGTGGGATAATAAATAATTTAGAGGTTTTGGCTGCATTGTTTAGGGGGAGTTTGTTGGACCAAAAGAACCAATGAGCCAAGATCAGAAAACCTCTAAGTCTCACATGGTATCACAACAACTGCTGAAAGCTTCATCAGCAGTTTGACAAGTGCTGAAGACTTCAACAGCTGAAGATCAAGTGCTGAAGACTTCAACAGCTGAAGAACTAAAGTGCTGAAGTACAACAGCTGAAGAACACAAGTACTGAAGCTGAACAGCTGAAGAACGCAAGTACCGAAGCTGAACAGCTGAAGAACACAAGTGCTGAAGCTGAAAGACCAAAGTACTGAAGTACAACAGCTGAAGAGTTTACAAGTGCTGAAGATCAACAACTGATGTACAAAGTCTGAAGACAAAGACTGAAGACATCAGCTGATGATATTTACTGAAGTCATTAGCTGATGAAACATCTGAAGGTCAAAGTTTGAAGATCAAGTACTGAAGCCTCAGTAGTTTGTCACAACTGCTGAAGAGTACTTCTTCAGTAGTTGTGATATCAGTAGTTTTATATTTCTAGTTTCAGTAGTTTTGTAAAACGACTGAAGAGCTTGTTCTTCAGTCGTTGTAGCTTCAGTAGTTTCTAATCAGTAGTTTTATATTCTGTACTTAACACTCTGATATGTTCTCAGTAGTTGTGAACATTTCAGTAGTTTGTTTAGATTTAGTTATTTTTGTAATAGATCTGCCAGTTGTCACTTTCCGTGATAACAGCAGTGGTTGTCACACTCTATATAAGGAGTAACAACCTATTGTAATAGTGTGAATGATTTGATCAGAAATATTCCATATCTATAAACATTCCTTGAATCAGAAATATATTCTCTCACTATAACCGTATGTGCTCTTAATGCATACAAGTATTGATTTCTTGCTACAATTTGTCTAATTCCTGTTCTTATTCCGTTGCTTTGAACTCTAATACATCAAACTTGTGATCGCTGATCCTGACATAATAGATGTGGTTAAAATTAATACTGATTTTCAACGTGCTGACCTCTATACTAAAGCCTTTGATAAACCACGTTTTCAATACTTGCTAGAGGTCAACGGCGTTAAAAAGAAAAGTGAGGTAATTCCTGATGAGAATAATGTGTAGTCCGATGTAGTTTCGTTAAAGTTTATTTTATTTTATGTTATCTGTTTTTTTTCTTTTCTTTTGTCTGTTATATTTAAACTCATGTTATTTTGCTGTTTATTAAAATCCAAAAATAATTAAATCCGAAATGATTTTAGTATTTTAGGGGGAGAATATGTCAGCAAGTTAATATTAAAAAAAAGGAAAAATGAGGGAGAAGGGGTAACTAGCTGAAATAAGGTAGATTGTGTCTGTGATACCGATTCAATACCTTTGGAATATGATAGTACACAGGAACAAATCAAGAGTGATTTTAAAATTTAAGGTTTGAAAAGATGCAAAAGTTCAAAGTATAAGTCTGTGTAGTCTAAGCAATATAAAAAGGGAAAATGATAGAAAACTGGCAACTCCTAAGGTGACACAGAGAAAGTAGACTTAGAGGCTGCTAGACCACAAATGATATGTTGGTAGATTCAACACAATAGACAATTAGACCTGATTGGTGATCTCAAGATCAAACTAAGTTGTTCAACTGACTGTGGGCTTCCATCTTATCACTGGTTAACACAATCAATATATTCCAATAAGGGGTAATGAGCATTTAAATGCCACAAAAGTCTGCGGATGACCATAATTAGAGCAAAGCAAGAAAAAATGAAAGACAAATGCAATAAAGCTAATGACTTATGTTGTTGGTGCATATTGTGTCAAATAAAATAAGCTGCTCTAACAAGGAGATAGGTTGTGTGCCTCTCTGCTATGCGATGACACTGACCTGAGGATAAGCATAACCTAGATATTCTAGAATTCATTGTTGTTTGCCGCCTCTCTGCTGTGCGATGGCACTGACCTGAGGACAGGCTTCTCTTTGAAAGCTCTAAGAATAGTCTCTTCTTGTAATAATACCCGTAGACCGCTCAAAACCTCTGAGGAATGTTGATTACCATATAAGTGTGGGATCCACAAATGTTAGCTGAAATAATTAAACCTAAATCAGTCACCAGTCTGCGTCAAAAGTCTGTGTATGGATTTAAGTGGACAAACATACTGACAATCTTAGTGGCTACGTTCTCAAGAGTTCAAATCAATGTGAAAATCTAAGAGTTTCAGTATGATTTCCTTAATTTGCTAACGACTCTGGATGAACACCGAAAATTTAAGCATCAAAAAGTCTTAATCACAGGTCCTAAATGATTTGATATTCCTGTATGATTCCAAAATTGAGTTGGTCCAGATATGATCAATCTAAGTTGAAGCTGTCTACTCCTAATCAAATCCCTTAGATTTCCATCTTAGGGTTTTATCTCTCACAAAAAGTCCAAAAATAAACTTTAGCTGTGTAGTTAGTTTAAGTTCCTATGTTTATCTTCTAATTTGTGTGTCTGTCGGACTACATCAGGAAAATCAGAAGGGAATTAACTTACCTAAAAAGGGTCATATCTGAGATGGCCACATGGTTTTCAAAATTTAAAAGGTCACGTCTGAAGTGACTGAATTGGTTAAGAGCTTACAATGTTATTATCAAAAGTGAAAAGAGTCTTAATAGTAAATGTTCAAAATGATTGTAAATCACAAAGTGTGACCCATTCGCACTAGTGGATCATGGTTATCGACCAACTATGCGAATGGCTTCCAATCGGCTGAATGGACATGAAATTGATCCATTCGACCGAATAGAAGGGGGAGAATGAAACAGTAGACCGACTGAGGCTCAGTCGGTCAACTAAAGAGGCGAATGAAGGAGACCGAATGAGTCAGTCGACCGACTGAGACTCATTCGGCCGACTGAATGCGATTGACTAGGCCAATCGTACGACTGAACCTCAGTCGCCTGATTGAACTGAGCGAATGAGGCCAGTCGGCCGAATGAACCTAGGTTCAGTATTTAAGGGTCTCAGTCGATCGCATCTCACTCATCACTCCCAATAGCACCCCAAATCGCGTTCTTTACCGTTACCCTGTCAAAATTGCCACAGATTCTGATATACATTGCTGTTAAGATTCTTACATTCGAGTGACGTTTTACAGGTACACTACTCCTTGAATCCTACCAAAATCAGCACATTACCGACCTACAATAGTGACACTGGATTGAATCAAGAACCGAACTGTGAAATGACCTAATCACCTATGTAAATGAAGCAAAATGTTAAAATTGAGTTTAATAGGTTATTAGTGACAAGTAGACGAGGCTAATGGACCATTAAACACTGTTAAATGACTTAGATTGGTCAAGATTCGACCCACAGGCGATCGAACAGTGGGGCAAGCGACTGGTCGTTCGAATGAACTCCAATCGCACGATTGAACCTTACGATTGGATCATTCGACCAACTGAACCACCCGAATGAGTCCAGTCGGCAGATTGAACTCAATCGCATGTCTCAATCAGTCGATTGAACTCAATCGCATGCCTCAATCAGCCGATTGAACTCAATCGCATGTCCTAAACAGGCGACTGACTTCAGTCGCATGATTCATTTGCACGAATGAATCAAAATGACTTTCAACTTTACACTTAGAACAGAAGTTTTCATGTCTTATGTACTAATGGTTCTATGTCTTGTGTGTTTCAGGAAAAATGACTGACCGATGGTCTCTTAATCCAAAGCAAAACATATGTGCCCATTTGGACCACACGACATGGAACGGGGCCAAGTTCTCTGATATTATAGCCTTTCTCAAATGTTCACGGATACATAAGGCTATATCTACGCCTTGCACACCTTACAAATCACTACACCAGGCATTCTAGTGGATCGTTCTCGTGAGCCATACAGCATCAGAAGCACCATTTTGGGTCAAGCTATCGACATTACCAACACGGACATCCAAAGAATCATTGAGTTTGGGGATGACTCTACTCACCCCACTAAGTTACATCCATTGACTGTGAGAGGGTGTTTTCTCCGAATCAAGTATGCGGGGGACATTACCTCGGGGGTGCTAAATAAGAGCAACCTGTGCCCACAATACAAATATCTGGCACATGTGATTCTTAAGTGCATCGCTTCGAGAAGGGGTGGCTTCGATGACCTATCAGATCAGATACAGAATGCCTTCGTGGCTCTGGTGCTGAACCACCCTTTCAGCTTCTCTAATATGATCTTTGCTTATTTGGTAGAGAACATTGAAACAAAAGGGAAAGAAGGTTTTTGTATGTATCCACGATTTCTTCAGATGATATTCAATGAGAAGCTGCCTCAGCTCCCCAAGGAAAGTCACGATGCAGTGACTTGGAACTTATGGATGACACTACTTTGGGTAGGATGGTGGTGTACCGGGGCAAGCAAGTTAAGCCCCAGGAAAAGAGGCTGATTGGCCACTTAGTAGATGAAAGTTATGTGGCACCGAGGAGACGCCAATGGCGTCACGAGGACAGTGACTCCGACGTGGAGCCAATTGTCCTCCCTACTGATGATTCAGAGGAGGATGACAGTGGGGATGATGCTATTCCATCCAGAGGCAATGTGTCTGACTCTGTTCCCTCTGTGTCTGTCTCACCTGCTGAAGTAACTGAGTCAGCAGGATTTCATCAAGATTTTGTTCTTAACGATGAAGATGAGGTTGAATCTGATGAGGAGCCACTGACCCGAACTGTGGGAAGGAAAGTTGTTCCCACAGAACATGGGTTGAGGGTTGTTGGTGAACAACCGAGAGGCTCCGGAGATACAAAAACTGATCCAACTTATGCTCCGGGGTCCTCAGGCGGGATTGTAGGGGGAGCATCCACCTCAAAGGGAACGAGGAGAAAACGGATGGCTCAACCCCATGGCCAGAAAAAGAAGAAGCATAGGGTAACCTTTATCACTACCACATCCACCATACCTTCCACCACTACCACCTCTTCAGACACACCATCCACCACCATACCTTCCCCCACAGCAACCACAGACACCACCATACCGACCACCACAAGACAGACCCCAGCCACCACTACATCATTCACCCCACACTCACCACCACTATCATTCCGACCTGACCCGATATTCACCACCACTACCACCACCACTAGCCACCAAACCGAGCCCTCAGCCTACCCCTCACACACCTATAGATCTCCTCTACCTCCAATCGGGGTAGAGGAACAGCTGTCAGCTTTAAATAGAATGGTGTTGCGATTGCTGGCGGCTGATAAGGAAAAGACCACTCAGATCCGCCAGCTTACCGACCTGACTGTTGCACAATCGCATAAAATTGCAGAGCAGGATCGAGTAATTGAGGAGCAGGCCCATCAATTGGCTGCTCAGAACACTCAGATGGACCAACTCCGAGCTCAAAGTGTCACAGCAGGTAAGCAAATAGAGGAGTTGGAAAAAGCTAAGAGGACCATTTTGCTAAAATTGAAAGGATCAAATGAGGAACCTCTAAAGATAAGGGATGGAGACAGAGATAATGAAGATGATGATGATGATGATGATGACAGTGATACTGATGAAGAGAAAACCGAAGAGTGGTGTGCAGATGAAGACACTGAAGAAGGAGAAGCAGCTGAATCTGTCTCAGCTCCAGGGCAAGAGAAGAGAACAAAGAACAGACAGGATCAGTCAGCTTCTGCTTCTGCACCTTCACAAGAAGATTCTAGCATTCAGGATAAAAGTAAATAGTGGATGTTTATGTATTTATTTACTTTTGTATTCTGTATTGAAAAACCATGTACTAAATGTTTATATTAAGTTAATGCATTTTGTTTGATATATTACTAATGATTTGAGTGTGAAATGTGTAAATCAAACAGATCCAAAGTACCACAGAGATGAGTTTGATATTGCTCCCCTTCAACAGGTCAAGTCTCAACTCACAATGATTCTTGATCTGCAAGGGATTGTCAGAAGGTCAGTGAGTTATACCCCTGAAGAAGGTGAAATAATTCACGACCTATCTAACGAGCAACTGGCAGAGATGTTCAGACTCAATCCTGATGACATTGTCAAGGATGCTCCAACAGTTGATTCAACCAGTGATGACGAACTATATGATGTTGATGAAGTTGAGGTTGAAGATATTGTTACTGAAGAGTACCCTCAGTACGCTGACAACGAGGGTAATGTGGTCCCCAATCTGGGTGAGTCCCTAGTCAGTGATATGTTTGAGGTACTAGACAAGATGGAGCAGGAAGCAGGAAAGACCGAAGGAACAGCCCAAGCCTCAAACGATGACGTAGACATTCGAAAGGCTGAGTGGGCTGAATGTTTTAAAGAAGTCAGAGCCCAACGTGCTGCACCGAAGAGGGATGCCTACACCAAGTTCTACAGCGTCAAGAAACATCTTACGGTGTCAGGCAGGATTATAGCATGGGCATATTTTGATGATCTTAACGTTTATGCCATTAAGAGGGAAAAGGGCATAGAGTACTTTAGATTTCCATATGATCTAAAGACTCTACCAGGATTTGAGCTCAACCAGCTGGCCAAATTGAAGCTGTTGTATGCTGACCTGAGAAAGATGTCAGGCTGGTTTGAGGCTGCCCTAACGAAAGAGTACCACACCAGGTGGATTAACTTCAGACCTCAACAACCTACAAGGTATATTAAAAGGTCTGAGATGGATGCCATTACTGGAAAACCTAAGATTGTGTTGAAGTGGAGTCCTCCGCGCACTATGTCGAGAATCCCTCTCAGGGAAATGCCACAGGACTTCACTCCACACTTCAAATGGTGGTACTATGATTGGAGAACTGCTGAAGCTGTCGTAGTTCTGAACAAAGGGGATCAAATGGATACTGTCAGGGTATTCGACCCAATGTGGCTAACCAACTTGTCTGCTAATGATGTCTATACATTATACGAGTGGCCACTGTTCTATGACACACAAGACATTGTACAAGCCCTCCAGTTCCAAAATGTTATACGACTTTGCTTCGCGTTTGATATTCACGCGGGAGTCACACAAGAGGACAAGTACAAGAAATATGAGGAGGTAATGAAGAAAACAAGACATTAGAGAGATCTAGGTCCAAGGGGGAGTTTGTTGATACATGTATGTCCCTAGATCATGGTATGTGATGTAATAGATCTTGTTTGGTATGATTAATTAACTGATATTGATAGTCTGTTGGTTATAATGTTTAATAGTTCATTAATGAGTCATGACTGAATTGATTGGGTTTATGATTACTGGAATGATTACATATAATATTATATTAATTAATTAAAACATTCAAACTTAACTTAATGAAGTTCTCATGCGAATGGCTCATGCGAATGAACCATAAGCATGACGAAATTCACACGATTGACTCAGTCGCACGACTGAACCAGGAGACTGGATCAGTCGTACGACTGTAACATAAGATTGGCTCAGTCGCACGACTGAACACTCAGTCGCACGAATGAACCAACCGCATGGTTCAATCGCACGACTGAACCAAACTAATGGTTCAGTCGCACGATTGAATAGTGCCAACCTATAATACAACTCAATTCGTGAAAAACAGCAGCGCTCGATCAAGTACGATTCCAGACGAACCCTAGCCGTCCAGAAACCTTCCAAATAGTTCTCCAAGTTCAGAGAACACATTAGATCGATTCCTTATCGATTTCTAACGTTAGTTTCAATCCTTGATTGATTCTTCGTGTGTTATCACTGATTGGATCGCCAATCAAATAGGATTCCGCACTATTTGATCTGGTATACACGTGATCTCTAGGTATTTCAGTCAAATACCAGGTCCTAACAAGTTCAAATTTCCTCCTCGGTGTCTGATAGTAAGGACAGTTAGACGCAATGTGTCCATACTCTCCACAATTGTAGCATGATCTGCTTTTGACTTTTCGATTTAACTGTTGTGTGGAGAAGTGTGTGACACACTTGTGAAATTAACCTTATTGGGTTGACACTCTTCTTGTTTAGATGTTTTATCTTGTTTAACAAAGTTAATTGTTTTAACATTTTTAACATCTTTTCCATTTTGTTTACCTAGACTTTGACATGAAACCCATGATTGGTTAACATTACTTGTCTTTTTAGGTTCAGATTTGACTGTGGTTGAACCAGGCTTTATATTAACCTTCTCAAACTCTTTTTCCAGATTAACACAAGGCATTTTACCTTTTTCCTTTGAAGTGGCCTTCTTTTGTTTAGTACCAAATTCATTTGATTTACATGTGGAATCTGGATCACTTACAAGAGGAGTGGACACCACACGATCCTTGATTGGATTATTATTGACTGGTTTACTTTTTGCATTCATCAAGATCTCATGTGGTGGTGGAACCACTTTATAACCCAATCCATCCCCGTTATTATGCTCTCTCACTAAGTGTTGAACAATATGAGATGAACTTGTCCAACTATGTAGTTTTTGCTTTAATGAATTAACTTCTACTTTTAAAACTGCCTTTTGTTTCTTAGTGTCTTCTAGAGAGTTAAGATAGAACTTAATGTCATTTGATTGGTTAAAAGCTACAACTTTGGTTTCACTAAGTTGTTTGTTCAATAGTTCTATCTTTTCTTTATAACTGTGCTCATTTTGTTTAATAATTCTGTTAGCTTCAGTGCACAGTAGCAAGTCCTTTACTAAGCTATCATTATGATATAACAACCTAGTAAATTTTAAATCTATGCTTTCCCTGAATTTATTACAATCAGATGAAGCATCATTATTGAAAAGTTGGTCAGTAGTACTTACCTGAGAGGGTTCTGATGAATCAACCATCAAAGCAGAGTTTGAGGTTTCTGGTTCTGGTGATTCTGACGTTGTTGTAGATTTCCCTTCTACAGGCATGTAATTGACCACTGTTGTAGTCTCTTCAGTGTTTGACATCACGAGTTCCACTGCAATATCTCCTTCACTAGCAGAATTGTCATCTAAATCTTCAACACTAGCGATGTTGGATTCTCCCAGTGAAACAAACCAAAAGCTCCAGTCCTGTCCTTCATCATCATGAGCAGTCAAGGCTTTAGGATCCTTGCTTGACGAAGTAGGACTGCTAGTTGGTTTATCCTGACGATTGAAGGATGAGAATGGATTCCCGTTTCTAGTTTTCTTGGCTTCACGCACTCACGTTTGAAGTGCCCCTTTTCGCCACAGTTGAAACAGGTCACCTTGGTCTTGTTGAAACCAAAGGTAGTGTCCTTAGTTGCAACCAAGTTCTGTCCGGTTTTCTTGACAAACTTCTTAGCTCTCTGAATAGCACTTGCTAAGGCCCACATTATATCCCTCCTCTCCAGCTCTGTCTCGTCCACCTACTCGTAGTCCTCATCTGCCTGATAACGGTTCCCAATTTTTCCCACAATTAGTCCATCATAGGAGTGGACTACTGCTGCTAAGAGATCCATGTGCTCTTTAGCTACCTCAACTGTCACATTACCAAAATTCTCGATCTTTAGTTTTGCAACATTGGATTCAGGTATGATGTATTGGGTACCAGACGACCTTGACGTTTCCAACCTGAAGTAGAGGTTTGAGAGGGACCAGCTAAACTTGAGACAAAATCCGTCTGAAGTGGTGCTCCAGACGTTTTGGCTTGTGGAGTCGCATTGTACAGTGCCGGATTCTAATCATAGGAAGACTTTTGGGCTCTATACTTCATCATCAGCTCTTCCTCTCTCAGCTTCATAATGAAATCATTGATATCTAACTTCGTTAGCATATCATTCTGTCTAAGATTGAGACACAGGAAACCCATTTCTCCGGCAACCCATCTACAAAGTTCGACACTTTGTCTTCCATAGACGTCAATACTCCATGAGTGTGCATCTCAATCATCAAGTGGTAGAATCTGTCAATGACGTCATCTAGGCTTTCTTTACCCATCGAAGAGTAGTTGTCAAACTCTTTCTTCAAAGCTTTAGCCTTTATCGCCTTTAGTGATGCATTTCCGTCATACCTTTTCTTCAATGCATCCCATAGCTTCTTTGCTTGCATATACTCAGAAAATTGGTGAAAAATATCCTTGGGGGTCGACTAAGTGAGCAGAGCATAGACTTTCTTTCAGCATTGTATTTGACCTTTTGTCCATTAGTCATGCCACCTAGGGTAAGTTGACACCATCAACACCTATTGGCCTGTAGTACCCCGTTTCTATTGATTCCCACAGATTGGGATCTACTCCATTTAAGTAGATCTCAAAACGTTGCTTCCATTGTGGGTATTCGTCTAACGTGATTAGCTTTGGGGGTTTGTTGTGATTCCCCACTTCATTCTCCAGAAGCAGTAGGTTTTGAATCCTTGAGTCTCTCTCTGCTGTGAACGCCGAGTATGGTCTCCATTGCTATCATCTTTAAACTTTTGAACAAAACTATTTCACTTGTGCAAATGAAGGTATGCGATGGGCTATTCGTGCAATTGAACAATGAGGATGGTTTAATCGAGCGACTGAACTAATGTGGATGGCTCAGTCGGGCAAATGAACAAATGCGGTTTGACAATGAGAATAAACTGCTCAGTCGTATGAATGGAGGTACGGATGAGTCCAATCGTGCGTATGAGGGATGCGTATGGAATCAGTCGTGCGATTGAGTCAATTGTGCGACTGAAGCTGCTGGATTTCGAAAATTCATAGGTTTAAGGTGTTTTGCACACAAAAATACGAATTTCTTGCTAACCCTAATTGCCGTATGCCGGAAAAACTAAACTTTACGATCAGGAGAAGTCTAAAACCCGTGTTTGACACAAAAAATTGCATTTTTTAGTGGAAAAACACAATTTTTATATCAAAACGATTGAATCACACGTAAATCTAGAGCCAAAGCTCTGATACCACTTGTTAGGATCGTGCATCGAATGAAATACTAACTGAAATACGTGTATACCGAATCAAATAGTACGGAATCCTATTTAATTGGCGATCCAATCAGTGAGAACACACGTAGAAACAATTGTAGATTGACTCTAAACGTTAAGAACGATTGATAATCGATCTAGTGCGATCTATGAACTTGGAACAGGTTCTTAGAGGTCTCTGGACGGCTAGGGTACGGTTTAGTACGTAGGTAGTCGAAGTGTTATGTTTTTCCACGATTTAAGTGGTATTTATAGGTTAGGGTTTCTCATTCGGCCGACTGAACCATTAGTATGGTTCAGTCGTGCGATTGAGTCATGCGGTTGATCCACTCGCACGACTGAGTGTTCAGTCGTGCGACTGAGTGTTCAGTCGTGCGACTGAGTCAATCTCATGTTACAATCATGCGACTGATCCAGTCTCCTGGTTCAGTCATACGACTGGTTCATTAGCATGAAGTTGTTCATGCGTATGGTCCATTAGCATGGGCCATTCGAATGAGAACTTCATACGACTAAGTTTGAATATGTTTCACAATCATTAATTGACTTAGATCTATTCAAACAACCTCAAACCTATATAGTTAGTTCAATAAGCGTTATTACGTACTAAGCAATGAAATATTCAACATTATAAGCTCAACCACACATTGTATTTCATTAAGCACCCATTCTATTACTTATGTATAAGACAATACAAACATTTTATATTAAGCTCAGAAACTAGATACACATGTATCTACAGATTGTATTTTCATAATGTGTCTAGTGACAATTGAAATATTTTTTACCAAAATCTTCCTACTTAATACTCTTGAAATAACACGTGATAACATTACAATTATTCTCACCAAAATGTTCCCGACTCTCTCTACTATGAAATAATTACCTTAATTATGAATAATGTTATTTAATATTTTTTAGATTTAATAAATTAAGAAAAACATCTATTTATTAATGTTATTTATAAAATATATATATTTTATAAAATTATAATTTTCTAAAGCATAAAACTTTTTCTAAAATTAAATTTTAAAGAAATAATTAAATTTGGGAGTTATAATAAGGAAATTTTTAGAAATGATATTTTTATACGGCCTGTTTAGAACAAAATGTTTATCTTTTAAAAGAAATTAAAAACGAAATTATAAAATGTCAATATCATTGTTTCATTACTAATGATCATTTCTCATACGTAATTTCAGTTATATCATCTCTTAGAATATCATTATATAACTAATAAATTTTGTTGTATTAATATTTATTTTATTCAAATCATGTAACACAACAGTTTATTAAAACTAATATTTTAATATATAACTTTAAACAACCCAATCTTTAATACTTCCAACCCCATGAAAAATTAAACGGTGCTTGCCATTGATAACCAATAAAAAAACCCGTGGTTTAAATAATTTAAAACTGATTATTAATTTGGGCTTGCAATAATTTAAATTGGTTTTTTAAACACCTTTAGCAGTAATATATCACCCTACGAACAACCCAAAACATTTACAATATTTTGCTTTTTGAGTCTTTGACTAACTTAATCGGTCCAACTTTAATTCATTCACTTGGCCCAATATCAACATCATAACTACTTCATCGCCCCATAAACAATAACACCGTTGGCCCACTAAGAAATGGTATCTGAAACAATAACAACATCATAACTACTTGGCCCAATATCAACATCATAACTACTTCATCGCTCGATAAACAACAACACCGTTGGCCCACTAAGAAATAGTATCTGAAACAATAGCAACATCATAACTACTTGGCCCAAGATCAACATCATAACTACTTCATCACCCCATAAACAATAACACCATTAGCCCACTAAGAAACCGGTTAATATTCGATATGTATACATAAGTGTATGTTTGACGAATTAACTTTTTAACCAACTTTTGATTTATTAACTTTTAAAAAATCAATAAGTCAATAAGTATGTTTGAGTAAATAGTAGTTGGTATTAAAAATTAAAAAGTTGATTTTGAGAAGTTAAATGGAGTTACTTTTCAAAAGTAACTTTTAAAAACCATAACCAATCTCAAACACCCCTAAATCTATTACCTTCTATACAAGTATCCATTTAAAATCAGGCTTCCAAAACAGATTTTATAATAGATTACAGATAATAAGCATAACTCATGTATCAAACATATAAAAAACTTGTTTAATTATTTGAATTCGGGCTTACAAAACAGATTTTATCATGTTTAATAGATTACAAATAATAAACGTAACTCATGTATCGAAGATGCAAAAACTTGTTTAATTACCTACATATTATGCCTATAATTCTTTATATGTTTTAACATACCAAGAATGTGAAATAACTGATATTTAAAAAATGTAAAGAAAACAAAATAATAGTTAAAAGAAAAACAAGTTTTATATGTTTTTACAAACCAACCATAACTTGAATGAACCCTTTTCATATTATTAACGCTCATTTTTAAAAAGACGTAGTTTTCATGATTTCTGGATATTTTGTTGTGATAAGCTTTCTTCTATTTACGTTTTAGTATCTAGAATATAGACATCGCATACTCTTCGCTTTCCGTATTTAACCATGTCAATATCACTGTCACAATGCTTGGGCGTCGTTGGTTGGTAGAAGTCAACATGCACAAGGTATAACCCTTTAACACCAAAACCGAATCGTCACAGGCTTTTAATATATTTGTTATTTATGATTTATTAAAATTTCATTATTTATCATTTTATTAATAGCTAATGACATGTACATATAAAATATTAAAAAGAGTTTAATGAGTATAAAATGTTGAGTTTTTACATATGTAATACACAGGCTTTTAATATATCTATACTAATAAAGCAAAATAAAATGTAAGGTTTAATATAAGGTCAATGCAATCCAAACACTCAAAGTCTCTTCTGCATGCATGCACAAGTGTACTGAAGTGGAATGCTTCAGAACTTTCACACCAGCATCAGCAAATATTCTAAGTGTGAAATCTTCCGAAATCAAGACCAATATCTTCCGAAGCCAAAGATAAAGTCTTCCGAAGCTTCAGAGACAAAGTCTTCCGAAGCCAACACTTGAAGACAGATTTATTTTGAATACTTTTGAACACATGCTTTATCTGATATACCTTTTCTATAAAGCTTGACCCCTTTCCGCTGCAACTCTAATGAGACAACAACGTTACATAAGTTGGTGAAAGGTCCATGCTTTTGGTAACTGCACATTGAAGTCTTGAGTCTGTAACTTTCTATTTTATGTACTTTATCCTTTTTGTAATATATTAGGATGTGAGCTATGGTATTCTATAGTCACTAGTCAAAAGGCAATCTACCTTTTGACTCTACATTTGATTTTGTTGTTGTCTAGTCAATTGTATCTAACTTGCCTTCAAAGTATGGCCGAGGAGAACAAGAAGGATCTCCTGAAGTAGCAGTTTGAAAATATCCCCTTCAAAGCATGTGAAATACTTCAGGTATGTTGAGATTGTGGACACCCTAGTGGATGGTGGAGTGGCTCTTAAGAACAGGGACATTGTAAGGAAGTTCATGTCCTCTCTTCCTAGGCAATGGACACACTATTGTGTTTATATCAAGAGAACTGAGAACTTGAACTCTCACCTTGATAGAGTTTTATGGGATCTGTAATTCCAGCAATCAAATGGGTTTAGCCCTTCATGTGACTAAAAGGGATGGTATAGAACCCCAATATCATCTCATATGCTATCCTGACAACTCACAAAAGGGTACTTTCATAACCTTCCTTGACACACCAAGGGAGAACTATACTAAAGGAAGCCCATTCCAAGAGACAAGTTCTTCTCAAGCCTTTGTGTCTTCTAATGAAAGTTGTGGTAGCTTTCTCTTCACCCTTTAAGACCTGGACTGTATCCATCCAAATAATCTGGAGTATATGGAGAGAGTCCAGCAGATGGCTCTTCTCACTCATAAAGCCAAGTAGTTCTACAAGCGAACTGGAAGGAAGTTCCCCAACAATATAGCCGGTGGAAAGTTTGCGTTGGATAAAAGTAAAGTCAAGTGTTACAACTGTAACTTGATAGGCCACTCTCCTAGGGAGTGCAAGGCACCAAGAAAAAATGGTGGCTAAGCTCAATCCAGACCAAACTACACTGATAAAGCCACCTAGAATGAGAAGCCAAGGCAGCAAGCTGCAGTTGCTGTTGAAGAAGGTGGCTTTGACCGGAGTTTTCAGGTGGAAGATGCATCTCCAAACCAAGGGTTGATGGCTGATCATGATGAAGCTAAGGAATTGGAACATCTCTGTACCCCTGAATGCATTGCTAAAGTCAACAGATATATGTCCTATAACTTTGAGATGAGATCTGATCTAGAGTCCTTGAACATATTAAAATATGATTTTAGAAAGGCTAAAAATGATTATAAGCTAAAAATAGAGGATTTAGAGAAACCATTTCAGTTCTAAAACATGAGCACACCAATTATAGGACTCAGATCAAGGATCTCATAACTAAGTTAACTGAATGCCAGGCTGAGCTTATGATCAGCAAAGCTAGGGCAGAAAAATGTGTTCCTGAAGAAGAGTGCTTTAAGAACATGATATCCTCATCCTTGCATGCCAAAGTGTGTTACCAGAATAAGCAGGGAGTAGGATTTAGTGAGATAGCTCCTCTACACACAATCTTGTCTGTCAGATCACCAAGGTGTGGAACTTGTGAAGATGAACTTTCTCTCATAGACCCCTTGAGTGAAGAGGATGAAGAAGTGATAGTGAAAAATCCTTAGAGAAGAATGAAGAGAAGGATTCTAAGAAGGGTCACTATCCTTCTGAGGAGCAAGAAGACTGTGATGACCAAGTCTATAAGGAAGAACTTGATCAGAAAGAGCAAGAGAAAAGCTAGGAAGGCTCAAGAGATCAAGGCTACTTTTGACTCTAAAACAAGTCTTTATCTCTGCAAGGTTTGAAGTGGTTAAGACTAAGGACATCAACCTAATCTCTTCTAACAAGAGTTCTAGTTCATGTTTAGATCATCTCAGCATCAAGAAGAAGGCGGATATGTTGTGTACCACTGCTACAAATCCTGGACCATCCAACTCCAAAAATAGTTCTCAGCCCAAAAGGACTGTCTCAGCATCTGCAAAGGTGAAGGTGAAGAAGGGATGTGATCAAATTTTGCCTTGTTCTCAGAAGAAGGCTCTTAGGAAGAAGAAGATGGAATATGTTATATGTGAAAGTACTTCTCACCTTGCTATGGATTGTCCATACAATCCAAGAGGTACTCTTCATGTGACCAAGAATGAAACTTCCAAGAGCTCCAAAAAGAATTTAGCTTCGGAACGAAAATCTATTTCCTTTGAAAGTTCCAAAATGAAGAAGAGGCAAAGTGGAAAATTACCTTTGGAAGAAAATTTGGTCTCGAAAGAAAGGAATACTTTTGAAGCACTAAAGTCTGTTGTAGTGTTTGCAGGATCTTTCGAAGGTCCGGTCATCAAAACTTCCAAAGTATCAAAAGCTTCTGAAGTGTTGAAGGTCAAGTCTAAACTTCCAAAGGTGGTGTGGAAGTCAAACAAAGACCAAGTGACTGGAAGTTCTTCATCGGTGATAGCAAAAGATCCTCAAAGCACAACTATAGGATCTATTATTGTTACATTACCTTTACTTCTTTTGATGAGCCCAAGACCAATAAGTCTTGGGTTTCCAAATGTAACTAATAATTTTCTTTATGCAGGGACAACTCAAGACAAACAAAAATGTCTAGATCATTGATAATGGTTGTTCTAGGCACATGACAGGCAATAGGTCACCACTCTAGAACATTGAAAGAATTGATGTAGGGCCAGTTGCTTTTGGAGGAGATGAAGGTGGTTACATTTCTAGAAGGGGCAAGGTCACAAATGGTAAGCTCGGTATTGAGAATGTAAACTTTGCCAAGGAGCTTGAGTACAATCTTCTAAGTGTATCCAAATTTTGTGATCAGAGCCATAACATGCTCTATACTGAGCATGAGTGCATTATTCTCAAGCCCGAGTTCCTCATGAGGATATCTTGCTCAGAGCGCCCAGGAAAGGGAACATGTATAAGATGGACTTACAAGAGACATCTCTCTCGGGAGAAGTTTCATGCTTTCTATCTAAAGCCAATAGTGATGAGTCTTTCCTGTGGCATAAAAGAATGTGCCATGTAAACTTTATGAACATGAATAAACTGATTAAGAATGATTTTGTATCTGGAATGGCAAAGAAAGAATTTACAAGTGATAATCATTGTGTTGCATGCCTGAAAGGGAAGCAACATAAGGTATCTCATAAGCCTAAGAAAAGAAACTCCATCACTACACCCCTACACTTGTTACATATGGATCTCTTTGGCCCTACCAGTGTAATGAGTCTAGGAAGGACCTCTTATTGTTTGGTGATCACAGATGACTTTACAAGATTCACTTGGGTCTTTTTCATTAGAACTAATTGGTGATCACAGATGACTTTACAAGATTCACTTGGGTCTTTTTCATTAGAACTAAGGATGAGACTCATAAGATTCTAAAGAATTTCATCTTAAAGATTGAGAATCAATGTGATCACAAGGTCAAAACCATAAGATATGATCAAGGAACTGAATTCACAAACCAAATCCTTGATGCATTTTGTGATGAAAAGGGTATTACAAGATAATACAGTGCTCCCAGGACTCCTCAGCATAATGGTGTTGCTGAGGAGAAACAGGACTCTGATTGAAGCTGCAAGAACCATGTTGTCTAACTCTAAGCTACCCATAACCTTCTTGGTAGAGGCAGTCAACACTGCATGCTATGTGCAAAACTGAGTTTTAGTGGTTAAGACTCATGGCAAGACTCCTTATGAACTTCGGCATAAGAGGAAACCTTTCATTGATTTTCTTAGGTCATTTGGATGTTCTTGCACTATCTTGAATACCAAGTATCAAATTGCCAAATTTGCTGAGAAATCAGATGATAGACACTTCATTGGACACTCCTCTCAAGCTAAGGCTTATAGAGTATACATTCTCAAAACTAGAACTGTTGAGGAGTCAGCCAATATGACTTTCAATGAACACACACCTAGTGTAGTTGGTTCTAATCCTGATTGGCTATTTGATCTTGATTTAGTTACCAACTATTTTAACAAATGTTATGAGAATGTTTCAGGATCTACAGATTTCTTATCACTAGGTGATCCTCATCCAAGATTTGAGCTAAAAAGACCTTCAAGCTACACATCTTCAGCTCCACTTGTAACTATTTCTACAAAGGAGGTTTCTATCAGCACAACAATGACAAATTCAACTGATACATCTAAGATGCCTTCAAATTCCAGCTCAGAGGCTCAACAACCAGAAAAAGAAACTTCAAATGCAAAAGACAATGATGGTCGTGGTGACAGTGTTCAAGAATTTCTTGATTCTGATAACCACTCCATAGATGAAAACACCAATGATGTCACACACTTACTGGATCAAGTTTCTCTTGATGAGTGTGCTAATGTGGTGGGAGAAGCATCAATGCCAGATCTAAATTTTTCTAACTTATATCTATGTAAGCAACTTGATGTGATCCCTCAACTAAGGATCCACAAGTCTCACGCCACCACAAACAACATTGGAGATATTGACACTAGGGTAAGGACAAGAGGACAATCCCATAAAGCAAATGCTTGTCTTCATTCTTGTTTCTTGTCCCAGATAGAGCCCAAGAAGACTGATGAGGTTCTAAAGGATGGAAGTTGGGTTGAAGCTATGTAAGCGGAACTGCTTCAATTCAAAAGGTGGAATGTTTGGAACCTATGTCCTCTTCCTCATAGGAAGACTACTATAGGAACCAAATGGGTGTATAGAAATAAGAAAGATGATAGAGGCATTGCCATCAAAAACAAAGATAGACTAGTTGTTCAAGGGTACACACAAGAAGAAGGAATCAACTACACTGATGTCTTTGCTCCTGTAGCAAGACTAGAAGCTGTTTGGATATTCTTGGTATTTGCTGCATCCAAGAACTTCAAGGTCTATCAACTTGATGTCAAATGTGCTTTTCTATATGGGGAGATTGATGAAGACCTATATGTCAAACAACCACCTGGTTTTGCACATCCTGATCATCTTGATTATGTATGCAAGCTTGATAAGGCTCTTTATGGGCTGCACCAAGCACCAAGGAAGTGGTATGAGACTCTATCTCAGTATCTCTACAAGCATGGATACAGAAGAGGTACTATAGATGGAACTCTCTTCATCAAAGGACAAGGAAATGACTTAATGCTAGTTCAAGTGTATGTAGATGACATCATCTTTGGTTCAACTAATCCAAGGCTCTACAAAGACTTTGAGAAGCTGATGAAGGACAGATTTGAAAGAGTTCTATGGGGGAACTCAATTTCTTTCTGGGAATTCAAGTGAAGCAAGTTAAAGAGTCAAAGTATGTTTAGGACATACTCAAAAGATTTAACATGACTGATTGTAAGATTGCTAAGACACCCATAGAAAGAAACCACTCCCTTGGACCTGATCTTGAGGGGGAGTGTGTGGATGAACACCTTTAGAGGGCTATGATTGGGTCTCTTATGTATCTTACAACTAGCACGCCTGATATCATGTTTGCCACATGTATTTTTCCAAGATATCAAGCCAACCCCAAGATGTCTCACTTCATTACTGTCAAGAGGATTCTAAGATACCTTAAAGGTGCCTTAACACTTGGTCTTTGGTATCCTAAGAATTTTGAATTCAATCTGTATGCATATATAGATAGTGATTATGGGGGTTGCAACATGACTGCAAAGTCTACATCTGGGGGATGTCAGTTTCTTTGTAGAAGGGTTGTCTTATGGCAATGCAAGAAGCAATCTTGTGTCTCTACATCAACTGCTGAAGCTGAATACATTGCTACTGCAAGCTGCTGTGCTCAAGTGCTTTGGATTTAGAATAAGATGTTTGACTACAGATTAAATTTCAAGGAGACTCCCATTCACATAGACAACAACAATGCTATTTTTATCACAAAGAATCCTATGCAGCACTCAGGACAAAACACATCAATATCTGTATAATTTAGTTAGAGATAACTTTGAAAAGGGATTAATTAAACTGGTCAAAGTAAACACAAATGAACAATATGTTGTTCTGTTTACAAAAGCCTTTGATGAACATAGATTTAAGTATCTTATATAAGCTATTGGGATGATTAACTTTGAGTAGGTTTTTCTTAAAAATAATTCATATTATTTCTTAAAATCTGTGTGTCTTAAGTTGTCTAGTTCATCACCTTCATAAGCTCTTGTTTTCTCTGAATGAAAACCTTTTGTAGACTTTCCTTAGAATTTTGAAAAATCTTGATCCTTCGAAGATATGCTGTCAGGATCAGTGATCACAAGTTTGATGTAATGGAGCGTAGCACAGCGGAATAAGAACAAGAATTAGACAAATTGTAGCAAGAGTTTGATACTTGTATGCACTAAGAACAAATACGGTTATAACGAGAGAATATATTTCCGTAACAAGGAATGTTTCAATAAAATCGAATATTTCTGATCAAATCATTCATTTTATTATATTAGGTTGACACTCCTTATATAGAGTGCAATCGCTGCTGTTATCACGGTAAGTGACAACTGGCAGATCTATTACAAAAATAACTAACTCTTAACAAACTACTGAAATGTTCACAACTACTGAAAACATATCAGAGTGTTAAGTACAAAATAAGAAACTACTGATAAGAAACTACCGAAACTACAACGACTGAAGAACAAGCTCTTCAGTCATTTTACAAAACTACTGCTAAATATAAAACTACTGATGAGCACAACAACTGAAGAAGTATTCTTCAGCTGTTGTGTCAAACTACTGAAAAACATAAAACATAAAACTACTGAAAGGTAAACCGTCACAACTACTGAAGAAGACCTCTTCAACTATTGTGACAACGTTTGATACTTTGGTCTTCAGCACTTGTGTCTTCAGACTTTGTCCTCAGCACTTGTGTCTTCAGACTTTGTCTTCAGCACTTGTGTCTTCAGACTTTGTCTTCAGCACTTGTCTTCAGACTTTGTCTTCAGCACTTGTCTTCAGACTTTGTCTTCAGCACTTGTCTTCAGACTTTGTCTTCAGCACTTGTCTTCAGACTTTGTAATCAACTGTTGTCTTCAGCTGTTGTGGTCTTCAGTAGTTGTTGTGACGTCTGTGGGACTTAAAGGTTTTTCTGATCCGGCTCATTGGTTCTTTTGGTCCAACAAACTCCCCCTGAACCAATGCAGCCAAAACCTTTAACTTTATTGAGGTCCCACTTATTGTTGGCAGAATGGTTGGTCTTTTTCCTTCTTGATCAGTTGAGAAGATGACCCATATAAGCACTAGCCTGGAAATGAGTCTCTGATGATTTGGTTGGCAATGTATGGATGGGAGCTCTGTATTGGGGAATTGGACACTGAGTTGTTCCCCCATCCATGAGACTCCCCATGTATAAGCCTGTAGGATTCTCTGGTGTATGCTCTGAGAAACATAATTTGTTCTTCCATGGTCAGGTTCTCGGCTTCACCATCAAACAATCCTTCACGCCCATACAGCTCTGAGATGTACTTGGCTTGTTTACCATTTTTGAGCTTAACTGTTGTAATATGTCTGTATGCAAACTCATCAGGATGAGTCCCTTCAAGTAACAGACTGAGCTCATTTTGTTTGAAGTTCTCAAGCCTCTTGTAGACTAACCCCTTTTTAATAATTCTGTTCTCTAACATCTTTTGGGGTGGTTGTTTAGTCTCATAGGCCTTCTTGAAGTCTTCTACAATCTCCCAGGGTGATACTACAAGGACCACTGTGATCTCTTCATCTACGATCCTTTTTACTTGGCCCTTGTATCTCGAAGGAATGTCTTTCTTTACAATCCTGTGAGCCACCCTAGGATCAGGCCATACTCTCACCTTTTCCTTCTGATATTGAAATGTGTTGGCAAGGGTGTACAACCTCAGAGCTTCTTTCTTCATACTTATTATTGATGACGAAGCAGCATAAGTTTTGTCGATGCTTTTCAACATTTCATCATCATGAAGCCTTTGCTGCTGTTCTTCTTCAATCTTTACTCTCACAGCTTCCATCTGTGAGGTGGAGTGATGGGCATGGGTTTGGCTTTAGCCAATGTTAGGACTGCAGACAGAGGTAGCCTATCTTCTTCCACATCATCCTCTTCTTCTTCTTCTTCTTCTAGCCTCAACACCCTTCTTTTCTTCTTCTTAGGTGCATCATCGGCTGTTGGTTTAGATGGTAAGGGAGTTGGTTTTGTGGGTCGTGGTTGTGGTTGTTTTGGAGAGGGAATGTTGACAGGCTGAGTTAGCATTTTGGAGGTGAGTGTTGCTTTTGAGTATTTGGCTAGCTCAGTCTTGCTCCCTGCTCCTGCTTCATTCAAAGCTTCGACTACTAATCCCTTAGTGTATGCCTCAGACGAACAGATCTTGGAGGTTATGGCCAAGATGCTGTCCCTGGTCCATGATTTTACTTCGATCAATGATCTCCCAAGGTATTTGCTGATGAATCTGATCATGATCTCAAGTCTCTCTCTATCCATAGTGCTGTAGCTGGCCCATCTTTGTTGGATCTCTTCGATCTCTAATCTTCTTATTTCAGAATCCAGCTTTTCAGTGTCGAAACCTTGCCTAAACAACTGATCAATGATATTGTCCATTGATCTGCTGTGTTCAGCATCAGCCTCTTTAACCATTTCGTTCAAGTTCTTCTCTTTCTCAGCACTCTTCTTTTTCTTGTATGTGACATGAAAATCTTTTTGACTTTCATGTACTTTTTCAATTTTAGCTCCCTTCTCAATCACATTCTCCTTCTCTTTTTCGGCCTCATACACACAATCCTTCTCTTTTTCCACCTCTTTATCTTTCTCTTTCTCTCTCTCCTTCTCCATCCTCTTTCTTTTAGCTTTCACTGCTGAACTCTCCCCCTTTTTGGGTGCATTGGTTGCAAGGGATTGAGTAGCAGAAAGTTGTTGGCGCAGTACATCCTCCACTAGAGGTTGTAAGACAGTAGAAAGTCTCTCATCAATAGTTTTAATAACAAATTCGGTTAGCTGTGGTGTGATGAGAGATAGGGGATTTTGAGGGATAGCATCCATTTGCTCAGGGGGTTTTGGTCCTGAGGAATGGTGCCAGAAACAGAGGCAGGTGGCTGAGAATTTTGTAGTGGCTGTGTGTTGAAGGGACCTTCAGAGGAAGGTGCCATCTGTTGGGTTAATGTGGTGGCAGATGGTCTTTCTCCTTGAGAGAGTTGGTCAAGTAGTTTTTGTAGCCTACTGACTTCCTCCTCTAGATTGTGTTCTGGGCAAGAACATCATAAAAGAAGCCTAGGTTATCATTAGCAGATGTTGAATCACCTGACCTCCTACTTGTAGCAGGATGTACATGCACTGGGTGTAGACCAGTTGTAGCATGTGCCCCTTTGTCTTGGAACTGGGGACTTCCAGCCTCAGGACTTTGTCCTTCATCAGCTGTTGCCTCTGGTGAGGTCTTAGAAATGTTACCAGCCTCAGTCTGATCATGTGCTGATTCAGAAGAGGTGGCAGCCTCACCAGATGTTCTGGTCTCCATATCCACACCAGGAGATAGAACATTTAAACCCCGGTGCTGTGGGTTGTCAGAAGCATGGTGATCCTCGTCCTCAATAGTTGTGGTTCTCCCCTTTGTTGGTGGTTGTTGGGGAGGAGGAGAGGCATGCAGCTGAGTCAGCACGTTTGCAATGATAAGGGTGGGACTTTAGGGGGCGGTTGCATGGGGAGATGGAGTAAAAGCAGTGTGCACCTGGGGAGAATGGTGCTCTTCAATGGAAATCTCCTCAAATGAGGAAGATCCCAGATTTGTGGGTACCCCTTCTGTGGTTGCTGCAGGCTCCTTTTGAGAGGAATCCTGAGCGGCTGTGGCTGGGAGAGTCCTTATATCCACTAGGGGGTTATAACCAGTGGATATAGCCTGCGTTTGTGTTGCAGGGGCATCCTCAGGGGACTCATTTCCCTAAGTAGCCTTTTTGGTTTTCTTTTTAGTGGGTTTGGTGGGGACTTTTGATTTGGAGGTGGTGGCTGTGGGTTCCAGCTGCGTGGGTTTGCGCAGCTTGGCAGCCATTTTGAGTGATTGGTCAGAGTTGTGCCGGGAGTATACTTCAGGCAATACAGCCATAGCAGGGACTCCCAGGCCAACAAGTCCCTCAGCTTGAAGCTGGTTTTCAATTATGGCCATTATGAACCGAGGATATAATATCCAACGGTTAGCAGTTTGTTTTTAGCCATATCCTTGAGCTCTAAAAATAGTATTTCCGAAAAATTTAAAGGTTGTTGCTCAAGGATGGAGTACATTACCTGTTGCCACCTTGTGGACATTTGATCCCATGATGAGGTCTTGGAGGCAAGGCATACATTTACCATATGAAATATGAGATGTTTGGCATCTGGGAAATGTTTCTTCAGTAAGGTAGATGCACTCAAGTCACCCTGGTATCCATGGTGGGCAAATGATTGATCTGTTGTGCCCTTTGGATAACCAGTTAGGAAAGTGGCATCATCCAGATTAAGGGTTTGATGAAGAGTGTCTGGAGTGATGACCACTTTTTGGCCATGGACAAACGATTGAAGAGACTCTGTGTCATTCTCCTCAGAGACCAAAGTGACGTTTGTCCAGAAGTGGTTAAGGATGCGGCATATATGGTGGGATTTACCAGAAACGCCGTTTTGTAGGGTGATTGAACCATTAAATCAATGGCGTTGTGAAACTTGGTCCAGTATGGCGATTTGGTAAGATGTGCGACACAGTTGTGTCGTGGTTTTAGTTGCATGGTCGCCATTGATGAAGAGAGGGTAGAGAGTTTATGAACGTTAGGTTTGAGAAGAGAAATAAAAACTCTGAAGGTGGGATAAGGTATTTAAAGGGTCGGGATAGAAATCGACTGAGGGTTTTGGTGTGAGTCATCAGTTGTTGAAACTACTGATGACGTGGTATTAACCGTCAGACGTTGAAACAGCTGAAGTCTCGGATTTAGTCATCAGTAGTTATAAAACTACTGAAGACAGTTTTGACTTCAGGTGATGAAACAACTGAAGACTTGGTATCAGTCATCAGTAGTTGTGAAACTACTGAAGACAGTGGTTTTGTCAGCAGTTGTAAACAGCTGAAGACTTGGTGTTAGTCTTCAGTAGTTGTAAACTACTGAGGACATGGTTTTGGCTTTAGTTGTTTTGAAACAGCAGTTGTAGAAACAACTAAAGAGAATTACTCATCAGCTGTTTTCGTCAATTCTTAGCTTTTCAATTGTTTCATACTGTCCTCAACACTGATCAGACTTTGCATCTGCTTTTCAGGTGTTTCATAGGACGTCAGTACTTATCTGTTTGTACTAATTTCAGTAGTTGTAACTACATCAGTAGTTGTAACTACAGCAGTAGTTTAGAACAGATAAAGTACTTCAGTACTTGTGAGGCATTTAGCCTTCAGTAGTTATAAAACTACTGAGGGTGAAAGAACTCATCAGTACTTATATGTGACATGGTTACCAATGATCACTAGTACTTATTACTGAGATCATCAGTAGTTGTCACTTATTCTAGCTGCAGCATACCAAGCCTTAACACCAGGTTGTGGAAAGTTGAACTATCCAAAGGCTTAGTAAAAATGTCTGCAAGCTCATCAGCACTAGGCACAAACATGGGATTAATTAGACCCTTTTCAAAACAATATCTTATAAAATGATGTCTAATTTCTATATGTTTGGTCCTAGAGTGCTGGACTAGATTTTTGACAATGCAAAGAGCTGAAGCACTATCCATTAATAACGGAGTCTTAGTCTCTGTAATGCCATAGTCCAAAAGTTGATTCTGAAGCCAGAGTACTTGGGATGTACAACTTGCAGCAGCAATGTACTTGGCTTCAGCAGTGGATGTAGCAATAGATGTTTGTTTCTTACTCTGCCAAGAAATCAAACAGTTGCCTAGGAATTGACATCCACCATGTTGGACCAAAAGAACCAATGAGCCTGATCAGAGAAACCTCTAAGTCCCACAAGACATCACAACAGCTGAAGAAGACCTGATCAGCTGTTCTACAAAGTCTGAAGAATACAACTGCTGAAGTACGTCTGAAGTACTGAAGACAAAGACTGAGACAACAGCTGAAGATCTAAAGTCTGAAGACTTCAACAAGTACTGAAGACAAAGACTGAAGATCAACAGCTGAAAGACAAAGTCTGATGTTCAGTACTGAAGACATCAGCTGAGGTTAACAGCTGATGACAACAGCTGAAGAGGGCTTCTTCAGTTGTTGTGATGATTTTTCTTCTTCAGTAGTTTTCTTTTCCTTTCAGTAGTTTGTTTATTTTTCTTTTCAGTACTTGTAAACAACTGAAGAGGTTGTTCTTCAGTTGTTGTAGTTTCAGTAGTTTTATGTTTTTCAGTAGTTGTAAATGAGATGTTTAACACTTAGGAACATTTGTAAGAAGATGTCAGTTGTTGACATCTTCAGTAGTTGTTAAACATCAGTAGTTATAAAAACGGTTACATGTCACTTTCAGGTGACATCAGTCTACGTCATTCTTCCCTTTATAAGGAAAGATGACTCACATGTAATCGTGCCTTTGAGGCCGACAATCTTAATGCAATATTCCTTTTGTCGGATATTTCTCTCTTTATAACAAAATTCTTTTATCGTTTTATATCAATTGTTCTTGTTTGAATTTGTCTAATTCTGAGCTATTCCGCTGCTATATTTGTTCAATCGATTAAACCAAGGGCTGAGATCCTAACACACCAGAAGTTGATTTCCTGGTCAACTTACACCCTGCATAGTCACTATCAGAGAAAGCAACTAATTTACAAGAGTGCCCAGTGGAATACCATAAACCTAGAGATTGTGTACCTTGCAAATATCTAAAGATCCTCTTGACTGCAATCAGATGAGACTCTTTAGGTGCAGCCTGAAATCTAGCACAAACACATGTAACAACATAATATCTGGTCTAGAAGCTGTTAAATACATCAAGGACCCAATCACACATCTGTAAAGTGTTTCATCAACCACTTTACCTTTTTGATCTGTATCCAGTTGTGTGGTGCTACACATGGGGTAGAACAGGGCTTACAGTTTTGTAAATCAAACTTTTCCAAAAGATCTTTTGTGTATTTGGACTGATGAATGAAAATTCCATCAGCCTTTTGTTTGATTTGCAAACCCAGAAAGAACTGTAATTCTCTCATGGCACTCATTTCAAACTTCTGTTGCATCAACTTTGTAAAGGCATCACACAACTGAGGATCAGAGGATGCAAAAATAATATCATCATCATAAATTTGAACAAGTAGATTATGCTGCTCAGCTTTCTTAATGAATAAAGTCTTATCAATGGAGCCTCTAGTGAAATCATTTTCAGAAGAAAGTTTGATAATGTCTCATACCAGGCTCTAGGAGCTTGTTTCAACCCATAAAGAGCCTTATCAAGCTTATACACCCAATTAGGATGTTTATTGTCCTCAAAGCCTGGTGGTTGACATACATAAACCTCTTCTTTAATTTTCCCATACAAAAATGCACTTTTGACATCCATTTGAAAAACTTTATGTTTTTGATAAGCAGCATAAGCTAAAAACAATCAAATTGCTTCCAGTCTGGCTACAGGGGCAAAGGTTTCATCATAATCAATACCTTCTTCTTGTGCAAACCCCTGAACAACCAGTCTGGCCTTGTTCTTAACAATAAGCCCATTTTCATCAATTTTGTTCCTAAACACCTATTTAGTGCCTATTGCACACTTACCTGGAGGTAGAGGAACCAGTTCCCATACTTGCTGTTTCTTGAACTGAAGAAGCTCAAGCTGCATGGCGTCAACTCATCCATTGTCCTTTAAAGCAATGTGATAATTCTTTGGCTCTTGCTGACTGATGAAGAGAGCATGGAAGCAGAAATTTGACAATTGACTTCTTGTTGATACGCCAGCAGTGATATCACCAATGATTTGAGACATAGGGTGATTCTTCAGATCTTGATACACAATGAGATCTGTGCAAGTGTTTGCAACAGGTTCAGCAGCAACAGATGGTGATGGTGAATCATTTCCTTGAAACCATTAGTGGATGGTAATTCAAAGGAGGTTGAATTTGAAGAAATCTCATCAGCATTTGTTGTGGATGGTGCTACTGGAGCTACAGGAACATCAGGTCTAGCTGAATCAGGCAGTTGATCACTAAACCTGAAGAGGTGAGTACTGCTATCATCATCATCATCAGCAGCAGCAGTACCACCAGGTGGTGAACTGTTGACAGGAGCAACAGCAGGAGTTTGATAAGGAACATATTGCAGTATGTCCAAATCAAATAGCTCCACAGGGCTTTGTGGAATCTTGTCCTTAGGATATTCATTAAACTTAACATGTAGAGTCTCTTCAACCATCTTTTTTCTGCAGTTGAAGACTCTATATGCTTTGCAAGTTGATGAATAACCAACAAAGTACCCTGCATCCACCTTAGGATCAAATTTTTGGAGTTGATCCCGTGTGTTGAGAATGAAACAAGGACACCCAAATGCTCTGAAGAATGAAATTAGAGGGGCCAAATGATGAAGAACTTCATATGGAGTCTTCATCAACCTCTATTTACTAGAACTCTATTTTGTACATAGCAAGCTGTATTGACAGCTTCAGCCCAAAAAGTCATTGGCAGTCCAGAATCAGCCAACATGGACCTTGCAGCTTCAATGAGGGTCCTGTTCTTTCTCTCCACTACTCCATTTTGCTCAGGAGTTCTTGGGATGCTATACTTCCTCTTGATTCCCTTTGATAAGTAAAACTCATCAAGTGTGTGGTTTCTAAATTCAGTACCATTATCACTCCTCACACACTTAACTGGTAGGGAATACTGCTTCTCAACGTGTAACACAAAGTTCATAATGGACTGTGCAGCCTCATCCTTTGAATGCAAGAAGAAAGTCCATACAAATCTGGAGTAATCATCCACAATTACGAGACAGTATTTCTTCTTAGCCATACTCATCATTTTCACAGGACCAAAGAGATCCATGTGAAGAAGCTATAAGCAGGCAGTGGACTTAGGTTCTTCTATGGAGGGAAATGAAGCTTTGTGTTGTTTTCCTTTTAAACAGGCAGTGCAGTTATCTTCACACTTGAACTCCTTCTTTGGCAGTCCCCTTACTAAACCATGGTTTATCAGCTGATTCATGTTTTTGAGATTAACATGACCCAGCCTTCTATGCCATAGAATAGATTCTTGGGGGGAAGCCTTGGAAAATAGGCAAGGATGGCCTTTGAGATCTATTTTCTTGGAAAGATCTAAGGCATACACTCTTCCTGTCCTGTTGGCCTTTAGGAGAGTGTGTTCATCCAACACCTTATCAATCAAATTTAGAACTTTGAATGACAGAATCCGACAGTTCTGACTGGTGAAAAGAGCAACATGGCCTTTGTCAGACATTTGACTGACACTCAAGAGGTTGTACTTGAGATTTTCCACATGGTTAACATCATCAAACTTTATTTCCCCATTGGAAACAAAGCCTTTGCCAATGATGTAACCTTTTGCATCATTGCCAAATGACACAAACCCCTTCCTTCCTTGAGAGTAGTCATTAAGAAGTGATCTGTTTCCTGTCATATGCATGGATCCTCCACTGTCTACATACCAGATGCCTCTGAGGTATGTTGAAGAACCCTGCAAGATACAACAAATTAGTTAGATTTTGAGACCCAAACCTTTTGGTCTTGGGCTTGTTCTCATCAACAGATGGTAAACTAACATGTTTGTAGAAACAACAGCCTGAGAGGAAGAAGCTGGTGAAGAAAAGGAATCCTTTGGCTTGGACCTCCTTTTCTGTGGTTTCAACATAGGAACATCTAATTGGTTAACTCTTCCCAATAGATGTTGAACCATCATAACCAGCTGTGTCTGATTTTGGGATAAGGCTTTCAGCTCTTCAGACACATTGGCATTGGAGTTTGATAAGTTCCTATGTCGCACCTTCTTCTTTTGAGCAATCTCAGCTGTTACCTGTTTAACCCCTTCCTTTTTGGATTTCTGTTTGGACTTGAGGGTTACAGGATTTGATGTTGCTGGTACAAATGTGGCTCCAAACTCAGTTTTCACTTTAGCCATTTTCTCTTGAATTTCTTCTTTATGTTTGAGTTTGGATCCCCTTTTGTACCAACAATCATCTGTAAGATGATTGAACAAACCACATACTTCACATGGTTTCTTCTTCATCTTATGATGATCATCAACTAAAGAGGATGAAACTACTGAAGACTTGCTCTTCAGTACTTTAGAAGCATTATTTGCTTTCTTGACTTCCTCTTTAGTAGTCTTCAAACTCTTTCTACTGACAGTTTTCTTCTCTTCAGTGCTGTCATTAGTTGGAGTTTGAACTTCAGGTGTTAAATCTTGCTCTCCAGTCCTTTCAGGACTTTCAGAAATAACTCTTGAGTTGATCATCTCTTTTATCATGTGAGTGTCAGCAGTAGAACCATCAATATCAGCTGATGGGTTCTGAGAGGGCTTAGTGCTGACTTCAACTTTTGATGATGCTCTATCAAAAGGTGAATCACATGATGAGGTGGATTGGTTATTGCTTCCTCCATCAGATTTCACTTCTGCTCTTGAAGCAAAATCTGTAGGAGGAGCAATGTGAATGTAACCAATACCAAACTTCACATTGGAAGCAGATTGCTTACTAAGAAGCATTTCAAAACCTTTGCATGATTACCCATCGATCACACTCTACCTGGGTGACTGCAAGGGTTTCTTTTAGACTTCTCTGGTCATCCAGAATAACCTCTAGCTTAGCCTTTTCATCATTTAGTTGACATTTAAGCTTATAATCTCATCATTTTTACAATTAAAAGCAGACTCAAACTCAGCTTTTCTTTTGGAAATGGTTTTCTCAAGCTCAAGTTTTTGATTTATTAATGCTACATTTGCCTCTCTAATTGAGACAAAGGCAACAATGCATGATTCAGAACATAACTTGGCTTTAGCCTCCGAAGATACCTGAGTTACCTGTGAAGATGATGCATTTGAGCAGGAACCCTCAGTAGACTCCAGGGCCATGAGAGCCAGATTCCCAAAAGGACTGTCACCACCATGTTGACCAGCACCTGTGAACAGTTGTTCATGACCAGACATGTCATCCGGTAAACTGCTCCAGTCAACACCTCCAGGGGTGAAGAAACTGTGTTGTTGAGGTTGAGGAGGTTGATGAGATTGAGATGGTTGAGGTTCTGGTAGTGCATGAGGTTGTGGTACTATAGAACTTGAACTTGATTTGACTGTGGCATGTAATAACAACGGTAAGGATATGGCATTTGACCCTGAGGAACAAAATATGCAGGAGATTGTGGTTGAGAATGATGACTAGAATTGACAGGATGTTGCCCTCTGTGTTGTTGACTATTGCCAGGAAAGTCACAAAAGGTGCAGAGGAATTAGATCCAGATGATCTGCATTCTCTAGCAAAGTGTCCAAGCCTGTGGCATTTGTGACACTTCAACTTACTCTTGTCAAAACCAACTTTGGTTTTGCCAGAGAGTCCTGGGAACTTTCTTCCAGTTCTTTTGTAGAACTTCTGAGATCTGATATTTATCAAGGCCATTTGGCTCAAAATATCCATCTCTTCTAAGTCATCATCAGCAATCCCCTTGAGATCATCCATGATGAAGCATAGATTGTCATTATTACATCCAGTAAACTGACTATCAACACTCACAAATGCAGAATCAAAAGTGTTTGAAGAGAAGTCAATATGCTCATCATACTGGCATTCAGATGAGGCATATTCTAACTCATGACCAACCAAGGCAGTGTTGCCTGGTACAAAGTCTTCAGTGAGCTTTCCAGATGAAGACAGTTTTCGTTTCTGTTCTATCTCTCTCTCAAATGTGAGCAATTTCCCATGGAGTTGGGTGACAGATAGTTTGTCCAATTTGCACTGGAGCGTAGGACAATAGTGTATGTGTCCCATCTCTCAGGCAGTGATCTGAGAAATTGTTATTCATCTGACTATTGGTGTACTCATGTTTGACCATTTTTAATTCAGATATAAAACAAGAGAACCGCTCGAATTGTTGAGTCAGTGTCTCACCCTTTCTATGAGAGAATGTCTCATATTGTTGGGCAAGGATTTCTCTATTATTTGCCAAGACCTCATCTGTTCCTCCAAATTGTTCTTTCAAGGCATTCCAGAGGTCATGGGCAGTTTCATGATGCATTAGCCCAGAATAGATTTCATTAGGCAGTGCCATGGCCAGGATTCCATGGGCTTTTGCATCAATCTCAAACAACTTCTTATCCTCATCTGAGTATTGCTCCCTCCTCTTTGGAACCATTTGATTGGTTTCCGGGTATTCACCATAGGCTTGTGTGGACCATGTACCACTGATGTCCAACAACCTGCGCTGTTAACAGACAGGTGATGGAGCATTCGTCGTTGCCATATGTTATACTCATTCCTAACCAGCATTGGAGGCTTGGTTGAGGAACCAGTATTGTGAGGATCATTGGAAGGAGTAGTCATTTTTAGTCCAAATACAATTTAATTCAAGCTTTTAAACGTTTTTATAAAGACCACAACAAACTCAATGAAAACCAGAGAAAATCTCAGTATGATGACTAGAAAACACAGAAAATTCAATCTCTATAACCGTTTCTTGCAAAACACAAAAATGCTAATTCAGTCAAACTTGGATCTTGAATAGCAGTTTCAATGATCAATTATTAGATCGATCAATGATTAACCTGCTCTGATACCATTTGTCAGGATCAGTGATCACAAGTTTGATGTAATGGAGCGTAGCACAGCGGAATAAGAACAAGAATTAGACAAATTGTAGCAAGAGTTTGATACTTGTATGCATTAAGAACAAATATGGTTATAACGAGAGAATATATTTCTGTAACAAGGAATGTTTCAATAATATCGAATATTTCTGATCAAATCATTCATTTTATTATATTAGGTTGACACTCCTTATATAGAGTGCAATCGCTGCTGTTATCACGGGTAAGTGACAACTGGCAGATCTATTACAAAAATAACTAACTCTTAACAAACTACTGAAATGTTCACAACTACTGAAAACATATCAGAGTGTTAAGTACAAAATAAGAAACTACTGATAAGAAACTACTGAAACTACAACGACTGAAGAACAAGCTCTTCAGTCATTTTACAAAACTACTGATAAATATAAAACTACTGATGAGCACAACAACTGAAGAAGTATTCTTCAGCTGTTGTGTCAAACTACTGAAAAACATAAAACATAAAACTACTGAAAGGTAAACCGTCACAACTACTGAAGAAGACCTCTTCAGCTGTTGTGACAACGTCTGATACTTTGGTCTTCAGCACTTGTGTCTTCAGACTTTGTCTTCAGCACTTGTGTCTTCAGACTTTGTCTTCAGCACTTGTCTTCAGACTTTGTTTTAGCAGTTGTCTTCAGACTTTGTCTTCAGCACTTGTCTTCAGACTTTGTAATCAGCTGTTGTCTTCAGCTGTTGTGGTCTTCAGTAGTTGTTGTGACGTCTGTGGGACTTAAAGGTTTTTCTGATCCGGCTCATTGGTTCTTTTGGTCCAACATATGCTTTTATCTTCAGAAGAAACTTATGCCTTCAAAACAAATAACTACCTAACTAAAATTTTCTTTTGGAAGAAATTTCTAAAATATCTTCCAAAGCTTAAAACCTCTCTTAGGCACTTATATGTTTTCAAGGACAATTTCCTTTCGAAGCAAATTAACTCTTGGAAGCTTTGTTTTGTAGAATAAAACGTCCAAGCCTTAATTTTTCTTCAGAAGCAAAATTTTTCAAAACTCTTAGGAAATTCTTCCGAAGTCATTTTGGCTTCGGAAGCTTTTTCATTAAAACTTCCGAAGACAATTTACCTTCGGAAGCTTTTAGATTTCCAAGAAAACTAGTTTTTGAGCAAAAAGCAAACTACTTTTTCAGAGGTGGGACTGACATCCAGATTTCAAAGTTTATCCTCTTTCATTAACTTTTTCTTAAATTCTTTTCATATATAAACCAACAGTTCCCCCTCTTTCTATCATCTTCATCTTTCCTCCAAGCCTAAATTCCCAAATTTCTCTCTGAAACCGCCTTTGTTCATCCTTCCTTCACCCTTAAGCTTTCTCACAATGGCCAACCTTAACAGAAAAAATGACCCTGATATCTCCATGCAGTTACACAGGCAACACAATCAGGTTGCTCTATTAAACTCTAAGAAAGATCCACATTCTTAGAGGTTTGCCGTTTCTTGGCTTTATCTAACTACTTCACCTCCCTTACCATTGATCCTACTTTGTATGAGGTTCATCTGCTTGAATTTTGGAAGACTTGCCAAGAGGTCGTTATGGATAGGGAGAAGGCACTGTCTGCCACAATGCAGAGAGAACAATCTTCATCACTCCGAACATCATCAACAATCATCTTCAGCTAGATGATGATGAAGGTGATGTGTTCTTCCCAAAAAGAAGCTATCAACCAATCCTTTGAGTAGATGGGCTATGAGGGAGATTTATCTCTAAAGACCTTCAGGAAAAGGAAGGTCTCATCCCAGTGGAAATACCTGCTTCATGTGGTTATCCATAGCTTGTCCAACAAGCATGGAGGGTGGGACCAGATTCCTGAAGATCTCTCCTTCATAGTGCACAGGATGGTTCAGGGAGTCAAGTTCAGGTACTCTCAATTTGTTTATACAAATCTACTTGCTAACTTGGACTCCTTAGAATACTACATCTTTCCTAGATATGTTCAATACATTCTTAACAGTGAACTGGGCTCACAGTTGAGGGAAACAGGTAATATTCTTAAATTGGGAGAGATGAAGCCTGACATGTTTAAAATTTTGAGGAAGCCAACTGTTGGCTTCTTAGTGGTCCCAAAAATGTTAGAGCTCATTTCTCAAGGTGACAACCTAGCAACCCAAGCTAGTGTTGAACCCACACATTCTATATCTCAACTACCACAACAACCACAAATCACCCTCACCTATGCAAGAGGGCGATGCTACCAAAAAGGGAGAGAAAGTCATTACAGTTGCAGAACTTGGGAGTTCTTTAGGGAGTATGGACATTGAGGACTCACCGTCCTTACTTGCAACTGCACATACTCAGAAATTTCCTCAAGGTCATATTGATGTGGACTCAATAGACACCTATATTCAGAGTCTTTTTAAGGAATACCAAGGGCAATGTCATATCCACCAACTTCAAATCAAATTATTGGTGGATGTATGATGAAAATAGAAGAGACCTTATCATTTAAAGAGTTCAAGAGCAGCAAGAAGTCTTCAATTTTTAAACCTTGAACTTTTATGAATGTCTTGACCTTGTTAGCATGCCACTTGTCAACCAAAGCCAATCTAGACAAGCTGACATGCTTGCTCAAAGGATTCAAGACAGAATCATTGTAGAGTTTAGCTTCAAAAGGAGACTAAGACAATCAGGCAATATCATTGGTAAACTGGATGTTGAGGCAGACCCTAAGATTAGCGTCATAAGGGAAACCTTGACTGAAGGCCTAGTGGTAGAACCTGAGAGCTCTGTGTCACCATCAACTGCTGCAGAGGTTCATTCCCTTGATGAGACACCTGCTGGTGAAGGTGTATCTCAACCTCTCTCTAGCCAGATCTTAGAAGCTACACCAAGCAATGAAGGCCAAAGCTCTCTCCACCCTGAGTCACAAAGATTTGCGAGTGACAAAGGGAAAAGAAAAATGACTTTTGAGGAGATTGAGGAGGAGAGAGAGAGGAAAACGAAGCTGAGGGGAGAGAGTTCCTCTACTAGGTATGCAAGACTCATGGAAGCTACTATTAGGGCTGCCCCCATACCAAACACTCAAAATGATGAGTTGAGGGCAGTCAGGATCAACTACCTGCAAACTAGGAATTATGACAATGATAATATCATCTCCCTCCCCTTAGATGAATTAAAAGTACTGGCTGACATGGAATTGTCAAAGGAAAGAAAGTAGGCAGAGGATGCAAAGCTACTTCTTCAAATCAAAGAAGAAAGAGGAAAGAAAAGAATGTACAAGCATGTGCCTACTCTCTCCCCAGTTCAAGAAAGCCCTGTACATGAGGATGTGGCTCCACAAGAACCTCAGGTAGACAAAGAAAGTGATAGGATCAACATGATTAACTACCTGAGTGCCACAGGTCTCTATTAGGCTACTGCACTTCTTCCCTTACCCTTTAACTATATTAAGTTTGAGTATCTTAAACAACTTGAACTTGATTTAGTCAAAGAAAGAAAGACCACCGAAAGAAAGTTAAGGGAAGAGGCTGCAAATTCAAGAGCCATCATCTAGAAAAACATGAAGAAGTCTGCTGATAGGTAGAGGATGATAAGCTTCTTGAAGCTGTATGGATTCTCCAGAAGGAGACTTGGCCCTATGTCTCTGTCCACTATGGATGAGCATATCAGTGTAATCAAGCAGAAGATCAAGAGTGGAGAGCTAATGGACTTGCACTCCACTCCAAGTCAAGCTCCACCTAAAGTGGAGGTTAAGGTTGAACAACCTGAACCTCCTGCTAAACCTCAGCAAGTTTCATCTTCTAATCCACAGTATGGTCAAACCTCTTCTCTTTCTGAACCAGTGAGGGAGTAACACCCAACTGAGCAAGACAAAGAAGATCACTCAGGTGTTGTAGGCTAGTCTTCTCATTAAAAATATTAAAGAGGAGAAAAAGGATGGATTCCAGACCAAAGTCAAAGAAGAAGAAGAAAGAAGCATCCATCTCCAAACCTCAGGATGAGTCAAAACATCCTGAGGACGTGCAACTAGAGGATGCTCCATCAACTCCAATTCAAATAGCTCCTCTAGCTTTAGGAAGACCCATCTTTTCCTTGACATACACTACAAATCCAGAAAGATGGAATGTTATTAGAGATCAAGGTATTGAGAATGTCTACACATGTCACGACATGTTCAATTTACCTCTGCATGATCTCTTTGACATGAAAAGACACTTTGAGAATCTGAGTGATCCTGATCATCTTATGAAGAAAAGGATGGTCATCATCATGATGAGGACTGTAGATATATGAAGTCTTCAAAGTGTTTTGGTAGCATCAGCCTAGAGGGAGTTTGTAAGGTTTAATATAAGGCTAATGCAACCCAAACACCCAAAGTCGCTCCTACATGCATGCACAAGTGTACTGAAGCGGAATGCTTCGGAAGTTTCACACCAACATCAGAAAATATTCTAAGTGTGAAATATTTCAAAGCCAAGACCAATATCTTCCGAAGCCAAGACCAATATCTTCCGAAGCCAAGACCAATATCTTCTGAAGCCAAAGATCAAGTCTTCCGAAGCTTTAGAGACAAAGTCTTCCGAAGCCAACACTTGACGATAGATTTCTTCCAAAGAATTTTGAACACATTCTTTATCTGATGTACATTTTCTATAAAGATGGACCCCTTTCCATTGCAACTCTGATGAGACACCAACTTTACATAAGTTGGTGAAAGATCCATGCTTTTGGTAACTGTACCTTGAGGTCTTGATTTTATAACTTTCTACTTTATGTACTTTATTCTTTTTGTAATATATTAGGATGTGAGCTATGGGATGTCATAGTCACTAGTCAAAAGGCAATCTTCCTTTTGACTCTACATTTGATTTTGTTATTGTCTAGTTAATTGTATTTAGCTAGCATTCAAAGTATGGCTGGTTGTAGGTTGTAGTATAAGTATCTCTGGTCCTTGTATCTTATCATCCATTACTTTGTTAACACTTGTAAGAAACTAGAGATCAATATTCATCAACCTTGAAAACCAAATACTTGTATTCTTCTTGTTCTGTCTCTCATATACTTGTGTTTCTAAGTTCTTACTAGTTTGGTGTCTAGTTCTCCATTTAAACTGCTAAGTGTTCTAAGCAACTCTCCTCATTGTGATGTTGTGTTGTAAGTGCATACCCCTCACCGGTCCTGCATAAAAGTTTACCACATTCATCTTCTCACACCATCATTAGCACTAGTTCGTTTTGTTGTTCGAAACCAATCGGTATGTACCGAATTTGGCAGTTCAACTTGGAATCGCAGATCTGCCGATTGGGTCGAGGGTGGCATTTTCGCTACTTTTCGCTTCTTGACGTTAATGATTTCTATTCTTTAACTTGTGGATGAGTGAAGATAACGGTATTTGTGAGCGAGAGTGCTAGCTTCGATGGTTCTTGGCCTCAAACATCGATGTAAAACATGAGATTGTGTATATTGAACCAAGATCTAATACCTTAAACCTTTTTTATGAATGTTGTCTTTAAAGCTAGCTTGAATGGTTGAATGCATTCAGTGAATAGTCAAAAAGTAGAAAGAGGGTGTGGAGAAGGTGAAGAGAAGATAAAAAAGAGGTGAAATAACATTTCACTTTCTAAGTTAAAAATAAAAAAACTTAGTTAAAAATAAATTAGATTACATGTGTGAATAACAATATTTTTTCAATTTCTAATGTTTTCTCCATTTTCCATACTTTGCTAACTTGTTTTTTTCTTTTATCTTTTCACTTATGTAACATCCTGTATTTTTTACGTTAATTAAAAGTTAGCATTGTTTATCCTTGTAAGGACCAAAGTTGTCAACCTTGTAACTCATGGCTTATTTATGCTTTAATAATAATAATAATAATAATAACAAGTTATAATAATAATTTAGAAAATAATTAAACTTTGAAATATTAAAAACTTAAATTCAGAATGGTAGGGGGGTTAGTTGTTATTTTATAAACTTTAAATAGGAGTTTTATGCATAAAAAAATAAAAATAAAAGTCGAGGGACCAAAGTGTAGCATTTAAAATTTACAAAACCAACCGATTAACCTTCCCGTACTTCAGATCGGGAGCCGGCCATACTCCGCCGAGCTCCAGCGACTCCAAACACCTCGAAAACAAATCGATTCTTTAACCCCAAACCACTCCAAATCGTTCTAGCACACATTTCGAACTTGATTCTACCATTTAATTGCATTTACAAGCCGGTTACGAACCTCAAACAACCAAATAATCGATGCCATTAAACTTCATAGCCATTCGAGCATTAAATCCAAATAATAATCTAATTAAACGAACCTAAACAATCATCTAACTATTCCTAATCGAATACCACTTCCAATTTCACCTAAAACAAACACGAGCATCATCTTCGATTCTCTCCATTGCCGCAACCTGCACCTTAACTGAAATCCATCTTCCGAGCACATTAAACTAAAATTGATAGAGGGCTTAGGTCTTGAACATCCTCCGAAGCTCCACACGAAGTTAATTGGATTATAATCAACATTTGAACAACAATCAAGCTCTACGTTGATCGCAGCTTGTTCCTAACCTATTCTTACCAATCTAATCTTCAATTCGAGTAATTAAACTTATGTACATACTCGAAATTACATGGGGAATCAAAACCCCATGTTCATTCCTTTAATCGTTATCGAATGGAAGTTCAATTTGGATCACAATCGTTCTAGGGTTCATTGATTTGGGGGTTCCTTTATTACTATGTTTATATAGTTTAAGAACGAGAAGTTACCACGGCTTCGACCCTTGGTCTACTGGTCACACGCACACTTCACAACCCTGAGGTCCCAGGTTCGAACCTGGGCATCTTTAACATATTTTTTTAGGCTTTTTCAGCCTTTAAAAATACATAAAAATTTCTAAAAAAAATATAAAAATCGGTTTTATAAACTTAATTTATTTTAAAAGTTATCTCATTATTTTCTGTAAATTTATTTCTTTAAACACCTTAAAATTTTTATATAAAATAATACTAACCAATGTTATAATTAGTTTATTTTTTAATATATAATATATATATATATATATATACATATATAACTTTAAATAGTTGAAATCAAAGAAATTTTTATTGGTTATTACGTTATTCTTAATTATAGATTAATTATATTATTATAAAATTTTATTTAAATTTTATCATTTAGTTTCACAAAAAATTATAAAAGGATTAAGTAAGTTTCCTTTCATTGTATTAAGATATATATATATATATTTCTGATTTTGATAACTAACTTTATTTGTTTATAAAAAAACCCCAAATTCCTATCAGAACCCTAGTTCGCGTTAAAGCGTAATCTTATTATTAAACTTAAACTAGTAAAATATATATTTAGGTACCTTGCGTAAAGATTACGTTGGAACATTACTTAATATTCTTCTTAACCATCATTTATACACTTATACATCATGTGAGTTTCTCCATGCCCCTTTTTATTTTATTTTTACACTTTGAGGTGAAACATGTTACATTATGATTTTACACTCATAAACTCGTTTGAATCTTGTGAACACTTGAGCAAATCACTTTGTTTGTTGTAGTTAGTTGAGCTTTAGTAGTTACCATGTGATGACTATTATATGTACAATCATTAACTATTGTTAGCCTGGTAACGTTATAGATCTATGGGACTGACAAGCCTGTTTGGTTAATCCAAGTACACTTAGCTAATCGTTTAATCTTGTAATCTGTCAAGGTTTGATTGTTACATTTGTCATACATCCCTAGTTACTTTGCTCACTAATCTATGACATGAATTGCCATCTTTTATATATGTATGTATGAAAACTATGGAATACTCACCAACGTTATGTTGACCCTTTTATTTTTAACATGTTTCAGGAAATGGTAACACTTAGCTTGTTTTGGAAGATTGTTGCAATACAGGGTTTGACCTAGTTTAATAATCAAATGACATTTATTATACCTGTGGCATTTTGTTTTCTATATTTTGTTATCTTTAAAAGACTTATGCTCTTTCTTCGTGTATGTTATGAATCATGATATTTAATAATAATGACACTTTTAATAGTCGTTGTGTAATGAACAATTTTAATCCTCACATCTCGATGTTTCCGCCGTTAAGGTTGGGGTGTGACAGACTGGTATCAGAGCCCATAACTATAGGGATTTAGGTTATTAGAAATGGTGACCTAGAGTATAGTTTATGCATGAACCTTATAGAATAATCTTGATATTCTTGTAAATATAAATTGTGGCATGCTACATGATGCTATCTAACTATGAATGCCTTCTTATGTGCAACTTGATGCCTTTATATAGGTTTCCTTGTAAATGCTTAAACTTTGTTGCTTGTCTCCCCTAGACTTATCCTTGATTCTTTAATTATCCCCAACGAATGAAACTTCGTAAACTTATTCTTGACGACACATGGGATTGTACATTTATATCGTGGGTTTATCTTTAGGCTTTATGTTTAATCTATGAAAATCTCATCAAGGTTTTGATTCCATGAACCTAAGGAATAATGTGTGACACATAGACACCTGTGATCTAGATTTCCTGGCAAAAAGCCTTCGGCTAAGGTAAGCATTTTGCATAAATCCTACGAGACTAGTCATGCTTACCTGGGGATTTCTAGGATGAGTGTTAAACTATGGTCAACATACACAAGTTTCTAAGGCAAATCGGTCAATTTACCTTGATGTGTCAACAATTCCAAATGGAAATGCATTTGTAAGGCCCCGATCCAAGGACGCTTACAGCTGGTAAATCATTGCACATAAAACATAAAACATACATTTAGATTTCCTAAAATATTGCAGCGAAATACATAAAAATACATTTCATAAATTAATGAATGCTTTTGCAAAAAATACAATATAGTTAACTGTTACAAAATATTATCATTTTCATTAAATCACAAAAACGTTATATTTCTATCAAATGGATGCCATCAAAAACTACCAAGTAGCTGCCCGATGCCATCCTTAGCAACCTTTACCTGCCAACTAGAAACACATAAAAGGTCAGAGTTGCTGAGTGAGTTCTAGTTTTATAAAACTCTATATTACTTTTCCTTCATTAAAACATTTTCTTTACTATCGCACATGATCACACATCGTACGTATATCAAGGTAATAATTATTATCTTCGTCATCGTTCATTTTGTACATTTCGTACGTTTCGCACATTTAGTACTCATCATACTTTTCATACATTTATTATCTTTCACATCTATCGAGGTCCTGTCATGTACTTAACCCCCCTCTAGAGCACCAAGCAATTTCATCAATGGTTAAGCGACAAGGACCCCATAACGGACGTATAGAATGGTCACTAGTACAGACTCCCCCTGTGTGTGTGAACTCTTATAGGTTCGCCAAGATCGCACGTTGTATAACACACAGAAATTTGGAAATTGCACGTATTGGAGCAGTCACCAAGACTGAACTCTTACTATGTGTATTAACCCTTATGAGTTAACGAAAATCGCACACTGTAGACACACACAGTTGAGCTAACAACTCTCAATGAGTTGTGAACCTTTTTTTCATTTGCTTGCAAGGCTTTTCATATGTTCCTTCATTATGTTCCACTTTCATTATATTAAATCTTTCACTTTGTTAAGATAATACTTTACGTTTATTATCATAATCACACCACGTGAAGTCACATCATAATACGTAGTAAAGAACATAATAAACATAACATACATAATCATCATCAATCACACATCATCATCATGCATAGGCATCAATCATCACACATCATCATAAACATCATGCATCATACATTCACATAGATAAACATATGCACCACAAGCTTAAGTCATCATAAGACATAACTGAACCTCCACGGGACAGCCGGGGTTCGGGGGCGGCATCCCCTGACAGCGGGGTCCTAGGGGCAGCAACCCCTAGTGGGGTCTAAGGGGCAACGCCCCTGACTAGGGTCGCGTTGCTAGGTCAGCATGAAAATTTTTTATTTTAACACTTTAATATAGCACATTTCCTTATAGAACAAATCGATCTTCCCGTTAAAACCCCTTAAAATCTTGGTCATTTAAAGCGTTTATTTAGTATGCATTTCCAGCCCCAAACTAGTTTAAAACCTTTAAAATAGGGGATCTAGAACTCACCTGTACTCGATGAGTAGCTTCTCAATCAAGCTTTAAAAGCAAGGGTTGCACTACACAGCCTGCAGATAAGTTAACACTCAAAAAAGTTAATTTTTGCCTAATTTCGCTGCTAATTTCGCCCGCAGTTTCGCTAGCAGTTTTGCTGCTAGTTTCACTGGCATCTTCATTGGCAGTTTCGCCAGTAGTTTCGTTGCTAGTTTTGCTGGCATCTTTGCTGCCAAATTTGCTGCTAGTTTCACCTAACTTTCGTTGGATAACCATGTCTGTGAAACTAGCTGCAAAACTGTAGTTTCACAGGAAGACCCATACTTTCACTAGACGAATACATAGTTTCGCTGGATGAACACTAGTTTCGCAGAACGGGCTAAAAATTACGAACCAACCCATTTTTGACCAAAACTTCAATCTTTTACACCCAAAACCTTGGTTTATCACCCAATAAGCTATATCTAAGCTTCTTACATGTTTTCTTATACAAAAACGTGAGTTTTGGGCGAATCTTTGCCACTTTCAAAAACCCAAGCCATAGAATCTGGGTTTACATCAAAAGGAATGATTAAATGATATTTCTTACCTGGATTCTTGGTCTTTTGTTGTTGTTGGATGCCCACGAACACCAATCTTCGATCCCGAGATCAACCGAGCCTCGAATCTTCATTTCTCTCTACTCTCTCTCTAGAACTAGAGTGTTGAGTTGCAAATGAGAGTTACTCAAGCTGATCCGTTTATATATACCAGGTGTTCCCGGGATCTTAAACTCGTCAAACTCATTACCCGAAGAGTTAACTTGGTCTATAACCCATATCCATCTTATTTTCATTAAATGGTCTCGTCCAAGCCCATTATTATTATTTGGCTCGCTTAGACATTATTCCGGCATTACAAGTCCACCCCCTTAGGTTTTCTCCCCAAAACCTGTTATTCTTTAAACAAAAGTGGGTAATGCTGTCTCATCTCCTTTTCAGTCTCCCACGTCGACTCAGACCCCTTCCTATGCTTCCACTGTACACGCACAAGAGGAACCATTTTATTCCTTAGCCTCTTCTCTTTGCGATCGATGATCGCCACTTGTTGCTCTATATAATTGAGTCGTTCATCCACTTCAATATCCTCCAGTGGCACCGCCATATCCTCCTCGGCTAAGCACTTTCTTAAGTGAGATATGTGGAATTTCGGATAAATTCCACTTAACTCACTAGGCAACTCCAACCTATAGGCCACCTCTCCTACTCGAGCAATAATTCGGAAAGGCCCTATGTATCTTGGGCTCAAATTGCCCCGCTTCCAAAACCGAATGATGCCTTTCCAAGGTGAGACTTTCAACATAACTCTATCACCCACCTGGAACTCAATCAGTCTACATCATTTATCGGCGTATGACTTTTTCCTATCCTTAGCTGCCTTCATAATGGCTTTGATTCTTTCCAGCTTCTCAGTCGTAGCCTTGACTATCTCGATTCTCCCTAACTCTTTATGGCCAATATCACCCCAACAAGCAGGTGTTCTACATCTCCCACCATATAGCATCTCATAAGGAGGCATGCCAATGCTGGCATAGTAGCTATTCTTATATGAGAACTCGGCTAACGGTAAGTGGTCATCCTAACTTCCTCCAAAATCAATAATGCATGCCCGAAACATATCTTCCAACGTCTGAATGGTCCTTTCTGACTAACCATCTGTCTGGGGATGATAAGTTGTGCTGATATGTAATCTCATCCCCATAGCATCATGAAATCTCTTCCAAAACTTGGATGTAAACCGGGTGTCACGATCCGACACGATAGATACTGGTACACCATGGCGACTTACAATCTCCTGGATGAATAGATTGACAAGTCTCTCAGTGGAATACGTCTCTCAGATCGGTAGGAATTGAGCACTCTACGTCAAACAATCTACTATCACCCATATGGCATCATACCCTTTCAAGTTATGCGGTAACTTCGCGATGAAGTCCATGGTGATATGTTCCCACTTCCACTCGGGTATATCCAAAGGTTGGATCTTTCCGTATGGCTTTTGATGCTCTGCCTTCACTTGCAAGCAAGTAAGGCACTTACTCACGTACTCCACTACGTCGCCTTTCATACTCGGCCACTAATAATCTTTCTTCGTGTCTTGATACATCTTCGTAGCACCTGGGTGAATGGAATACCGAGTCTTATGAGCTTCATCCATAATCTTCCCATATAGATCCCCAAAACAAGGAATCCACATTCGTCCGAATAGGGTCCTAACACCAAGTGTGTTTTCACCTAATTCCGCAACTAGACCTCTCATTCTTTCAGATTTTCCTTCAATGCCTCATCTTGAAACTCCTTGACCTGCTTCATCACATCAGAGGTCATGACCAACTGGTAAGCCTTCACCCGAATCGGCTCAGGTCTTTCCTTTCGGCTCATGGCATCCGCCACCATGTTGGCTTTCCCGGATGGTAATGGATCTCGCAATCATAATCCTTTATGAGCTCCAACCATATCCTCTGCCTCATGTTCAAATCTTTATGCTCAAAAAAGTACTTCAAGCTCTTATGGTCGGTGAATATGGTGCACTTCGTCCCGTATAAGTAGTGTCTCCATATCTGTTGGTCCATGAGATCGAGTTACAGTGCAAATGATATGAAGAATCGTTCAATATCCAACAAACATGCTAAACAACCATAATAGAGAGGATTGAACACAATAATAATTCATTCATGATAATACAATGATCAATAACAATCAATAACAAAAAAGCACAATGATATTTCTGTATAATAACTGCTTTGAAAAGGTAGCTTGCAACAATGATTCACGATTAGGGTTTTGCAAGCTTACCTTACAATGAAAATTAACATGAGTATATATAGCAGTCTTAGTTTCGCAGACAGTTTCGCTGTCAGCGAAACTATCCTACAGAAACTATAAATTCGCCCAACAGAAATTAAATTCGCCAGGTAAACAAAACAACAAACTGTGAGCGAACTTACAGTTTCGCTCACAATTTCGCTAGACAACTAACATACAAATATCAAAGCACATACAAAAGGAAACTAACAAGAGACCTATTACCAGTAAAGTAAACAATCTATACTAAGGTGAGTCCAACCTATACATGATCTTCAATATCTTAACGCAAGGATCACGGTTGCTAGCTCCATCATGAACTTTCAACTGTCGGGATGCATAGCCTATAACCTTTCATCTCTGCATCAACACACATCCCAACCCCGAGTAGGAAGCATCGGAATAAACCACCAAATCTTCGCTTCCATCGGGTAACAACAAGACAAGAGCTTGAGTCAACCTCGCCTTTAACTCCTCGAACGCCCTCTCTTGAGCTTGACCCCGTACAAACTTTATATCCTCACGGGTCAACTTAGTCAACGAAGAAGCTATCTTAAAGAAGTCTTGAATGAATCTTCTGTAATAGCCCGCCAAACCTAAGAAACTACGAATCTTGGATGGCCTCTTTGTAGACTTCCATTGCACCACCGGTACATCAGACAGATGTGGTGTTAGCGTATACACATCCTTCACGTAGGCCAAGTAGGCGCTACATCCATGCCTCATGCACTTTCCCACCACCGCCATCGAAATCACCTTCGGGATAGTCACAACTTGATCACTGTAAATTGTCACCGAAATCCCATCAGGCACTATCAATCGAATCATCTTCTTGCGACACACAATGTTCGCCTCGTAGTCCGCTAACCAATCCATTCCAAGGACAAGATCGAAACCACCTAAGGTTATCACGAATGGTCTAAGAGGAAACTTATGACCTTCTAATTCAATGTCACAGCCTTCTATCATCTCAGAAATCCTGGTAGACTTACTTATCACAGTTTCTACATCGAAGGGCTCATCAATACTTATACTCTTAATGGGCAACTTAGCACAAAAGGTAGTAGAAATGAGACTCCTACTAGAATTAGAATCAAATAACACAGATGCAAGAGTTTGGTTTACTAGAAACGTACCTGACACCACATCGGGGTCCGTCCTAGCCTCCTCCCGAGGCATCGTGAAAGCTCGGGTGCTTGCCTTCTGCCCTTCAGTTCCGGTCTTCCTCCCTGCCCCGAAACTCTCCGCCCTCGGCATTTTGCAATCCCGGCTCAAATGATCATTCTCTCTATAGTTATAGCACCTTACAACTCGACAATCTCTAGCCATATGACCAGGCTTCCCACATTTGAAGCACATGTTTGACCCTGATTTGCATTCTCCCAAATGCTCCTTCCCGCAGTTACCATATTTCTTCGACCCTACACCAGATGTGACCACATGCCGGTCATCCACCCGTTCACTCTTGTTGTTCATCGGGGCACCACCCTGACCAAACCTCTTCCCATTCCAGTTCCGGTCATCACCACCCTTCTTGTTCACCTTAGCCACCACCACCTCCCGCTCATCATACGGCCTCCCAGCCAGGTTAACCGCTGACCTAAAAGTGCTCGACTGGGCAGCGATCATATGCCTGTGAATATCTCCTGGCAAGCCCTGAATATACCTCTTATCATCGGAGAGAACCGTCTCAGACTCCGGTCGCTCCTGTCCTCCTAAGGACCTATTCCTCTCCTTTCTCTCTCCTTCCCTTACAACCTTTATCAGTTCGGTCACCACGGACGGTAGGATCGTCTGCATTATCTAATGCACTTCCTCAACTACAGCCTCCTTCACTCAAGCTCTTAAGTTAGCAATCTCGTCCCCAGCCTCTGGATGAGGGGTCTCGAGTTCTGCATGAACCACCTCTTCGGCTCTAGGCCTTCCTCTCGTGACCCGTGGTTCAGCACCACGTCCACCACGACCTCCACCACATGAAGCCTTAAAGATCTACCTCCAGCAATCTTCTAAGCACGCTATAAGATTCAAACACCAACATGGTCATTCAAGGGAATAACTCAGTTTATGTCAAGTATAGTAAGTCCCTAACTACAATGGCTAGTTGTGATTAACCACTTACTTTACTCTTCATACCCTAAGCATTTCCTATCCTGACTACATTAGTATCTAAATCTACTAATGGCACATAAACCACATAACATGTGCACGTAATGGCGATTAACATCAAAGAAAATACTTGATGGCACGCAGCTACTCGGGCTGGCATCCATTCCCTTTCCGTCCCATTTTTAGTTTAAGTTAAGGTTTCTTTTGAAAATTTACCCATTTCACTTAAACTTTGGGTCTGATACCAACTTGTAAGGCCTTGATCCCGGGGCGCTTACAACGGGTAAATCATTGCACATAAAACATAAAACATACATTTAGATTTGCTAAAATATTGTAGCGGTATACATAAAAATCCATTTCATAAATTAATGACTGCTTTTGCAAAACAATACAATATAGTTAACTATTACAAAATATTATCATTTGCATTACTTCACAAAAACATCATATTTCTATCAAATGGATGCCATCCAAAAATGCCAAGTAGCTGCCCCGTGCCATCCTCAGCAACCTTTACCTGTCAACTAGAAACATATAAAAAGTCAGTGTTGCTGAGTGATTTCTAGTTTTATAAAACTCTATATTACCTTTCATTCATTAAATCATTTTCTTTACTATCGCACATGATCACATATCGTACGCACATCAAGGTAATAATTAGTATCTTTGTCATCGTTCGTTTAGTACATTTCACATGTTTTGCACATTTCGTACTTATGTACTTTTCATACATTTATTATCTTTCACTTCTATCTAGGTCCTGTCATGTACCTAACCCCCCTCTAGAGCACCAAGAAATTTCATCTAGGGTTATGTGACAAGGATCCCATAATGCACGAATGGAGTAGTCACTAGTACAGACTCCCCCTGTGTGTGTGAATTCTTATAGGTTCGCCAAGATCGCACGTTGTATAACACACAGTAATTAGGAAATCACACGTATTGGAGCAGTCACCAAGACTGAACTCTTACTGTGTGGATGAACCTTTATAAGTTAGCCAAAATCGCACGCTGTAGACACACATAGTTGAGCTAACAACTCTTAATGAGTTGTAAACCTCTTTTCATTTGCTTCCAAGGCTTTTCATTCGTTCCTTTATTATGTTCCACTTTCATTATCTTAAATCTTTCGCTTCGTTAAGATAATACTTTATGTTCATTATCATAATGACACCATGTGAAGTCACATCATAATACGTAGTAAGGCACATAATAAATATAACATACATAATCATCATCAATCATACATCATCATCATGCATAGACATCAATCATCACACATCATCATAAACATCATGCATCATACATTCACATACATAAACATATGCACCCCAAGCATAAGTCATCATAAAACATAACCGAACCTCCGTGGGAGAATGGGGGTTTAGGGGCGGCAGCCCCTAACAGCGGGGTCTTAGGGACAGCAACCCCTAGTGGGGTCCAAGGGGCAATGCCCCTAGCTGGGGTCGTACTGGCAGGTCAGTGTGAAAATTTTTTATTTTAACAGTTTTATATAGCACATTTCCTTAAAGAAAAAATCAATCTTCCTGTTAAAACCCCTTAAAATTTTGGTCATTTAAAGCATTTATTTAGTATGCATTTCCAGCCCCAAACTAGTTTTAATCCTTTAAAACAGGGGATCTAGAACTCACCTGTACTCGATGAGTAGCTTCTCAATCAAGCTTTCAAAGCAAGGGTTGCACTACAAAGCCTGCAGATATATTAACACTTAAAGTAGTTAATTTCTGCCTAATTTCGCTGCTAATTTCGCCAGCTGTTTTGCCAGTAGTTTCGCTGGCATCTTCGCTGGTAGTTTCGCTGGCATCTTCGTTGCTAGTTTCGCCTAACTTTCGTTGGATAACCATGTCTGCGAAACTACCTGCGAAACTATAGCTTCGTAGGAAGACCCGTAGTTTCGCTGGACGAATATGTAATTTCGTTGGATGAACACTCAGTTTCGCAGAACAGGCTGAAAATTACGAACCAACCCATTTTTGACCTAAAACTTCCATCGATTACACCCAAAACCTTGGTTTATCAGCCAATAAGTTATATCTAAGCTTATTACATGTTTTCTTACACAAAAACAGGTGAATCTTTACCACTATCAAAACCCAAGCCCTAGAATCCGGGTTTACATCAAAATGAACAATTAAATGATGTTTCTTAACTGGATTCTTGGTCTTTTCTTGTTGTTTGGATGCCCACGAACACCAATCTTCAATCCCGAGATCAACCGAGCCTTGAATCTTCAATTTTCTCTACTTTCTCTCTACTCTCTCTCTCTAGAACTAGAGTTTTGAGTTGCAAATAAGAGCTGCTCAAGCTGATCCGTTTATATATACCAGGCGTTCCCGGGACCTTAAACTCATCATACTCATAACCCAAAGAGTTAACTTGGTTTATAACCCATATCCATCTTATTTTCATTAAATGGTCTCGTCTAAGCCCATTATTATTATTTGGCTCACTTAGACATTATTTCGGGCATTACAGCGTTACCAAAGGGAATCACTCCATGTGCTTTACAACTCTTGATTTATCCTTGTTTAAATTATTGTCCTTTTTATCCATATTCCTGTGGCTAAGTCACCATATCGACTGGCACTATCAGAAATGCAAGAGCTAGCCAGTCAGCTTCAAGAACTATCCGATAAGGGTTTTTTTCATCCTAGCCTTTCACCTTGGAGTGCACCTGTTCTATTCATGAAGAAGAAAGATGGATCGTTTGGTATGTGTATCGATTATTGTGAACTTAACAAGCGTACCATAAGAACCGTTACCCTCTTCCTCGTATCGATGATCTTTTTGACTAACTTCAAGGAGTTTCCATATTCTCGAAGATTGATTTCATTCTAGTTATTATCAATTACGAATCCACGATGATGATATCCCAAAGACTATGTTCTATACTCGTTATGGGCATTATGAGTTCATAGTTATGCCTTTTAGTTTAACAAATGCTCATGCTTTCTTCATGGATCTCATGAATCGAGTATTCAAGCCTTATCTAAACAAGTTTTTGATCATCTTCATTGATGACATACTTATCTATTCCAAGTCCAACACCGATCATGAACTTCATTTGCGACTAGTTCTTGAGTTGATGAAGAAAGAACAATTGTACGCAAAGTTCTCGAAATATGAATTTTGGCTAAGGAAGTTCAATTTCTAGGGCACGTGGTGAATAGCCAAGGAGACCCTGTAAAGGTGGAAGTTGTGAAGAATTGATGTGTTCCTACAACCCCAACCAAAGTTCGTTATTTTCTTTGTCTTGCTGGTCATTACCGGCAATTCATTGCCAACTTTTCGAGGATTGCGAAGTTACTTACTTCTTTGACATAAAAGAATAAGCCATTCGAGTGGGGGTCCGAGCCAGAAGAAGCTTTTGAAGCATTAAAGCACAAGTTGTCCAATGCTCCTATCTTAATCCTAACCGATGGAAACGACGATTTCACAGTATATTGTGATGCATCTAAGTAAGGCCTTGGTTGTGTTCTCATGCAACGAGGAAAGGTCATAGCCTATGCATCAAGACAATTGAAAGTCCATGAGGTGAATTACACGACACACAATCTCGAACTTGGTGTTGTGCTCTTTGCTTTGAAGATTTTGAGATATTACCTTTATGGTACATAATGCATAGTGTACACCAATCATAAAAGCCTTCAACACATTTTTAATCAAAAAGATCTCAATATGAGACAACGTCATTGGGTTGAGTTGATTAATGATTACGATTGTGACATTCGTTACCATCCTGGTAAAGCCAATGTTATGGTCGATGCACTGAGTCGAAAGGTTCATAACAAGACGATCTCGTTTCAAGAGATTCGCGATCGATGTCAATGGTTTGACACTTTGGGGAGAGTTTGATATTGAGATTCGTATAGATGTCAACGAAACTACCGTACTGCTACAAAACTTGAGGATAGAAAGTGACCTCGAGTCTAGTATCCTAGAGGCTCAACAAGCGTTCAACAAGAAGGAAGAATAAAGAATGAATGGAGCATAACCTTCTATCTCAATTGGAAATGAAACCCAATGGGTTGAGGTATTTCGCGAATCAAATTGGGGTTCCAAATCGTGATAATCTTCATACCTTTATCATGAACGAAGCTCATCAAACTCGTTATTCTATTCATCCTGGCTCCGATAAGATGTACATGGATCTATGTGGTCAATATTGGTGGCCTGGAATGAAGAAACAAATAGCGACTTATCTAGCTAAAGGCCTCACGTGTATGAAAGTTAAGGCCAAACATCAACGTCCAAGTGGATTACTTGAACAACTCGAGATGGCTATGTGGAAATGAGAACATATATCCATGGACTTCATAACTAAGCTACCTTGAACCTCCCGTGGACATGAAAGCATATGGGTGATCGTTGATCAATTGACCAAGTCAACACATTTTATACCCATACGTGACACTTACAAGACATCAAGGTTGGCTCGTATATACGTTGATGAAATTGTAAGTCGTTATGGGGTACCTTTGCACGTCATATCTGACCGAGACGCTTGTTTCACTTCGTACTTTTGGTCATCTATGCAAGAACTCTTGGGGTACTAAATTGGATCTAAGCACGGCTTACCATCCCCAAACGGACAGTCAAACCGAGTGAACCATCCAAACCTTGGAGGATTTTCTACGCCTTTGTGTCCTTGACTTTGGTGGTGATTGGGATACGTATTTACCACTCACAGAATTTTCGTATAACAATAGTTACCACTCGAGTATCAAAATGGCACCATTCGAAGCACTTTATGGTCGTAAATGTCATTCACCAATCTGCTAGACCGACATTGGTGAAAACTTCATCACTAGTCCTGAACTTATACATGAAACGACTGATAAAGTCTCCATAATTCGCAAGAACCTTGAAGTGGCAAGAAGTCGACAAAAGAGCTATGCCGATAAGCGACGCAAACCATTAGAGTTCCAAGTTGGGAATATGGTTCTTCTTAAGGTCCTCACTGTGGAAGGGTGTTGTTCACTTTGGAAAGAAGGGTAAACTAGCTCCAAGATTTGTAGTGGCTTACAAACTAGAACTACCTTCCGACCTTATTGGAGTTCATCTTGTCTTCCACGTCACAAATTTGAGAAAGTACTTGGCTGACGAAAGTACGCAGATGTTGTTAGATGAAATTCAGATCGACGAGTCATTACACTTTGTTGAAAAACCCGTTGAGATCATGGATCACATTATGAAGAAGACAAGAACCACAACTACTCTTATCATCAAGGTTTGCTGGAAGAATAAGCGTGAAGCTGAGTTGACTTGGAAACGTGAAGAACATATGAAGAAGAAGTACCCGCATTCATTCATATAGTTTCATTCTTAATTTGGGACAAAATTCTTATAAGTTGGGGAGACTGCAACATCCTGTATTTTTTCCGTTAATTAAAAGTTAGCATCATTTATCCTTGTAAAGACCAAAGTTGTCAACCTTGTAACTCATGGCTTATTTATGCTTTCTTAATTGTTATTAAATTTATGAGAGTTAGTAATTAAAATATTAAATTGTACAATCATAAAAATTATGATAATAATAATAATAATAAAATAATAATAATAATAACATAATAATAATAATAACAAGTTATAACTATAATTTATAAAGTAATTAAACTTAGAAATGTTAAAAACTTGAATTTAGAATGGTAAGGGGGTTAGTTGTTATTTTATAAACTTTAAATTAGAGTTTTATGCATAAAATGATAAAAATCAAAGTCGAGGGACCAAAGTGTAACATTTAAAATTTACAAAACCAACCAACTACCCTCCCCGTATTTCCGGCCGGGAGCCGGCCATACTTCGGCCGAGCTCCGGTAACTTCAAACACCTCGAAAACAACTTGATTTTTTAACCCCAAAACGTTCCAAATCATTCTAGCACACGTTTCAAACTTGATTATACCATTTAATTGCATTTACAAGCCGGTTACAAACATCAAACAATCAAATAACCAATGTCTTTAAACTTTATAGTTGTTCGAGCATTAAATCACAATAATAATCTAATTAAACGAACCTAAACAATCATCTAACTATTCCTAATCGAATACCGCTTCCAATTTCACCTGAAACAAACATGAGCATCATCATCGATTTTCTCCATTGCCGCAACCTGCACCTCAATCGAAATCCATCTTCCGAGCACATTAAACTGAATTGATAGAGGGCTTCGGGTCGTGAACATACTCCGAAGCTCCACACGAAGTTAATTGGATTATAATCATCATTTGAACAACAGTCAAGCTCTACGTTGGTCGCGGCTTGTTCCTAACCTGTTCTTACCAATCTAATCTTCAATTCGGGTAATTAAACTTATATACGTACTCGAAATTACATGGGAAATGAATGCCCCATGTTCATTCCTATAATCGTTATCGAATGGATGTTCAATTTGGATCATAATCTTTCTAGGGTTCATTGATTTGGGGGTTCCTTTATAACTGTGTTTTTATAATTTGAGAACTGGGAGTTGCCACGGCTTCAACCCTTGGTCTACCGGTCACACGCTCACTTCACAACCCTGTGGTCTCGGGTTCGAACCTGGGCACCCTCAACATATTTTTTTAGGCTTTTTCAGCCTTTAAAAATATATAAAAATTTCTAAAAAAATATAAAAATCGGTTTTATAAATTTGTTTATTTTAAAAGTTATCTAAGTATTTTCTATAAATTTATTTCTTTAAACACCTTAAAAAATTTATATAAAATAATACTAACAAATGTTATAATTAGTTAATTTTTTTAATATATATATATATATATATATATATATAATTTAAAATAGTTGAAATCAATAAAATTATTATTGGTCATTACGTTATCCTTAATTATAGATTAGTTATGTTAATTATAAAATTTTATTTACATTTTATCATTTAATTTTACAAAACATTATAAAAGGATTAATTAAGTTGCCTTTCATTGTATTAAATATATATTTATGATTTTGATAACTAACTTTATTTATTTATAACAAAACCCCCCAATTCCTATCGAAACCTTAGTTGCGTTAAAACGTTAATCTTATTATTAAACACAAACTTGTAAAATATACATTTAGGTATCTTGTGAAAGATTACGTTGGAACATTGCTTAATATTCTTATTAACCCATTTATACACTTATACATCATGTGAATTTCTCCATGCCCCTTTTTACTTTATTTTTATACTTTGTGGTGAACCATGTTACCTTATGATTATTGCACTTGTAAACTCGTTTGAATCTTGTAAACACTTGAGCAATTCATCTTGTTTCTTTATTATGGTTAGTTGAGCTTTAGTAATTACCATGTGATGACTATTATATGTACAATCATTAACTATTGCTAGCATGGCGGCGTCATATATCTATGGGTCTGACAAGCCTGCTTTGTTAATCCAAGTATACTTAGTTAATCATTTATTCTTGTAATCTTGTAATCTGTCAAGGTTTGATTGTTACAGTTGCCATACATCCCTAGTTAGTTTGCTAACTAACCTATAACATGAATTGCCATTTTTTATATATGTATGTATGAAAACTATAGATAACTCACCAACATTATGTTAACCCTTTTAGTTTTAACATATTTCAGGAAATGGTAACACTTAATTTGTTTTGGAAGCTTGTTGCAATCTAGGGTTGGACCTAGTTTAAAAAAAATAGACAATTATTATTCCCGTAATATTTTCTTTTCTATATTTTGTTATCTTTGGAAGACTTATGTTATTTATTCATGTATGTTATGATTCATGATATTTAATATAATGACACTTTTAATAGTCATTGTGTGGCATGAACAATCTTAAACCTCACATCTCGACGTTTCCACCGTTAAGGTTGGGGTGTGACAACTTAATTTTACTTTTTTTTTTTTTCTAAAAAATAATCTTATAATTTTCATACTTTGATTTTATTTCATTTGTTTCATTTTTTTGTTTTTTATATTTTTTTATATTTTTATATTTATTATGGTGATGCCCGTTTCTAAAAACGGTTTGTAAATAGTAGAATGTCCGATTTAACAACAAATCTAGGTTTGAAAAACATTGATTACCATATGTCATTTTCTCAAACGCTCCATGCCACAATAGAAGATATAAAATATTTATTTTTAACATTTTATAAGTATATAATCACAATAGAAGATATAAAACTAGAAAATAAAATTTTGACTTGACACAAATTGAAATATAGAACTCGAAGATTAGAATCTTTAACTTAGAACACAATCGATTATTGTATAACTGTTTAAGATTAGAGGATTGAAATTGGTCAAAATTCTTGAGTATTAAGTTGAAAACATAATAGATAGTTGGGTAATGATTATTAAGCAATAAACATAGTTAAATTTATATTGATTTAGTCGGATATCTAAATAATCAGAATAAATAGAATTATGATATTAGAAATCCGATCCGAAATACAAATAAGGAATTCGGATTCGGATGAATCCAATTATCCGAATAAGTATTTAGATTGATTTATTCAAACTTGAATATGGATAAGATTTTAGATATTTTTGGATATCAGATTGTTTGATCACCCGATGTACTTACTCTTATATTCATAATTTTATACACAAAACACTATCTTACGACCATTAACATTTTTACACTTCTAACTATACCTTTTCTCTGTCTAATACTTTAATATATCATAGCTTTCAATGTTTTTTTATACTCCCAGGTTCAGAGTTCAAGAGCGGAATTGTTTCCTTCATGTTGTTTGAATGCAAAGGTTAACAAAATATTACAACAATCAGCAAAGAATGTTCTTGAAAAAGGTCAAGAGGTGATAAGGACTCGTAGAGTGGGTTAATCTTCAAGAACTAAAAAGAACTCAAATTGCTACTATTTTTCACATATTCAATTCCTAATATGACAAAGCCTTTTATAGACATACAAATATAGAACATGCAGAGAATATAGGATAACATGGACCAAATGAAACTACCCATTAATTCACTACATTACTAACAAAAGAAATTAACAAACTAATGAAAGAAAAGAAAGCACCATCAGCATGCAATGTGGTAATGGTGATTGTGAGGTTGCTTGGTATGTATCAAGACGTGGACTCGTGTAAACAATTCTTTAACATTATTAAATTAATTCTCTTATATATTTTTTATTATACATTCTCGTGTACACTAACTTATATTCTTTCATGTGTCTATATAGGTTGGTGACATAAACACACCACCTGAGGATTTGATAGACCTCATTGATAGAAAGTTTGCTTTTAAAATTGAGATAATAGACTATAATAGACAAAAATTTACAATTTATGATGTCTCCAAGATCTGTGATGATTTTAAAATCATCCATGAATTGGGAAAAAGGCTTGTGCGGACCAGGTAATTTTGCTGAGTTTACATCATTTAATTGTATTATGTTTGAACTGAGTGAACACATTTATCTCGAATTGCAGTCTTTAGATTCAAATTCAATTCATGCGACCATGTTGGATTTTCCATCTCAAGATACTGTTTCTTTAAAGGTGACATATATCATTCATATCTGTTTTCATTTTTATTATTATACATACAGGACTATAAGTCTATAACGTGTGGACTGTTTTTTAATGAGGGATGCGATGTCAACCACAGGGGATAATGCCACCCTCTTCTTGTTATTCCGAATGGAAGTCGATAAGACATCGTAAATGCGTCTTTATATTCCTCCTACATTTGGGAAATTGTAAGGTTCTTACGTTAACAGAAAACGTGAGGTTACCATTGGAAATGAAACATCTGATGTGGAACAAACATAACTATTTTACAAAATGCTTTTAGATAGCGGAGAAGGAAATACTGACAATTCTAATACTAGACAAGCAATAATTGATATATTACAGCATCTTCTCATAACTAGTTCAGTTGATCCTATTAGCAGCCAATTGAGTTAGTTTATCCAGATATCCTTAAAAATGCGAAAAATCATAGTTTCTTTTAACAAAAAAATATCCGTCATCAACAAATAAAGTTGTTCAAGAAATAAATATTGATTGTTATTGATGTTTCCAGAAGATGAAAAGGAGTACTTGAGTCAGATAGTTTATGTCAATCTGACTATGTTAATAGTAACATTGATGGAAGTTTGCATTCTCCTAATGTTTTAAATCACCTTAAAGTATTTGGTTTACCAACCACAACTTGGTATCAAAAGTTAGTGTTTTGGTGATGCTACTTTAAAATATTGATAAAAAAGATGGTTTATGTAATGGAACAAGACTAAAGGTGATAGCATTGGTTAATCATGTTATCAAAGCTGAAATTATATCTGGAAGTGACATAGGAAATCAGACTTTCATTCCACGTCTTAATTTAGCACCTTCGAATAAATTGTTTTTTTTTTTCAAATTTCAAAAAGATAGTTTCCACTTCCTGTATGTTTTGCAATGACAGTTGTGACATCTTTCACCACAAGGTCCGTCAATTAACGTGATTATCCGTTAACTTTTCTTTATCGTTCATTTCTCACCTTTATTAACTCCTTGTGTGGATATCATACTTGCTTTATTAGCTTTGTGCTTGTGTTTCTTTCGTGAACGTGTGCTACGCTTAAAACTTTTACAAATATCACCACCGTTATCACTAAATATATTGTTTTTTATGTAAAATATGTCATTAATAAAACCATTTTTAAGTGCCAATTATCATTAATATATTTTTAACATCAATATAACAACACCTTTAAAGTCGTTTTCAACCGAAACAAACTTTGGGAACTCGGGGCGAAATGCAGGGACTAAAATTGATATTTTGCAAACTTAGGATGGGTATAAAAACCTCATTCCCAGCCATTTTTCCTCACTTCATCTTTTTCTTCTTCACTCTTCTCCACTTCACATCTTCTTCATCTTTACACCAAAACCGCCCCGTTTCGTCTCGTTTTCGTCATCTAGACTTCATCTACAACCTAGTCTACTCCATCCTTGTAGGTAGACGACCTTGGTTGTCCCTTTCTTGCTTGTTTTATTGCTGTCCATTTCTAGGGTTTCGGGTGTTCGGGTCAACCCGAACACAAGAGGTCGTGTGGGTGCGTGTGATTTATTTCTGCATGGGCTTTTTATTCGTGTGTATTTGTAGTGTGTTTCTGGCAGTCCTTGTTGTGTAAAACTCGTGCTCGGGGCAGCCGAAGGCTACTCTGCACTTCAGCAGTCGCGAACTTGCAGTTCAAGCGACTGGATCTGTCATGCGACTGAGTCGTGCGACTGGGTGAGTCGTGCAACTGAGTCATGCGACTGAGTCATTCGGGCGACTGAGTTGTGCGACTAGGATGTCATGCGATTGAGTCGTGCGATCGAATGAAACTATGCGATTGAGTCAATGCGGATGAATGATGTGTGCGATTGAGTCAATGCGGATGAATGATGTGTGCGATTGAGTCAATGCGGATGAATGTTGTGTGCGATTGAGTCATGCGGCCGAATGGATGTATGCGATTGTTGTGCGTCGCACGACTGAAAGCCAATCGTACGAATGAAGGTTCAGTCGTACGAATGAAGCTGATTCGTACGAATGAAGGTTGATTCGTGCGTATGGAGGTTAAGTCGTGCGATTGGGTGTTGTGTGGTACGACTGAATACCAGTCGTGCGAATGAAGGTCCAATCGTACGAATGAAGTTGATTCGTACGATTGAAGGTTGATTCATACGAATGGAGTGTTGAGTCGAGCGTCTGGTACTGTTGTGTGACTGATGATGCCGTGTGTGTGAATTCCCTTCTTGAATGTCAGGTGATGATAAGGTAACATCAATAAAAGTGTCATTGCTTGACCACAAAGATTAAAGTCAACGCTATAACATGCAGATACTATTTCAATTTAAATCAACCTAACATTTTACAATTATCAATAACCCATTTGGGACTACAAAAATTTAACAAGTACTTTCTCTTATAACAATGGGATCTTTACACAAATGTCATTGGCAATGACGACTCCTTCCGGTACTTGGATCTACATAAGATCTGATACGTGTGTCCGCTTGTGTGTTTCCCACGACCGAACTGATACAACCCGAACCGACCGAACATTACTATATGATTTATACACATTATTAATGCTTAACAATAACTATCAATAGGTGTTTGACCGTTCATTCCATACGACTGTTGGGAACTTTGATCATTTATACTTACCACTTAACATGTGAGTTTTGTGGCCCCTTTTTATGCTTATACTACTTTTCAAACATTTACAAACATGGGGGAAAAGTTTGCTCACCCGTTTTCTATGCTATACAACATACATACAATTTACATACTTGGAATCAACGTGCTACTGTTTTGTGAGTACTTATCTGATACATGCTTGAGTCTGCTGTGTGGTTCTTTCTTACAACCATTTAATTCCAGTGTGGAACCGACATATAGGTATTGGTAGTACTACTTGGGTTGACACCCCCACCCTCGTTGTTGGTATACTAGTTAGTACCAACAGTCGCCGGGAACGTGCCTTGGGTGAATATATTCTAACAAGATTCTTTGTGTACGTCGTTAGGTTTGGTTGTAAATCTCAGGTCATGTGATTTTGCTTACTTATAACTGTATGCGCGGTATTCCGCAACAAAATATTATACAACATCAATTACTTATTTACTTTTAAACCTATAAGCTCATCAACAATTTTGTTAACCATTTTGAGCATATCTTTTCAGATGAACATGCTAGCTGAAGATCTAGGTGTGCTGCCTTAGTGGAGACCCTAGGATGCATTTTGTGGCTAAACTTTGTCTTTTGAAAACATTTGTTGTAATCTGTTTCGAACAATATTATACTTTGGTAACTTGTTCCCTGGTTGTGGGAATTGCATTCTATGTTATCGTCTTTGTTTATGTGATTCATGTATCATGTTTATGCTTATGGCTATGTTGTCATGAATATTGACTAAACACGACACAAGTCCCATTGTTGTCGGGTGTCGTCATGACACGCTTGTCATCATTTATTATATTGCATCTCTATTGTTTACCATGTGTTATGACGATCCCGTCTCGTTACATCCCCGTGTCTGCTCTCTCTCGGCGGGGTGTGACAGACTGGTATCAGAGCTATTGGTTATAGAGAATTAGGCAATTCACTTGACCTCGACTATAACCTAGGAACCTTCATGTAGATTTGCATGCTAGGTCTGTGTGCATTTTATATCTCGTGTATGTGTTCCTCTTTGCTAAATTTCGTTCATCTATTTGTTTCGTGATCTTTTCACCCTATGAGAGAGCCCTTGTGCTCACTCTTTTTGGGATGCTTCTATCGGATCTTCCGTTCCCTCTGCACGCCGAGTTGGTTTATCAAACCCGGGTATTAAACGCGAAGAAATCTCCACAGATCATGCTAATGCGCTTGACCTTGGACACTGAAAGTTACCTTGAGGAGGTTATGTCTGAAACCTCGAAAGAGGAGGAAATGGACAACCTTCGCTAGACTAACGTGATTATATGCATGGGTTGCAATTATTATGATGGACTACTGTTGGAACATTGCCTATTAATGGTATGAGAATTACATGACTTGTACGTGAAGTGTGATATCAACTTGGAATGCTAAATCTTGATGAATGGTATGGATTATATGCTTTGAAATGGTTAAGGCTTATGTGTTTACTACTTCTATGATTAGAAAATGCCGCCTCGAAGAGTTAACCGCAACAACAGTGGCGGGAGTGAAGCCCCGAGGGGCAGAGGCAGAGGTAGAGCACCAAGAACAAATGATGGCCCTGCCAGCAACAATCAGGGAACAGAAAACACTGATGTGGCAGCTCTGATCGCTCAACAGCTGGCCGCACTGATCCCGACAATTGTGGCCCAAGTGAGCGATGCTCTTCAAATCCCCACCCCCATGGGGTTAGTGGCAATGACAATGAGGATAATGGGAACCCGACTAGGAAAGAGAGTAACTCGGAGACCGGAATGGTGGTACAGTTGGTAATGGAACTGGATTGTTAATGAGACTGGGGTTGTTAATGCTAGAAGGGGGTGTTCGTACAAAGAGTTTGTGGCCTGCAAACCTAAAGAGTTTGATAGCAAAGGTGGAGCCATAGCCCTGACTAGATGGCTTGAAAAGATGGAGGCAGTGATTGACATCAGTGAATGCCTCAACAGTCAAAAGATCAAGTATGCCACGTGCTCACTGCAGGGCAAGGCACTAACTTGGTGGAACACTCAGATACAGGCTAGGGGAAGAGAATCGGCGATGCAAATGTCATGGGATGAGTTTAATGCTTGATCACTGAGGAATACTGTCCCTCAACGAGATGCAGAAATTGGAGCATGAATTATGGAATCATGCTATGGTGGGAGCTGGGCACGCCGCCTACACTAATCGTTTTCATGAGTCGGCAAGATTGGTTCCATATCTGGTCACTCCGGAATCAAAGAGGATTGAGAGGTATAACAACAGCTGCTCCTCCTACGATTCAGAGCGCAATTCTCAAGGCTGGCGCTCTAACTGATGAGATGGTAAGAATAGGGGTATTGGGAAGGGGAGCAGAGAAGAGAAAAGATGTTGGGGAAACGAGCTGGTCGAGTGCCGGGAAGTTTGATAAAAGGGCCAAGACACCAGAAACTTTGTGGCCGTGATGTAGGCAGGAAGAGTATATAGGGCCGCACCCCAAATGTGATAGGTGCAATTTCCATCATCCGCCATCAGTGCCGTGCCGGGTGTGCACGAACTGTAGACGCCCGGGCATCTAGCGAAAGACTGCAGAACAACGCCGAACCTGGTGGCACCAGTCAACACGGTTAACCCTGCCGGGAATGACAGGGGCTGTTATGAGTGTAGAAGCCCTGATCACTACAGGAACATGTGCCCAGACAGAATCGGCACCGTGTCAACAAGGGAACAACCAGCAACCGGTGATGGCCATAGCTGGAAATCAAGGCCCGGGAAATCAAGGGAATACAGCTCGGGGATGTGCATTCGTCATTGGAGCCAACGATGCCCGTCAGGACCCGAATGTTATCACGGGTACACACTTACTCAATAATCACTTCCCATCTATATTGTTTGATACTGGAGCAGACAATAGTTTTATATCTTCTGAGTTTGTGCAATTGCTTGATTTTAGTCCTAGTAGGCTAGAAACTAGCTACTCTGTAGAAATGGCCAATGGTAGGGTTGTTTAGGCCGATGAGATTATTAGAAAGTGCTTATTGATATTGGAGGACCATGCCTTCGATATAGACTTGATACCCTTTGAGTTAGGAAGTTTCGACGTGATTGTGGGAATGGATTGGTTGTCGAAACACGGAGCTGAGATTGTCTGTCGGGACAAAATAGTACGAATCCCCATGCCAGACGAGGAGGTACTCAGAATTCAAGGAGAATGACCGGGAAGAAACTTAAAGCTTATCTCCTCCATGAAGGCACACCGAAGTTTATGAAAACAGTGCTACGTTTTTCTAGCTCATGTGGTAGAAAAGAAAGAAGAGGAGCAGAAATTGGCAGATATTCCAGTTGTACGGGACTACCTAGATGTATTTCCTGATGACTTTCCTGGTTTGCCTCCTCCACGACAGGTGAAATTTCGTATAGAGTTGGATCCTGGAGCTACACCGTAGCAAAGACACCATACCAGTTGGCATCGCTGTGTAACACCCGAATATTTATTATTTTGAAGCCGGTGAAGAAAGAAAAGAAAATAAAGTCCAAAAGTCAAGGGACCAAACTCGCCAACGAAAGAAAGTCGGGTGAGAGGGAGTATATAAGGGAGAGGGCAGCCCTTACCCTCTTCCCCCAACTCACAAATCAGCAAAAGAAAGGGGAGAAGAGAGAAAGAAGAGAAAAAGAGGAAAAGTGCCGGTTCGGGTTGGTTCGGGTCGCCAAAAATTGTCGTGAAGCAGGCCAAATCGAAGCCCTTAACGTTGTGCTCGTTTGTGTGAGTTATAGAACCCCACTTTTACTTGTTTTCAAATGATTTTGGGGCTGGAAAGCATAAAAAACCCGTTTTTGTATGTGTATGTGTGTGACCCATTTGGGTGTGATGTGTGTGATGCGTTTCGTGTATGTTCCCGGGCGTGTGTGTGCTTGTATGGTGTTATGGTATGCATTCCTAAGTTTAGGAGGGTCGATTTAGGCTTAAAATGGGTTTAGATGAGTTTGGAGGCCGAAAACCCTCGGCTGCAGTCGGGATGAACTGCATTCTGCATCATTAGGGCTAGGCGGCCGAATGGAGGCCATACGGCCAATGGGTGCGATTGGGGTCCATTCGCACGATTAAAGGTCCATTCGCACGATTGAAAGGCCAGTCGCATGGAGGTCGTGCGACTGAAGGTCCAGTCGCATAAGTGCTCATCCGCGTTAATCCTATTCGCATGAGGTCCATCCGCATTGTCCATTCGCACGACTGGATGTTCATTCCCATAGGTGTTCATCCGTAGTAGTTCAATCGCATGATGTTCAGTCACATGGAGGCATGCGACTGAAGGGTGTCCATACGCCCGAATAGGGCTGTTGTACCGAGGGGAAGGAATAATGACTTCTGACTTTCGGGGGAAAGTGCAGATTTAAGTTTTGACGTAAAGGTCCCCATAAGAGCATGTAAGATGACGCTTGAGGCCTTAGAAAGCATATTGGGCATGATGATGATGATGATGTTGCAAGTTTATGCACGTTATGTATGTATGGTGTTGCTCTGTATGATAATGATGACTGTGCGTGTTATGTTCCTTGTTATGATGTATGTTTATCTTTCCCATAACTTTACGTGTTATGATAAGGAATGAACGAAGTATTATGTAACGTAAAGTGAAAGATAATGAAAGAGGAACACGATGTTGAATGCATGCATTAATGAACGAATGAAACGTCTTGCACGCATCGGATAACGGGTCCTTCTTTGTGATTGACCCTTAATGTAGAACCTCTACCGCTCACCCCTACTACCGTGGCATACGTTTAGCTGTTCATTTATTGACTTCGGCCCAGTAGCTAAGACTGATGGTTACTCCTAGTACCGTGGCATAGGTTTAGCTGTTCATTTATTGACTTCGGCCCGTAGCTACGACTAACCGGGGTGTAGCACATGGTATTGGTACGGATGATGTCCGATGCGCAAGTAAAGTCATAAAGAACGAATGAACGAATGAACGAATGAAGAAGATAATAATGATATTATCTATGTGTATGTACGATGTGTGATCATGTAAAGGTAACGAATGGTTTTATATGAAAGTAAAGTATGTTTTGCAATAAAACTAGAACTCACTCAGCAACGCTGACTTTTATATGTTTTCCAGTTGGCAGGTAATGTTTGCTGAGGATGGCATACCGTGAAGCTACTCAGCTCTTTTGGGATGGCATTCTTTTGATTAATGTTTTTGCATTGTAATGCGAACAAGCTATTTTGTAATGAATGTTGTATTAACTTGCAAAAGCTTTTACATGGAAATGAAAGATTGTTTTAGTTTTCCGTTGCGATTTATGAAATACAAATGCAATTATACGTTTTATGTGCGAGGAGAATCCAGCTGTAAGCGTCCCGGGAACGGGGCCTTACAAGTTGGTATCAGAGCCAAAGTTTAAGTAAATGGGTAAATTTCAAAATAAAATTAATCTTAAACTGAGAATGGGATGGAAAGGGAATGGGATGCCCATCTGAGTAGCTACGTGCCATCAGGTATTTTCGTAAAGTTAACCGGTTTATGTGTGCATGGTATGTTTTATGTGTTGTATGTGGATTTAAATACTGATTAGTCAGGACAGGTAATGCTTGGGGTGTGAAGAGTAAAGTAAGTGGCTAATCACAACTGGCCACTGTAATTAGGGACTTACTATACTTAACATAAACTAAGTTGTTCCCTTGAATGACCGTGTTGGTGTTTGAATCTTTCAGTGTGCGTGTGATGGCCGGAGGTAGATCTTCGAAAGCTTCTAGGGGTCGAGGTCACGATGCTGAACCGCGACCTAAGAGAGGAGACCCAGAGTTGAGAGGGTGGTTCATGAAGAACCAGAGACCCCCCATCCGAGGGTGGCGACAAAAAAGCGCCATCTGAGAGCCTCAGTAAAGGAGGCTGTTGTAGAAGAAGTGCATCAGGTCATGTAGACAATCTTACCGTCTGTGGTGACTAAAGTTATTAAGGTTGTACGAGAAGGGGAAAGAAATAAAGAAACAGATCCTCTGGAGAACGAGAACACCTAGAGCCTGAAACGGTCCTGTCTGATGATGAAGAGAAGAAGAAGAAGAGCCTGTTCCAGAGGCAGTGCGAGGATGTAACTACGGGGCATTTATAAGATGCAATCCCCCTACTTTTGACGGTAATGGCAATGTTACCGCTGCTCACCGATGGTGAGAGAGATGGAGGCCGTTCTCGACATCAGCGAGTGTCGGGAATATCAGAAGGTGAAGTTTGCCACTCATTCATTTGTGGACTCGGCATATGTTGGTGGACAACATTGTCCAAGCAGAGGGTAATCGGGCAATCGGGAGAATGAAATGGCCTGAGTTGAAGAAGATGGTGATTGAGGAGTTCTGTCCTCACAGGGAAATATAAGTTGGAAAGGGAGTTTCTGCAGTTGGAGGCTGGAACAATGACACACCAGCAGTATACCACCAAGTTTAATGAAATGGCACGACTCGTGCCTGATTAGGTGACGCCTCTGTCTCGGAAAATCAAGAGGTACATTCAGGGTTTACCAGTGGATGTTCGTCGGCATATGATCGCCGCCCGACCAAGCACTTTAGGTCGGCGGTTGATTTGGCAGGGAGGCTATATGACGAGCGGGAGGTGGTGGTGACTGAAGCGAGTAAGAAGGGTGGTGGTGATCGAACTGGAATGGGAGGAGGTTTGGTCGGGGTGATGCCTCGACGGGTAACAAAAAGGCACGGGGGGATGACCGCCGCATGGCCACATCGGGAGTGGGATCAAGGAGGTGTGGTAAGTGTGGAAAGGAGCATGCGGGAGAATGTAGGCTGGGTTTGAACGTGTGCTTCAAGTGTGGGAAGACAGGGCATATGGCAAAGGATTGCCTGTCGGGCAAATGTTTTAACTGTGGGGAAACTGTCATATGAGCAGAGATTGTAAGAAGCCGAGGACTGAGAGTTCAGGGGCGGAAGACGGGAAGTGAAGGACCGAGGGCGAGCGCCGGGCATTCACTATGACACAGGAGGAAGCTAGGACAGACCCTGATGTCGTGTCCGTACGTTTCTGGTGAACCAAACTTTAGCTTCTGTGCTATTTGATTCTGGTTCTAGTAGGAGTTTTATTTCTGCTACTTTCTGTGCTAAGCTGCCTACTAGTAGTAGACGTGTTGATGCACCCTTTGAGGTAGAAACTGCCATAGTAAGTCTACCAGGATTTCTGAGATGATAGAGAATTGTGATGTGAACTTGAGGGTCATAAGTTTCCTGTTAGACCGTTTGTGATGACCTTGGGTGGTTTCGATTTGGTTCTTGGGATGGATTGGTTGGCGGACTTCGAGGCGAACATTGTGTGTCGTAAGAAGATGATTCGGTTGACAGCGCCTGACGGAAGTTTGGTAACGGTTTATGGTGATCGGGTCATGACGATCCCGAAGGTGATCTCAATGGCAGTGGCGGGAAATTGTATGAGGCGTGGATGTAGAGCCTACTTGGCTTATGTAAAGGATGTAGATGCACCAACACCACAACTGTCTGATGTACCGGTTGTGTGTGACTTTCCAGACGTATTCCCGAAGACTTACCAGGAGTACCACCTGATAGAGAGATTGAATTTCAGATTGATCTAATACGGGTGCCCAACCCGTTGCCAAGGCACCATATCGGTTAGCTCCGACGGAGATGAAAGAGTTGATGGAACAGTTGCAAGAGTTGCTTGATAAGGGGTTTCATTAGACCAGTATCTCTCCTTGGGGTGCTCCGGTCCTGTTTGTAAAGAAGAAGGATGGTAGTATGAGGATGTGCATTGACTACCGTGAACTGAATAAATTGACGTCAAGAACGGCTACCCCTTACTGAGGATAGATGATTTGTTCGATCAGCTTCAGGGTGCCAGTTGGTTTTCAAGAATAGATCTTCGGTTTGGCTATCATATTGAAGGTAAGGAACAAGATATCCCTAAAACAGCTTTCCGCACACGTTATGGTCATTACAGTTTCGTGTCATGTCCTTTGGTTTGACCAACGCGCCAGCTGCTTTTATGGATCTGATGAACCGTGTGTGTCGGCCTATGTTGGATAAATCAGTGATTGTGTTTATTGATGATATCCTGATTATTCGAAGAGCGAGATTGAGCATGCCGGTCACTACGAGAGGTTCTAGAGATGTTGAGAAGGGAGAAATGTATGCTAAATTCTCCAAGTGCGCGTTTTGGTTGCGCGAAGTTCAGTTTTTGGGTCATGTGGTGAATCCTGACGGGATAATGGTGGACCCGGCGAAGGTGGAGGCGGTTATGCAATGGAGGTCACCAAAGACGCCATCCGAGATCCGTAGTTTCTTGGCTTGGGGGCTACTATAGAAGATTCATCCAGGACTTCTCTAAGATTGCTTCTCCACTAACTAAGTTGACCCGAAAGGATGTGAAGTTTGTATGGGGTCAAGCTCAAGAGAAGGCGTTCGAAGAGCTGAAGGCAAGACTGACTCAAGCTCCTGTTCTGTCATTACCCGATGGAAGCGAAGATCTGGTGGTTTATTCTGATGCTTCCTACTCAGGTTGGGGTGTGTGTTAATGCAGAGAGGAAAGTTATAGCCTATGCATCTCGACAGTTAAAGTTCATGAGGTCAATTATCCTACTCATGACTTGGAGCTAGCAGCCGTGGTCTTTGCGTTAAGATTTGGAGGCACTATCTCTACGGACGAAGTGCACCATATTCACTGACCATAAGAGTCTGAAGTACTTCTTCGAGCAAAAAGACCTGAACATGAGGCAGAGGCGATGGTTGGAGCTTATAAAGGATTATGATTGCGAGATCCATTACCATCCGGCAAAGCTAATGTGGTGGCGGGATGCCCTTAGCCGAAAGGAAGGCCCGAACCGATTCGGTGAAAGCTTATCAACTAATCATGACCTCTGATGTGATGAAGCAATCAAGGAGTTTCAAGATGAGGCATTGAAAGAAGATCACCTTAACTCGGAAAGAATGAGAGGTCTGGTTGGGGAATTGGGTGAAAACACACTCGGTGTTAGAACTCGATTCGGTCGTGTGTGGATTCCTCGTTTTGGGATCTACGGGTGAAGATAATGGATGAAGCCCACAAGACTCGATACTCCATTCATCCTGGTGCCACGAAAATGTACCATGACATGAAGAAAGATTATTGGTGGCCGGGTGTGAAGCGTGACGTGGTGGAGTATGTGAGTAAGTGCCTTACTTGCTTACAGTGAAGGCAGAGCATCAAAGCCGTATGGAAGATCCAACCTTTGGATATACCGGAATGGAAGTGGGAGCACATCACCATGGACTTCATTACGAAGCTGCCACGTACTCCGAAAGGGTACGATGCCATATGGGTGATAGTTGATCGTTTGACGAAGTGCTCACTTTCTACCGATCCGCGAGACGTATTCATCTGAGAGGTTGGCCAACTGTTCATCAAGGAAATTGTAACTCGTCATGGTGTGCCGGTGTCTATTGTGCCTGATCGTGACACTCGGTTTACATCTAAATTTTGGAAGAAATTCCACACGACGTATGGGGACGAGGTTACATATTAGCACGGCTTATCATCCCCAAACCGATGGTCAGTCAGAAAGAACCATTCAGACACTGGAAGACATGCTCCGGGCATGTGTGATCGATTTTGGTGGAAGTTGGGATGACCACCTGCCGTTAGCTGAATTCTCCTACAACAACAGCTATCATGCCAGCATTGGTATGCCGCCATATGAGATGCTATACGGTAGGAGATGCAGAACACCCGTTTGTTGGGGTGATATTGGTCAGAAGGAATTGGGGAGCGTCGAGGTAATCGAGCTACGACTGAGAAGCTTGAAAAGATCAAAGCCTTTATGAAGGCAGCCAAAGATAGACAGAAGTCGTATGCCGATAAGCGACGTAGGCCAATTGAGTTCCAGGTGGGTGACCGGGTTATGTTGAAGGTCTCACCTTGGAAGGGTATTATCAGATTCAGAAAGCGGGCAAGTTGAGCCCAAGATATATAGGCCCTTTCCTAATCATTGCTCGAGTAGGGGAGGTGGCCTATAGATTGGAGTTGCCAGATGAGTTAAGTGGGATTCACCTGACATTCCATGTATCTCATCTGAGAAAGTGTATAGCTGATGAAGACATGATTGTTCCACTGGAGGACATTGAAATAGATGAAAGGCTCAATTATGTGGAGCAACCAGTGGCAATCATCGATCGTAAAGAAAAGAGGTGCGAATAAAGTGGTTCCTCTGTGCGTGTACAGTGGAAGCACAGGAAGGGATCCGAGTCAACGTGGGAGACTGAGGAAGAAATGAGACAACATTATCCATGTTTGTTCGACGAATAACAGGTTTCGGGGACGAAACCTATTTAAGGGGGTGACTTGTAACACCCGAATATTTTTTATTTGAAGCCGGTGAAGAAAGAAAAGAAAATAAAGTCAAAAGTCGAGGGACCAAACTCGCCAACGAAAGAAAGTCGAGTGAGGGAGTATATAAGGGAGAGGGCAGCCTTCCCCTTCCCCCACACTCACAATCAGCCAAAGAAAGGTGAGAAGAAGAAAGAAGAGAAAAAGAGGAAAAGTGCCGGTTCGGGTTGGTTCGGGTCGCCAAAAATCGTCATGAACCAGACCAAATCGAAGCCCTTAACGTTGTGCTCGTTTGTGTGAGTTCTAGAACCCCACTTTTACTTGTTTTCAAACGATTTTGGGGCTGGAAAGCATAAAAACCCATTTTTGTATGTGTATGTGTTTTGACCCATTTGGGTGTGATGTGTGTGATGCGTTTCGTGTATGTTTCGGGCATGTGTGTGCTTGTATGGTGTTATGTATGCATTCCTAAGGTTTAGGGGGTCGATTTAGGCTAAAATGGGTTTAGATGAGTTGGAGGCCGAAAACCCTCGGCTGCAGTCGGGATGAACTGCATTCTGCATCAGTTAGGGCTAGCGACCGACTGGAGGCCGAATGGAGGCCATACGGCCAATTGGGTGCGATTGGGGTCCATTCGCATGATTGAAGGTCCATTCGGACGATTGAAAGGCCAGTCGCATGGAGGTCGTGCGACTTAAGGTCCAGTGGCATAAGTGCTCATCCGCATTAATCCTATTCGCATGAGGTCCATCCGCATTGTCCATTCGCACGACTGGATGTTCATTCCCATAGGTGTTCATCCGTATTAGTTCAATCGCATGATGTTCAGTCACATGGAGGCCATGCGACTGAAGGGTGTCCATACACCCGAATAGGCTGTTTGTACCGACGAAGGTATAGAATGACTCTGACTTTCGGGAAAGTGCAGATGTAAGTTTTTGACGTAAAGGTCCCCATAAGGCATGTAAGATGACGCTTGAGGCCTTAGAAAGCATGTTGGGCATGATGATGATGATGATGTTGCAAGTTTATGCCCGTTATGTATGTATGGTGTTGCCCTGTATGATAATGATGACTGTGTGTGTTATGTTCCTTGTTATGATGTATGTTTTCTCTTTCCCATAACTTGACGTGTTATGATAAGGAATGAACGAAGTATTATGTAACGTAAAGTGAAAATAATGAAAGAGGAACACGATGTTGAATGCATGCATTAATGAACGAATGAAACGTCTTGCACGCATCGGATAAAGGGTCCTTCTTTGTGATTGACCCTTATGTAGAACCTCTACCGCTCACCCCTAGTACTGTGGCATACGTTTAGCTGTTCATTTATTGACTTCGGCCCAGTAGCTAAGACTGATGGTTACTCCTAGTATCGTGGCATATGTTTAGCTGTTCATTTATTGACTTCGCCCGGTAGCTACGACTAACCGGGGTGTAGCACATGGCATTGGTACGGATGATGTCCGATGCGCAAGTAAAGTCATAAAGAACGATGAACGAATGAATGAATGAAGAAGATATAATGATATTATCTATGGGTATGTACGATGTGTGATCATGTAAAGGTAACGAATGTTTTATATGAAAGTAAAGTACGTTTTGCAATAAAACTAGAACTCACTCAGCAACGCTGACTTTTATATGTTTTCCAGTTGGCAGGTAATTTTTGCTGAGGATGGCATACACGTGAAGCTACTCAGCTCTTTTGGGATGGCATTCTTTGATTATGTTTTTGCATTGTAATGCGAACAAGCTATTTTGTAATGAATGTTGTATTAACTTGCAAAAGCTTTTACATGGAAATGAAAGATTGTTTTAGTTTTCCGCTGCGATTTATGAAATACAAATGCAATTATACATTTTATGTGCGAGGAGAACCCAGCTGTAAGCGTCCCGAGAACGGGGCCTACAGTCTGAAATGCAAGAATTATGTAGTCAGTTACGGAACTACTGGAGAAGGGTTTTATTCGGCCGAGTCGCTCACCATGGAGAGCACCGATGTTATTTGTCAAAAAGAGGATGGGTCGTTCCGAATGTGTATCGATTACCCGAGTTGAACAAGCTAATCGTGAAGAATCGGTATCCTCTCCCCAGAATCAACGATCTGTTTGACCAGCTGCAAGGAGCTTCGTATTCTCCAAGGTCGATCTTCATTCTTGATATCATCAACTAAGGGTTTTCGAGGAGAACATACAAAAACACATTTAGAACTCGTTTAGGCACTATGAGTTCTTGGTCATTCCATTTGGGTTGACTAATGCACCAGCTGTGTTATGGACCAAATGAATCGGGTGTGTAAACCTATTTGGATAAGTTTGTGATCGTATTCATAGACGATATACTTATTTACTCCCGATCGAAAGAGGATCATAAAGAACACCTTCGAGCAATACTGAATTGTTACGGGAAAGAAAAACTTTTTGCCAGTTCTCAAAGTGTGAATTCTAGTTGCGGGAAGTGAAGTTTCTGGGTCATGTGGTTAACAAGGATGGGATTCATGTAGATCCCGACAAGATCGAAGTGGTAAAGAAACGGGACACACCTCAGACGCCTTAAAAGATACGGCAATTCTTAGGATTGGCCGGATACTATCGTCGTTTCATCGCGAATTTTTCAAAGATCGCTCAACCGTTAACACTGTTGACTTAGAAAGACAAGAAGTTTGATTGGGGACATGCACAAGAACAAGCGTTCCAAACGTTAAAAGACAAGTTGTGCAATGCACCATATTTTCCCTCCTGACGGAATGATGATTTTGTGGTATACTGCGATGCTTCATATCAAGGGTTAGGATGTGTGCTAATGCAAAACGATAAGGTGATTGCCTACGCTTCGCAACAACTTAAGGTGCATCAAAAGAACTACACAACCCATGATTTGGAGTTGGGCGATGTAGTATTTGCGCTTAAGATATGGAGGCATTACCTGTATGGAACCAAATGCATCATTTACACTGATCATAAGAGCCTGCAACATATCCTGGATCAGAAGAAGCTTAATATGCGTCAACGACGTTGGGTAGCACTACTTAGCGACTACGATTGTGAAATCTGGTATCATCCGGGAAAAGCTAACGTGGTGGCTGATGCTTTAAGCCGTAAAGAACGCGCGAAACCACTACGTGCTCGAGCATTGGGGTTGACGATTCAAAGGAATTTGAAAGCTCAGATCCAAATTGCATAAGTCGAGGTGTTGAAAGAAGAAAACCTTGCGGGAGAAGAATTTCGAGGGTTGGATAAATAGATAATTTGCAAAGATATGATGTACAGTACTTCATAGATGTATATGGGTACCCAAATGGGAGGTTTACTTACCTTGGTCATGGATGAAGCACACAAGACGCGATATTCTATCACCCTGGTGCAGACAAGATGTACCAAATCTTAAGGATCTGTACTGGTGGCCAGGCATGAAGAAAGACATTGCCATGTATGTAGGCAGATGCTTGACATGCTCGAAAGTTAAAGCTGAACATCAGAAACCATCGGGATTATTAAAGCAACATGAAATTTCTGAGTGGAAATGGGATAACATAGCTATGGATTTTATTACCAAACTCCCTAGAATGAGCAATGGGCATGATTCGATATGGGTCGTAGTGGATCGAATGACGACAGCTCATTTCTTGCCGATCCGAGAAGACTAGAAAATGGATAAATTGGCGAGCTTGTACACAAAAGAGGTCGTGACAAGACACGGAGTACTGGTGTCAATCATATCCGACTGTGACAGCCGATTTACTTCATGATTTTGGAAGACACTACAGAAAATGATGGGCACTCGATTAGATATGAGCACAACATATCATCCTCAGATAGATGGCCAAAGTGAACAAACTATACAAACGCTAGAAGACATGTTGAGGGCGTGTGTAATCGACTTGGTGGTAGTTGGGATACTCATTTACCGTGATTGAGTTCTTTTACAACAACAGCTACCATACAAGCATTGGATGTGCTCCATACGAAGCGTTGTACGAAAGAAAATGCAGATCTCCCATTTGTTGGGCCGAGATTGGTGAAAGTCAGTTAACAGGCCCAAAGATCATTCAAGAAACAACCGACAAGATTTTCCAAATCAATGACAGACTAAAAGCTGCTAGGGATCGCCAAAAGAGCTATGCCGACAACCGTCGGAAGCTCTAGAATTCAACATTGGGGATCACGTTTTACTCAAAGTCTCTCCTTGGAAAGGAATTATTCGGTTTGGAAAGAAAGGGAATTTAGCCTCGAGATACGTTGGACCATTCGAGATTACAGAAAGAATGGTCCAGTGGCTTACCGATTAAGGTTACCACAAGAACTCAGCGGCGTACATCATACTTTCCACGTGTCGAACCTCAAGAAGTGTTTGGCTGATGAATCATTTAACGTACCAATTGAGGACATCAAGATAGATGACAAGCTTCATTTTGTCGAGGAACCCATTAAGATCATGGATAGAAAGGTCAAACAAATGAAGCACAGTAGAATACCAATTGTACGCGTGAGATGGAATTCAAAATGAGGGCCAGAGTATACATGGGAATGGGAAGACCAAATGAAACTTAAATATCTAGATCTATTTGAGCATGACACTCTTGGACCTAACTCCAGTTGAATTTCGGGACAAAATTCTCTCAACTGGGGGATACTGTGACATCCATTACCACAAGGTACATCAATTAACGTGATTATCTGTTAACTTTTCTCTGATCGTTCATTCCTCACTTTTATTAACTCCTTGTGTGGATATCATACTTGTTTTATTAGCTTTGTGCTTGTGTTTCTTTCGTGAACGTGTGATATGCTTAAAACTTTTACAAATTTCACCACCGTTATCACTAAATATATCGTTTTTATGTAAAATTATTGTCATTAATAAAACCATTTTTAAGTGCCAATTATCATCAAATATATTTTAAACATCAATATAACAAACAACTTTAAAGTCGTTTTCAACCAAAACAAACTTTGGGAACTCGGGGCGAAGTGTAGGGACTAAAATTGACATTTTGCAAACTTAGAATGGTATAAAAACCCCATTCCCAGTCATTTTTCCTCACTTCATCTTCTTCTTCTTCACTATTCTTCACTTCACATCTTCTTCATCTTTACACCAAAACCGCCCCGTTTCATCTCGTTTTCGTCGTCTAGACTTCATCTACAACCTAGGCTACTCCATCCTTGCAGGTAGATGACCTTGGTTGTCCCTTTCTTACTCGTTTTATTGCTATCCATTTCTAGGGTTTTGGGTGTTCGGGTCAACCCGAACACAAGAGTTCGTGTGGGTGCGTGTGATGTCTTTCTGCGTGTGCTTTTCTTTGTGTGTGTTTATAGTGTGTTTCTGGAAGTCCTTGTTGTGTAAAACCCGTGCAAGGGGCAGCCGAAGGGCCTCTGCACTTCAGCAGTCGCGAACCTACAGTTCAGGCGACTGGGTCTGTCATGCGACTGAGCCGTGCGACTGGGTGAGTCACGCGACTGAGTCATTCGGGCGACAGAGTCGTGCAATTGGGGATGTCATGCGATTGAGTCGTGCGAGCGAATGAATGTGTGCGATTGAGTCAATGCGGATGAATGATGTGTGTGATTGAGTCAATGCGGATGAATGATGTGTGCGATTGAGTCAATGCGGATGAATGTTGTGTGCGATTGAGTCATGCGACCGAATGGATGTATGCGATTGTGCGTGCGTCGCACGACTGAAGGCCAATCGTACGAATGAAGGTTCAGTCGTACGAATGAAGTTGATTTGTACGAATGAAGGTTGATCCGTGCGTATGGAGGTTAAGTCATGCGATTGGGTGTTGTGTGGTACGACTGAATATCAGGCGTGCGAATGAAGGTCTAATCGTACGAATGAAGCTGATTCGTACGATTGAAGGTTGATTCGTACAAATGGAGTGTTGAGTCGAGCGTTTGATCCCTTTGTGTGACTGATGATGCCGTGTGTGTGAATTCCCTTCTTGAATGTTAGGTGATGATAAGGTAACATCAATAAAAGTGTCATTGCTTGACCACAAAGATTAAAGTCAACGCTATCAATATGCAGATACTTTTTCAGTTTAAATCAACCTAACATTTTACAATTATCAACAACCCATTTGGGACTACAAATTTTAACAAGTACTTTCTCTTATAACAATGGGATCTTTACACAAATGTCATTAGCAATGACGACTCCTTCCGGTACTTGGATATACATAAGATCTGATACGTGTGTCCGCTTGTGTGTTACCCACGACCGAACCGATACAACCCGAACTGACTGAACATTACTATATGCTTTATACACATCATTAATACTTAACAATAACTGTCAATAGGTGTTTGACCGTTCATTCCATACGACTGTTGGGAACTTTGATCATTCATACTTACCATTTAACAGGTGAGTTTCGTGGCCCTTTTTATGCTTATACTACTTTTTTCAAACATTTACAAATATGGGGGAAAAGTATGTTCACCTGTTTTCTATGCTGTACAACATACATACAATTTACATACTTGGAATCAACGTGATACTGTTTTTTGAGTACTCATCTGATACATGCTTGAGTCTGCTATATGGTTCGTTCTTACAACCATTTAATGCCAGTGTGGAACCGGTGGATAGGTATTGCTAGTACTATTGGGTTGACACCCCCACCCTCACTGTTGGTATACTAGTTAGTACCAATAGTCGCCAGGAACGGGCCTTGGGTGAATATATTCCGACAAGATTCTTTGTGTACGTCGTTAGGTTTGGTTGTAAAGCTCAGGTCATGTGATTTTGCTTACTTATAACCGTATGCACAGTATTCCACAACAAACTATTATACAGCATCAATTACTTATTTACAGTATTCTGCAACAAACTATTATACAGCATCAATTACTTACTTACTTTTAAACATGCGAGCTCACCAATAATTTTGTTAACTATTTTGAGCATATCTTTTCAGGTGAACATGCTAGCTGAAGATCTAGGTGTGCTGCCTTAGTGGAGACCCTAGGATGTATTTTGTGGCTAAACTTTGTCTTTTGAAAACATTTGTTGTAATCTGTTTCGAACAATATTATACTTTGGTAACTTGTTCCCAGGTTGTGGGAATTGCATACTATGTTATCGTCTTTGTTTATGTGATTCATGTATCATGTTTATGCTTATGGCTATGTTGTTGTGAATATTGACTAAACACGACACAAGTCCCCTTGTTGTCGGGTGTCGTCATGACACGCTTGTCATCATTTATTATATTGCATCTCTATTGTTTACCATGTGTTATGACAATCCCGTCTCGTTACATTCCCGTGTTTCCGCTCTCAGCGGGGGTGTGACAACAATAAACCAAAGTTAATGACAATCCTATCCAAAGTTAGTTTATTTTGGAGGTAACATGTTTTTACACATGGCCAATTATATGTTGTATTATCTAAAGTTAAAAGTATAAAGAGACTAAAATTACTAATATTAGATAAGGATGGAAAAATTAAAAAGCAGACATCAAATGTTGTATATAAATAGGTTTATGGTTATTTGTGAATGTATTCAATAATTATCGCTTTTATATATTGTTTATAATTTAAATATGTTTGTTATATGTAATAATTTCATTGATGTCATATCTATAACATATATTACATTATACGTGTATAATATCTATAATATAATTTTTTAATTTCGACACGTGTATCACACGAATATCTAAACTAGTTAAATAAAATTAAATAAAATAAATAGCCTAGTTAAATAAAATAGAAAAAATTAAAGAGTGACGCATGAGTCCTAATACATTAGCAAAGATTCCAAAAGTAAACAATTTGAGCTAAACCGAAGGAAAAAACAAATAGTACACATTGAAAAAGAAATTCTAACATATTAGTAAATTTAGAAATATAATTGAAAAGCTAAATTAATAAGTTTGTCATGTAATACATGTGAAATAAAAGCATATAAAGTTAATCTAGACAACAATGGTGAGCTTAAAGAGAGACCAAGAATCATAAATAAAGTAATAACAGTATTACTTGTGGCAAGAGGCAATTTTCTACGAAATAATGTGTTAAACACATTTGAAAAAAGTATAATATAAAATTTAACATTTAGTTGGTTTTAATGATGGTTTTCGTCTTTTTTCCAACACTCTTTATCTTTAATCCTTACCCTCTTTCTTCTTAGCAAATAGAAGCGTAAAAATGTACTAAGAGAAGACTCAAGTAGACAATTTATTATAAAATACTACTTATTTTCAATCCTCTCTCTTGTTCTCTTCTTAGAAAAAAATCAAACGAAGCTTCTAAGGTGACTTTGATTTTCCGTTTTCAATTTGAATCTTTCCTGAATCCTAAGCACCTATCACGGCTTGTCCGCGGAGCAAATATGAAATTAAAAAAAAAAACTAGAAGATCATTCTTGAGTGCGTTTGGTGTGAGTTCTATTGGGGTAAAGTGTTTCTCCTATTCCTTTTGAGGCGGTATATGATATTTTTTTTGCGTGATTTCCTTTTGTAAGGTTGAGTTTTTCTTTCATCTATGGGGTTTATTAATTGTTTATGTAATCTTTTGTAGACAAATTGGTTAATTCAAGTCAAGCAATTATGAGCCATGTTGTTTTAAAAGCTTTAAAATCAAGAGCTATTGAAGAAGGAATATCAGAATAATTATGGAAACTTAGTGGAGGTACTTTTTTTGTTGCATACGATTCTAAATTGTTGTTTATGAATGATGGTGCATATGTAAATGATTTGCTGCTTTCCTGTAAAGACTGATATTTCGTTGTAGATTGATCTCGTGAATGAAACATAGAATGAAATCAAACACATACTAACAATTAGAACAAGATGAAGATCAAGAACAAGCAATGTATATATAATACTTTGTAGATTACATACGTGTGAAATTTCAGGATCCTAAACAAAATGAACTAAGCAACGTATATATACTAGACCAAAAAATCTCACGCGAGGACTAACTTCTCGCCTGGATCAAAGTACTGACACGACTTAGATCTTCAACATTTTCTTTTATTTTACCGAGCCTTTAGTTTTAGTCCTTACAATCTCCCCTAGGCTCGGTGAATCAAATTTTTTAAAGTTTACGTCTACAATCTTGTTATTGCCCGCAACCAACCATATTGAGATGCTAAAAGATGAACAAATTCACCAATATCAATTGGACAAGCCTAAAGCCTCATCAAATATTCTCTTTCACATTTGAGCAAGTCAACAGGGTTGATGGTATGATATTTTTTCAACACAATAGATCACCGCATGCCGGTGTTTTTCTCGCAAACCCACCTTATAAGTTTTGGTAAATTGTTAATTGGTACACGAGAATGAATTGGAATCTTTCGATCATATTAGGGATGCTTATACACTCTAATCTTTATTAGCTTGTTAGTTTTGGAACTATACGTGCCTTATCTTCAGTGACTTTGGATTTAGCCATTTCAAAGTCTTTGAAGTTGGATTTGCTTTGCCTCCAAATCATGTTCTTTATGCATTTCGCCTTTCCATAATTGCTTGTGTTAGTGAATGGCACATGTCCCATAGCATACAAATCAGATACTCTCAAAGTATGAAAATCATTTTATCCTGATAATTCTCTATCGCTCCAGCACATCTCTTTACGTGTACATTTTCTTCTCTTCATCGTAAGCCTAACCCATAACTGGCTCTAAATTTCCATACTGAGTGAACAGTTTGGAATGTCGTAATGTATGAACATACGTAAGAGGTGGAGGAACAATCACACGTAAAGCGATCTTTCCCATCATGTCACGAATTTCAGAAATCTCTTGCTCGACTTTAGAGTCGGTGGAAATCTCTCCCTTTTTCAATAGTATATCAAAGAATAAGTTCTTTAGACTTTTACCAAATATGTTAGCATAATCAATCGACTCGTCTAGATCATCAAGCAACCCATGTCCTCATCTGATTCCTCAGCCAGAATTTGTTTTTGGAAAATGTAGAATGCTTTCTCATAAATCTCCATAGTGGCTGAATCTAAGGTTTCGTAATTCTCTGGATCATCAGGTATCTGTCCGGAGACATTGTCAGAACCTAACACACTAGAAGGACTGGCAGTTGATCCCATATAACCTCCTTAATCATCATCTTTCTTCTTACCTTTATCATCCTTACCATCATCACTACCACCATCATCATAATCCAATCATTTACTTCATCACAGCTAAAATCAACTTGATCTAATTCTTCATTATTATCTTCAGGCTCAGTACTTTTCATAATATGCTTAGGTTCGATAATCACTTCGCCAACTCAAGAACCACCGATTGATCCTTAGTAATTTCTTATGTCAAAATCATATGGATTTTGGATCAACATTAGTAGTCTTTGTTGTTTATTTAGTAGCAACAAGATCAACTATAGGATCTGGACTAACAAAATGTTATCCAATAGACTCTCCAACTTTAGTAAATCTACTTTGATTAGGCTCATCAAATGTAAATGATAATCTAGAAGTGAGTTCCCTAATGTTGTTCTCTAAGATCTGAATAAAGCTAGATAGGGATTGGTGTCGATGTTGAACATTCTTAATCTTTTCATCCTTCTTTTGTTTCAAATGATATAAATCGTAAATCTGTTGAGTTTTCTCCATAATCTCTCCTATAAAACTAGAACTCTCTTTTCAAGTGAAACTAGTGTTGGTGAAACCAGAGAAATTCATGCAGTATGTCTTTGCTTAGAAGGAGTATTGATAAAATCATCCATACTAAATGAAACATCATTGCCTTGACCTCTTAAAGGTATACTTTGAACATCGTCTATTGGGGGCATATGTGATTTTGTCATAGTAGTAGCTTCTGTAACAGTCACGGAGATCTCTTGATGAACTGCCTCACTAACAGTCACTAGAAGCTTAGTTACTGGTATCTCTCTATCGGGTGACATAGTGGTCATCGGGGTCCAACATCTTCTAATTCCATCACCTCGTCCTCTACCCCTACCACATGAATTAGTATTAGGCTCAGCTCTCTTTTTGCCATCATTTTCTTTGTCTTCTTTGTAGCTGAGAATCTTTAGGTACAAAGCCAATGCCAATATCCTCAGTAGTGCATTTGGTTGGTGTAACTGGCACTGTGAGTCTTTCTTGAAGCACATAAGGCACTTGAGTAATATTTTCATTCTCCACCTCATCACTAGAACTATCCTCAAACTATGAATCTATTTCCTCATCAATAGCCATTCTACTAGAACGAGTAGAACTTCCAAGAGCATCATTCGGAGTTTGGAAATATGAAGTAATCGGGTCAGAATGATGTGGTTCTTCTTTGGCTTGTTATTGTGATTGCTAAACATTATACAAGAAATCATTTGTGAACCTACCAAGTTTGGTAAAATGATCACCTTTCCAAGCATCTCTTTAAACCCATCAAACAAGTAATATGTGTTTCTTCATGATCATAACTGAATATGTGGTAGACTTATAAACCGCTAACTTCGGATGAGCTGCATTAATTATCATTTGAATAAATTGATGATACATAAAAACTTCTTTGTTACAAATGCAATCACATTCTTCTGCATATAAGAAAATATAACTTTTGGATATGATGTATGGTAAGTCATCAACTAAAGAAACTAGCATGATCTGAAATCTGCACTTAGGCTATCAAGGCTTGCCTTCAAGTTGCTGTAGCAATAAACAACCAACTGAAATAGGAACTTCTTAGAATGGTGGAAGATGTTACTTCTTAATATGCTTATTCTTTAAAGAAGGATATCGATATTCATATCCCATTCTCTTCAAACAATCTCTAGCAACATCATCATCCATCTTTACGGGAGCATTGGGTTGATCTTCCAACAATAGTACACTGTGAATGATCTTGTTAGATCTAGGAACAATAGGTCTAGATCCTTTTTATAGGACTAGCACTTTAATCAATGCTTTTAATAACTCTTGTAATTCATTACTTTGATGTATGCATTATGTATATAGGTTAACCCATATCTGTGTAGATTTATGTGTATGATTGCAGGTTTAAACATCATACTTGGTCATTTCATAAATTGACTAAGTGTAAGAAACATCTACAAATGAACATTTATGTTCTTCCATAGATAATCGTATCATAAGAAATACATCTGAGGATCCTCTAAGGAAGAACTCTCAGTGTAGATGAAGTCAAGGGAGTGTTATGAGACCAAAGACTCACAGATGAACAATTGCACTCAATGAAGAATACCAAGTGAAGACTCCTACAGAAGGGTAAACTTCTGCGGAAGACAAAGTTCCCGCGGAAGACCAAACACTTGTACTTGCATCATCAAGTAATTCAAGTCAACAAGTCAAGTACGGACTTCAAGAGATTTGTTGTTTCCTTAATAGAAAGCCTAAGCCTATAAATACTAGTCCTAGGTTACACATCTCATGTGGGCAAAAACACTAAAATATCACATCGATCCACACGATCAATCAAACACAAAAACCCTAGCAGCCGTCAAATCGATATACCAAAATCTTCAACACGTTCAAAGAAAACATTGTATTAGCATTCATTATTTGATCATTTATAAACATTAAGTATTTTTAATGAAATCCTTTCAAATCAAGTCTTGTTCTTTCATTTATTGTGTTGAAATCATCCTATTCTTTATCATTAATTTTTTTGTCTTTGATATTTAATAAATACTCAATTAAGAAACAATTAATGATTATTTCCCAATCATTAAATCGACTCAATCTATCACTGATAATTCCTGATTGTGATCCTTGGATTCACAGGTGGTATCAGAGCCAAGTGCTCATTGATTTAGATCGATTGATCTATCGTTGTTAGAATTGTTAAATTGACTGTTTATTTCATTAGATCAATCAGTTTTCTAATTAGATCTATTGATTTTAAGTAAAACTATTTTGGTGTGAATCAATTTATAAAAAAATAAAATGGTGATTCATCTTTCAGCGAGTACTGTTACATTGCTCGGTTAAAATTGATCTATATTCACATTAATTGAAACATAGATCTATGTTATTGATTGATATGCATCAACTGTTCAAATCGGCTAAACAACTATATTAAAAAAATATTTTGATTTAATATTAATAATCATTAAGAGGATTGACTGATTTATGACTTTTGTTACTTTATTATTCAATAATTAAGTTATTTTCATTAATTAGTTCATTATCCAAAAGAAACTTTGTTTTAGTTGAACTCTAATACTTTGACTAAAATGAGTAACTTTATCATGGATCATCATACCAACGTCCAAAGTTGGAAACCAAAGCATATTTTAAATCCTGGAAATCAAATTAAGGAGTCATGTGAATTACACTAATTCTAACTTATGGGTATCAATAACTGAAGCTCCTTATATTTCACCCGCTCTTGGTGGATTATAATGACAATAATCAACCCATAAGTACAATAGATCAATCATCTGAGGATGTTAAAAAGGTTAAAGTTGATATTAGAGCATACAGTCTGCTTAGTATGGCTTTACTTGAAGAAACACTAATTCGATGTGAGAACTATAAAATAATAAATTCCTTGTGGAGGATACTTCATACACTCTTTGAAGGGAGTGATGAAATCTTGAAGTTGAAGTATAACAATGAGGAATTAAACAAAAAGATGCTCCATACTTTGCCTGAAAGTTGGAAGCAAACTGTGTCCATGTTCAAGGACACCCTTGATCTCACAACCACTAGTGATACATTGGTGGCTAAAGTTGAAGCTCTTGAAATGGATGAAAAGTCAAGAAACAAGAGTGTGAGAACACATGTCACTACTTATCATTTTAAAGAAAACAAAAGTACTAGAAGTGCTTTTATTTCTAATGATGATAATGAAAACTCTTGTACTTTGAGTGAAGATGAAGAAGAAGTTAGTTTTTATGCCTCAAAGCCTTCAAAGAAATCTTCTCAAAGTAAATCAGGAAAAGAAAAAAAGAAGACATGAGGAAAGAAAAGATACATCTACATCATCAGCAAAGACTTCATCAAACAACAATCAAGTACAACCCATTAATGTGATTCTGGACTCTAAAGAATAAGCAGCATTTGCATCTTTCAGCTCAAGCTTTCAAGCTTACTTGGGAAGCACTTTAACACCTGCCAACAAGACCTGGAAGAACTTCATCCAGATGTAGTAGAGAAAATAGATCTTTGGTGACAAATGGCAATGATTGCTTATTGTAAGGCCCCGTTCCCAGAACACTTACAGTTAGATATTTATTGCATATAAAATATAAAACATTCATTTACAATTACTAAATGTTGCAGTGGAATATCTTAGAACCATTTCATATATAAATAATTGCTTTTGCAGAATAATACAACATTGTTAGAAATTACAAATATCATTTGTTCGCATTACAATGCAAAAACATCATTGTTTAACAAAATGGATGCTATCCAAAAATGCCAAGTAGCTGCCTTGTGCCATCCTCAGCAATTATTACTTGCCAACTGGAAACACATAAAAGTCATCGTTGCTGAGCGCATTCTAGTTTTATAAATAAAAAACTTTTCATTCATTTAAAACTGTTCTTTACTTCCATACATGATCACACAACATACCTACACATATAATTGTTCTTATCATTCATCATCGTTCATTAACTTTTGTTCATTCATCATCATACATCATCGTTATCATTCGTTATCTTTCTTATTATACCTTAGGTACATTCATTAACTTCCGATGACATGTACTATACCGCGAACATTGTGAACGAAGCTGGCTTTTGACCCTAGCAAGTACATTCATCACTATCATTCATCTTTCCTTACGGACCAATGCCATGTGCTATACCCCAAACATTATACATGAAGCTAGTTACATGGCCTAAGGTCTATCATAGACCTCGAACATTATGCACAAAGCTGACTCCAGTACCTAGGGCAAGCGACAAGGGTCCCATACATATGGTCAATCACAAAGATTGAACCCCAGTATGCATCCTTGCGGGGTATCTAACCCGCACACAGTTGAGCTAACTGTTAGGATCTGGTATTTGAATGAAACACCAACTGATTAACGTGTGAACCAAGCCAAATAGTGCGGAATCCTATTTGATTGGCGATCCAATCAGTGAGAATGCACGTAGAAACAATTGTATATTGAATCTAACGTCAAGAATCGATTAGCAATCGATGTGCAGTGTTCTATGAACTTGGAGTACGAACTTAGAGGCTTCTGGACGGCTAAGGTACGTCTGGAGTCAAAGTGATTGAATGCTTATGTTTTTCCACGAATTAAGTGGTATTTATAAGTTAGGGTTGCTCATTCGGGCGACTGAACCATTAATATGGTTCAGTCGTGCGATTGAGTTATACAGTTGGTCCATTCGCCCGACTGAGTGTTCAGTCATGCGACTGAGCCAATCTTATGTGACAATCATACAACTGATACAGTCTCCTGGTTCAGTCATGCGACTGATTCATTCGCATGAAGTTGTTCATGCGTATGGTCCATTAGCATGGGCCATTCGCATGATAACTTCATGTTGTTAAGTTTGAATGTATTAAATATCAAACCTATATGATCAAGTCAATATGCGTTAAACAACTCATTAATGAAATATTAAACAAGACAAATCCCAAACAAATATTCTCATTTCATTAAGTACCCAATATTACATAAGTGCAAGACATTCAAGACATATTACATTGAGATCAGGATCTAGGTACATATATGTATCAACAAACTCCTCCTTGGACCTAGATTTATCTAATGTCTACATCTTTCATAATTTCCTCAAACTTCTTGTACTTAGCTTCTTTGGTGACTCCTGTATTTATCACGAAAGCAAAATAGAGTCATATCACCTTTTGGAATTGTAAGCTTGTACAATATCTTGTGAGTCATAGAACAGTGGCCACTTGTATAAGTATAAACATCTTTTGCTCACAAGTTGGTAAGCCACATTGGTCAAACACCCTAATGGTTTCCATTGTACCGTTTCTGTTCAAGACTATCACGGCCTCTCCCGTTCTCCAATCGCAGTACCACCATTTGAAGTGTGGAGTGAAGTCCTGTGGCATCTCATGTAGTGGGATCTTTGACATTGTACGTGGTGGACTCCATTTCAATACTACTTTTGGTTTGCCAGTTATGGCGTCAACCTCAAATCGTCTGATCTACCTCGTTGGTTGTTGAGGTTTGAAGTTGACCCATCTGGTGTGGTACTCCCTCTTTAGAGCTGCTTCAAACTAGCCTGACATCATACGAGGGTCAGCGTATAGCAATTTTAACTTTGCTAACTGGTTAAGCTCAAAACCTGGAAGAGTCTTCAGATCATGTGGTAATCTGAAGTACTCAATTCCCTTCTCACATTTAATAGCATAAACGTTGAGGTCTTCAAAATGTGCCCACGCTGTGATCCTGCCTGCCACCTTTTGATGTTTCTTGACCTTATATAGCTTGGTGTTGGCAGTTGAAGTTGTAGCGCTGTGTTAGGCTCTTATCTCTTCAAAACACGCTGCCCATTCAGCCTTTTTGATGTTGACTTCGGCATCTGAGGCTTGGGCCTTCTCTTTATCTTTTTCTGACTCTTGCTCTATTTTATCCAGAGTCTCAAAAGTGCCACTGACAAGAATGTCTCCCAGATTGGGAATGACATTTCCCTCGTTGTCAGTGTACTCTGGATAATATGGTGCAGTGACATCTTCAATCTCGATCTCATCAATGTCATTGAGTTGGTTGTCACTATCACCTTGGACTGTTGGAGTGTTTTTCACGATCTCATCGGCATTTAGTTTGAACATTTCGGCCAACTGCTCGTTAGTAAAGTCGTGATTCGTCTCCCCCTCTTCTGGGGTGTAACTCACAGATCTCCTTACAATCCCTTACAGATCAAGAATCATGGTTAATTGAATCTTGACCTGCTGAAGGGGATCTACATCATATTCATCCCTCTGAAAGTTTGGATCTGCTTGGTTTAGACATTCACACATCAATCATTAGTTAATAATCAAGACAGAAACATTTACATTAAATATAAACAGTCATTACATTAAGTTGATACATGATTCAAATATATATGATTTCAATAACATAAATAACTAAACATTACTCTTATCCTGAATTATCTGCTCTTCTGCTGACGGGGCGGATATGGAGGCACCTTGATCTTGTGCTCTTTTAGTCCTTCTTTCACTGGAAGGTGTGGCACCCGCATCAGGTGAGTCGTCATCATCATCATAAACCTCATCGTCTCCAGCATCACCAGCAACATCAGTATCATCATCACCATCCTCATCATCACTGTCATCATCACTGTCATCTCCATCCCCTTCCTTGATCTTCATGGGCTCTTCCTTGGATCCCTTGAGACGCAGCATGATGGTCTTGTTAGTGGTATCCACTCCTCAGTCCTTTTTGCTAATTGGACATGCTGCTCCTGGAGTTGGGACATCTCTGCACGCTGAGCATCCATCAGCTGGGCCTGCTGAGATATCTGCAGAGCTTGGGCAGCAGTAAGGTCTACTAGCTATCGTAACTGAGTAGTCTTCTCTTTGTCTGCGGCCAACAGCCTCAACACCATACGGTTAAGTCCTAAAAGTTGTTCCTCTACCCCACTGGGAGGCAGAGGTGATCCTAATATGTAGGAAGAGTATGATGGTGGTATAGCATGGTGGCTAGTGGTGGTGGCGGAGGTGTAGATTAGGGGTGGTATTGGTATAACAGGTGGAGGTATGGCAGTAGTAGTGGAGGGTGGAGGTGTGGTAGTGATGGTGGGTGGTATGGTAATGGTGGTAGACAGTGTGGTAGAAGTGGTGGTAGCTGTGGTGGTGGCTGAGGTGGTAGGTGGAGTGGTGATGGTAGGTGTAGTGGTGGTGGTGGTAGTGATGAAGGTGAGTCGTCTCTTCTTCTTCTTCATGCCATGGGGCTGAGCCATCCTTTTCTTCCTCGATCTTGTTGAGGAGGATGCTCCCCCTAGAACATGGCTTGGCTGATCAGGAGCATATGTCAGATCAGTGTCAGCCTCTCCCGACCCGCCAGGGCGTTCACCAACCGCCCGGAGCCCTCGTTCTATGGCAACGACTTTACTGCCCACAGTCCGAGTCAGAGGCTCCTTATCTGAATCCTCCTCCTCATCGGGTATGAAATCCTGGTGGAATCCATCCGACTCCGCTCCATCAGGGTCAGATGCCGGAGATGCTGTATCAGCAGTGGGCGCCCTTGGTTGAGTGGGCCCTGCATCTCCAGCATCACCACTGTCAACATCATCGGAGTCATCCTCCGGGAGCTGTAGCTGCTCAATATGGGCCCAGTCGCATCTAATATGGGCCGAGGCCTATATATACCAATTTCAATGTGTAGACAGATTAAGGATTTGAGCGGGAGTCTACCCGGGAGCCTAGGGCTGCTGGATGAGAGGGGAGATCATGCTCGATCTTCCCCTTGCCAAGAGTCTTGATTATTATGCTGTTATGAGCTTGTAATCGTTAGTTTTATCAATGAAACCATTCAATTATAGTTCGTATTATTGATTGTCTCTTGGTGTTTGCTGTTATTTATCCTTCCGTCAAGAACATGCTCGGATGTTTATCGATCTAGCCAACTTCACAAGTGGTATAAGAGCTTTGGCTCTTGACTACGTGTTGATTCAACAGTTTTGATACAAAAATCGTGGTTTTTTATCAAAAACGTAATATTTTTGTGTCTAACGGAGTCTTAGACGTTTCTGACCTTAAAGTTTAGTTTTTCCGGCATACGATGATTAGGGTTTGTGAAAATTCGAGTTTTTACGGCCAAAACCCGTTTAACCTACGAATTATCAAACTTTAGTAAGTTCAGTCGCATGATTGGCTCAATCGCACCACTGAGTTCATTCGCATTCTCCAACCGCACGATTGGACTCATTCGTACCCTCATTCGTACGACTGAGAACCTTATTCGGACTGTTCAACCGCATTAGTTCATTCGGACGACTAACTCACCCACATTTGTTCAGTCACACGATTGAACCATTCGCCTAGTTCAATCACCTGAATAAGCCCAATCGCATACCTTTATTCGCATACATTAGCGGTTTGTTAAATAGTAAAGTTAAGTGAAATGGAGGACCAGTTTTCAGCATACACCAAGTAGAGATACACGTATTCAAAATCTACTGCTGTTGGAGAACGAAGTGGGAATTCACAATAAACCCCCGAAGCTTATCACGTTAGACGACTACCCACAATGGAAGCAACGTTTCGAAATCTACTTAAATGGAGTAGATACAAATTTGTGGGAGGCAATAGAGTCGGGGTACAACATGCAGTAGGAGTTGATGGAGTCAAACTTACTCTAAGTGGCATGTCGGATGCTCAGAAGGTAAAACACAATGCTGAGAAGAAAGTCTACGCTTTGCTCACTCAGTCTATTCTGAAGGATATCTTCCATCAGTATTCGGAGTATACTCAAGCAAGGAAACTTTGGGATGTGTTGGAGAAGAGGTATGACGGAAATGCCTCACTCAAGGCAATTAAGGCCAAAGCTTTGAAAGAGGAGTTTGAAAACTTCTCTTCAATGGGAAAGGAAGGCCTTGATGATGTGATCGACAGATTCTACCACTTGATGAGTGAGATGCACACTCATGGAGTAATTACGTCGATGGAGGATAAGGTATCCAACTTTGCTAATGGACTACCAAAGAAATGGGCTTCCTTCGTCTCAAATCTCAGACAGAATGGGATGCTCTCGAAGTTAGATATAAATGACTTCATTCTGAAACTGAGAGAAAAGGAGCTTACGATGAAGTACAGAGCTCAAAAGGCCAACTAGGATCAGAATCCTGCACTCTACAATGCGACTCCTCAGGCCAAGACATCTGGAGCACCACTACAGACTGCCTTCGTCTCAAGCGCAGCAATTCCAGCACGACCGTCTACTTCAGGATCCGAAACGTCAGGGTTGTCTGGCACCCAGTATATTATACCTGAAGCTAATGCAGCATAACTAAAAACTAATAACTTTGGTAATGTGACTGTTGAGGTGGCCAAAGAACACATGGACCTCTTAGCTGCTTTAGTCCACTACTATGATGGATTAGTTGCTGGAAATATAGGAAATTGTCACCTGGCAGATGAGGATTATGACTAGGTGGACGAAATGGAGTTAGAACGAATGGACATAATGTGGGATTTGGCAAGTGCAGTCCGACAAGCTAAAATGTTTGTCAAAAGACCGGACAGAACTTAGTTGCTACCAAGGACACAACCTTTGGCTTCGACAAGTCAAAGGTAACTTGTTTCAACTGTGGTGAGAAGGGACACTTCAAGCGGGAGTGTGTGAAGCCAAAGAAGACTGGTAATGGCAATCCTTTCTCGTCCTTTAATCATCAAGACAAGGCCACATCTAGAAGTTCTACTTCATTAAGCAAGGAACCTAAAGCCTTGACTGCTAATGAAGATGAAGGACAGGACTGGAGCTTTCTGTTCGTCTCACTGGGAGAGTCCAACATAGCTAGTGTGGTGGACATTGATGACGATTCCGCCAGTGAGGGAGATATAGCAGTAGAGATCGCGATGTCAAATTCTGAAGACACTGCACATGTGGTCAACCACCTGCCTGAAGAAGATAAATCTGCATCAATGTCAGAATCGCCAAAACCAGAGACAAACGATTCTTCACTCATGGCTGATTCCTCTTCAACATCTCAGGTAAGTACTACTGACCAGTTGTTTAATAATCATGCTTGTTTAGAATGCAATAAATTTAGATAAAGTATATATTTGAAATTTTCTAGGTTATTAGATCCTAATGATAGCTTAGTAAAGGATCTAGAACTGTGCACTGAGGCAAATAGAGTATTAAAACAAAACAAGCACAGTTACAAGGAAAAGATAGACCTATTGAATAAACAGCTTAGGGAAACAAAGGTAGTTTCCTTTAACCAAGAAAATGACATTAGGTACTATCTGAACCCCTAGAGGACACTAAGAAGTAGAAAGCAGTTTTAGAAGTAGAAGTCAACTCCTTAAAACAAAAACTGCATAGTTGGACAAGCTCATCTCACATTGTCCAACACTTAGTGAGAGAGAGAAACAATAGGGAGGGATTGGGATACTAAGTGGTTCCACCACCACCTGAGACCTTGATGAACACCAAAAGTAAACTGATTAACAATAACCCCATCAAGGATCACTGGTGTCCATCCAGATTCCGTAAGTAAATCCAATGAATCTGACACAAAACAAAAGGAGGCCACTTTAAGGCAAAAGGAAAGATGCCTTGAGTTAACCTAGAAATTGAGCTTGAAAAGGTTAATTTAAAGTCAGGGACAAACAAACTAAAATCAGAACCCAAAAGACAATAAAACCTAATCAATCACGAGCGTCATGTCAAAGACTAGGTAAACAAGAAACACAAGATGTAAAACCAGGTAAAGCAATTAAGTTTGTAAAACTAAATCATACATCTAATAAAGAAGTGTCTCAATCTAAACAAAATAAGGTCGACGGGTGACATCTACATCTCCACCAAAACATATAAACCATAAAGGTGAAAGCAAATCCTGCTATAATTGTGGAGAGTATGGTCACATAGCGTCTCATTGTCCTTATTACCAGACACCGAGGAGGAAAGTTGAACTTTCTGCATCTACACCTAGCTCTGTTACGAGGAACTCAGTGACGCCTCCTAAAAGGGCTAGTGAACCCAAAGTTCAACCCCTCAACCAGTCGTCTATTTATCACAAACTGGCCCTACATAAAGCTGGCCTATGGAAAGAAAAGTCTACCTCGGTGTCTAAAAATGAGAACAAACAGAAATCTGAGATTCCCTCAACCTCAAATGGTCAATGGTTGAGTTTATGATGTGTGATGCCTCAGGGAAACCCAAGCCAGTGAAGGCTTGGGTTCCTAACATGAACTAATGTTTTCATTGAATGTGCAGGGTGTTTGCTATAGTGCTGAGACTAACATGTGGATTGTAGATAGCGGAGCATCCAGGCACATGACAGGGAACAAAGCTATCTTATCAAACATCAGACAAATTAAAGAAAGGCATGTTTCGTTTGCTGGAAACAAAGGCGGGTACATCACAGCCCAAGGGGAAGTGGGAAATGAGAAAGTTAAGTTTGATAAGGTAAACTACGTCCAACAATTACAAAATAACTTACTTTCTGTGTCTCAAATATGTGATAAAGGATTCAAGGTACGAACTATAATTGAATGGTTTCATTGAGAAAACCTAACGATTAAAAGTTCATTACAACATAAGAATCAAGACTCTTGGCAAGGGGAGATCGAGCATGATCTCCCCTCTCATCCGGCAGCCCTAGGCTCCCGGGCAGACTCCCTCTTAGATCCTTAATCTCTCTACACAATTAAACTGGTATATATAGGCCTCGGCCCATATTAGATACGACTGGGCCCATTCGTGTGATTGGACCATGCGTATGGTTCAATCGTACGACTGGACCATACTTATGGTTCAGTCTTATGTATCCCAATCGCATCTCTCAGTCGCACGGCTGGTCCATTAGCATGGCTCAGTCGTACGACTGAGTCTCATTCGCATATGCTCCTGCGAATGACCCAGTTTCATGTGTTTACAACATATCAGGTGTATTACATTAAGCCTAGACTATTCGACAAGAAATGGACACACTATATATGACTATATATGCTCCAACAAATTCCCCCTTAGACGTTGCTTGCGAATAGTAGATAACACCTCCTACAATCTTCAGTTAATCTTTGCTCTGGTTGCCAATAGAATCAAACAAAAACCATATTAGTCAACGTTGCTGATCCGTCAGGTTGCTACAACATCCCTGAAAATGAATTTAGGCACAATAGCTTTCGTTTACTTTGCAAAACACCATCATAGCAACAAGATTCCCCATATGACTGACTTTTCCAGATAATAACATGAACAATTTTCCATTGCTTCAATCTTCACACAGGCTAACTGATTAACATCAACACCTACAGAAATCCCCCATCATATTCAGCATATCCCAATATATAGACATTGTGCTCTTCTGGCGTCTTCACACGATGTATTGGGCAAAAGGTTGAAGGTTCCAATCCACTGTTGACAATATCAAACAAATCAGATGCACGTAGATTCATCATCAGAAACCTGCTCACATCATCACTTTCTGATTGCGTCTTCACTTTCTCTATACATGGATTCCTCCTAAGAATTAGAATCTTCTCTATGCGGATAAATATAACTTGATTGGCCCATAAAAAGTGATGCTCCTGACTACCCCCCAAAATCAGCATCGACTGCTGACATCTTCTCTTCTCTCTTTCGTGTTCCAATTACATTCACCTATTCTGGAAGTCCGACGAATAATAGGGAATACATCGAACTTATTTGACAAAAGAACCTCAGGGTGAATATGCTTTGATCATCCTCAAATCTGTGCAAGAAGCAGTTTAGTCTCTCTTTTTTTAATCTGGAACGAATGCGGATGAGTCAATGCGGATGGCTCATTCGTGCGATTGAACATACAAATGGTCCAGTCGCACGATTGAACATACGACTAGTCCAGTCACATGAATGGTCCATTAGCATGGTCCAGTCGTACGAATGATCCATTCGCATGGACCAGTCGCATGAACGGGTCTGCACATAGATTTTCAGATCTGCAGCCGCCAAGGCTGCCCAAAACCCTAATCTGACGAATTTTACATGAACCGAAACAAAGTAGGCATCATCAGATTCGTAGGGGAGATTAGAACGTGGTTTCAAGTTCAATTTTAACATGGAAACACCACACGTAACCAGATCTGAGCAAAACACGAAGTGGGTTTAACTGCAAGATCCGAACTTTGATCCAGAAATCAAGAGCTCGGGTTGCTAATTGTTAGATTATTCCAGCAGTAACCTGGCTCTGATACCAGTTGTTAGGATCTGGTATTTGAACAAAACACCAACTGATTAACGTGTGAACTAAGCCAAATAGTGTGGAATCCTATTTGATTGGCGATCCAATCAGTGAGAACGCACGTAGAAACAATTGTATATTGAATCTAACGTCAAGAATCGATTAGGAATCGATCTGCAGCATTCTATGAACTTGGAGTACGAACTTAGAGGCTTCTGGACGGCTAGGGTACGTCTGGAGTCGAAGTGGATTGAATGCTTATGTTTTTCCATGAATTAAGTGGGATTTATAGGTTAGGGTTGCTCATTCGGGCGACTGAACCAATAATATGGTTCAGTCGTGCAATTGAGTTATACGGTTGGTCATTCGCCCGACTGAGTGTTCAGTTGTGCGACTGAGCCAATCTTTTGTGACAATCATACAACTAATTGAGTCTCCTGGTTCAATCGTGCGACTGAGTCATTTGCATGAAGTTGTTCATGCGTATGGTCCATTAGCATGGGCCATTCGCATGATAACTTCATGTTGTTAAGTTTGAATGTATTAGATATCATAATGTTATTTATATTAATTCAATCAACCACAAACCTATATAATCAAGTCACTATGCGTTAAACAACTCATTCATGAAATATTAAACAAGACAAATCACAAACAAATATTCTCATTTCATTAAGTACCCAATATTACATAAGTGCAAGAGATTCAAGACATATTACATTGAGATCATGATCTAGGTACATATATGTATCAACACTAACACCCTTCATTGGGTGTGAACCTCCATACATTGCTTGCAAGACTTTTCATTACTTCATTCATTCATAATGCATGCATTCTTTCATTATTTATGTTCCTCTTTTCATTATCTTTTGCGTTTCATTACATACTACTTTACGTTTGTTGATATTAATAATACCACGCAAAGCCATGGAAAATAAACATACATAATAAGGAACATAATATAAACATAACCATACTTGGCATCATCATTCACATCATATACAACATCGTCCAAGATCGTAAAGTCAACTTAGATCACCCCCGGCAACCTCCCAAGTCAAAGCCTAAAACTTTACATTTTCCCCAAAATTCAGAAAAATATTCTAAGTTTTAGGTGCATGGGCACTATGCAGGCGCATAGGAACACTTAGGTGCATAGGGAACTTTCAGGCACATGGCCCATAACTTAGATTCTTGGGCAATCTCTAGGCGCATGGGCACTATGCAGGCACATAAGTGCCCGGGCATATGGGTAGTCTAGGCGCATGGAACACTTAGCCAAATTCAGCCTAATCTTATGCACTTGGATACTATTGGGGCACATGGGTTTTCAGGTGTATGGTGACACTTAGTTAAATTCGACCGATGGGCACATGGGCCAATCCAGGCGCATGGATGTTGGAGCATATATAGTCATATATAGTGTGTCCGTCGCTTGTCGAATAGTCTAGGCTTAATGTAATACACCTGATATGTTGTAAACACATGAAACGGGGTCATTCGTAGGAGCATATGCGAATGAGACTCAGTCGTACGACTGAGCCATGCTAATGGACCAGCCGTGCGACTGAGAGATGCGATTGGGACATTCGTAAGACTGAACCATAAGAATGGTCCAGTCGTACGATTGGACCATACGCATGGTCCAATCGCACGAATGGGCCCAATCGCATCTGACATGGGCCGAGGCCTATATATACCAGTTTTAATGTGTAGAGAGAGAGGGGGTTGAGATAGGAGTCTGCCCGGAGCCTAGGGCTGCCGGATGAGAGGGGAGATCATGCTCGATCTTCCCCTTGCCAAGAGTCTTGATTCTTATGTTGTAACGAACTTGTGATCGTTAGGTTTTATCAATGAAACCATTCAATTATAGTTCGTATTATTATTTGACTTTTTGGTTTGTGCTGTTGTTTATCCTTCCGTCAAGAACATGCTCGGATGTTTACCGATCCAGCGACTTCACAATTGGTATCAGAGTCGGTTACTGCTGGAATGATCTAACAATCATTCTAGCAACCCGAGCTCTTGATTTCTGGATTGAATTTCAGATCTTAACGTAAACCCACTTCGTGTTCTTCGTGTTTTGCTCAGATCTTGTTACGTGTGTTGCTTCTATGTTGAAATCGAATTCGAAACCACGTTCCTGTCACCCTTTCGAATCAGATGATGTCTACTTTGTTTCGGTTCATGTTGAATTCGTCAGATTAGGGTTTTGGGCAGCCCTGGCGGCTGCAGATCTGAAAATCTGCGTGCAGACCCGTTCATGCGACTGGGCCATGCGAATGGGCCATTCGTACGACTGGGCCATGTGAATGGACCATTCGTACGACTGGACCATGCAAATTAGCCATTCGTACGACTGGACCAGTCGTATGTTCAGTCGTGCGACTGGACTAGTCGTATGTTCAATCGCACGAATGAGCCATCTGCATTGACTTATTCACATTTGTTCCAGACTAAAAAAAAGTCTGGAACAGCTTCTTGCATGGATTTGAAGATGAGCAAAGAATATTCACCCAGAGGTTTGTTTGTCAAATAAGTTCGATGTGTACCCCATTATTCGTCGGATTTCCAGAATAGGTGAATGTAATTGGAACACGAAAGAGAGAAGAGAAGATGTCAGCAGTTGTTGCTGATGTTGTGGGGTAGTCAGGAGCATCTTACTACTTATGGGCCAATCAAGTTATATTTATCCGCACAGAATGGATTCTGCTTCTTAGGGGGAATCCTTGTATATAGAAAGTGAAGACGCAATCAGAAAGTGATGATGTGAACCGGTTTCCGATGATGAATCTTCGTGCGTGCTGATTTGGTTGATGTTGTCAGCTGTGGATTGGAACCTTCAACCTTTTTCCCAATACACCGTGTCAAGACGCAAGGAGAGCACAATGTCTATATATTGGGATATGCTGAATGTGAGGGGGAATTTCTGCAGGTGGTGATGTTAATCAGGTTAGCCTGTGTGAAGATTGAAGCAATGGAAAACTGTTCGTATCATTATCTGGAAAAATCAGTCATATGGGGAATCTTGTTGTTGTGATGGTGTTCTGCAAAGTAAACGAAAGCTATTGTTCCTAACTTCATTTTCAGGGATGTGGTAGTAACCTGACGGATCGGTAATGTTGGCTAATATGGTTTTCGTTTGATTCTATTGGCAACTAGAGCAAAGATTGACTGAAGATTGTAGGAGGTGTTATCTACTATTCACAAGCAACGTCCAAGGGGGAATTTGTTGGAGCATATATAGTCATATATAGTGTGTCTGTCGCTTGTTGAATAGTCTAGGCTTAATGTAATACACCTGATATGTTGTAAACACATGAAACTGGGTCATTCGTAGGAGCATATGCGAATGAGACTCAGTCGTACGACTGAGCCATGCTAATGGACCAGCCGTGCGACTGAGAGATGTGATTGGGACATTCGTAAGACTGAACCATAAGAATGGTCCAGTCGTACGATTGAACCATACGCATGGTCCAGTCGTACGATTGGACCATACGCATGGTCCAATCGCACGAATGGGCCCAATCGCATCTGACATGGGCCGAGGCCTATATATACCAGTTTTAATGTGTAGAGAGAGAGGGGGTTGAGATAGGAGGCTGCCCGGAGCCTAGGGCTGCCGGATGAGAGGGGAGATCATGCTCGATCTTCCCCTTGCCAAGAGTCTTGATTCTTATGTTGTAACGAACTTGTAATCGTTAGGTTTTATCAATGAAACCATTCAATTATAGTTCGTATTATTATTTGACTTTTTGGTTTGTGATGTTGTTTATCCTTCCGTCAAGAACATGCTCGGATGTTTACCGATCTAGCGACTTCACAATGGACAACCAACTAATGCTAATCAACAAAATTCAGTCCCTAAAATCATCAATTCATAATGTTCTAAGCCTAGTTCTAGCATTCTAAGAAACAAAACATGAACATAACACAATCAAAACATCATAAACACCCAAATCATAACCCACCCACAATCACACACACATGGACATGCGAGTACAAAACCCACTTTCATAAAAACATACATACATGCATTTCCAGCCCCAAAATCATATAAAACATGTAAAAAGGGGGTTCTAGAACTCACTTTATGCAACTTTAAGAGTGTCTTCCTTCAAACCCGTATGCAATGAGCTTGAACACCTAGAAACCCACCAAACACACACACCCGAAGACACACACAAACACATAAACATAAAGCTGAGGCTTAAACCAACCATGAACACTTAAAACTTGGATTCTTACCTTGAATTCTGTCTTCTTCTTGATCTTTCTTCAAATCCGAAAGCTTCTATGCTTTCTCTCTCTAAAACCGGTTGAAATGAAATGTGAAGGAGGTGTGGGCGGCCATCACCCTTTGCACCCACGTTTATTCTTTTTGTCCTTTTTGACATATTTAGCCCCTCAACTTGGTCTAGATTGTGTTTTCTTCTTTTATTCAGTTTTATTCTTAAAAGTCCGGGTGTTACACTTATAGAGCCAAACTACCTTGAGAAGAAACAAAAATTTGGCTGCAGCAAGTAAACAACTAAAATTGGTGTTGATAAGTCAAAAGTGAGATGTTTCAAATGCAATCTCTATAGACACTTCTTAAGAGAATGTAATCAAAAATCAAGTCCTCACATGAGACAAAATCAACAACATCAATCTCATCAATATCAATCTCATCAATATCAATCTCATCAACAAACAAAATCCCAAAGATCTTTTAGACAACCTCAGCTAACCAACTCATCCCCACCGGCCACAAATGCATTAACAAGGCCTAGTAATTCAAAAGAAACTGGGTTGATCATTTTACAAGATGGAACTTGTGAATGTAGCATGTATGAGAATGAAGTGTTGGAAGAGAATCAAGCTCTAATAGCCAACATGGAGAATAAAGTTCCACCTATGGCGAGAGAGATAAAAGATAGACTATGTTTATCATTGTGTGTTGAGGAAGTTGAGAGATATAGAGTCTATTCTCAACAACTGGCTAATAAAGTAAAAGAAACAATGATTTTAATTGAATCGCATGTATGTAAGGCCCCGTTCCCGGGAGCTTACAGCTGGCCAATCATTGCTCACAAAACATACGATTACATTTATCTTTCATAAAAACACCGCAGTGGAACCTTAAAATAACTTTTTTTTTCATAATAACTGCATTTGCAAGTTAATACAATCATTCATTGCACATTTTCATTTGTTCGCATTACAATGCAAAAACAGTAACAAAAAAATGCCATCCAAAATGCCAAGTAGCTGCCCCGCGCCATCCTTAGCAATGCTCACCTGCCAACTAGAAAATGCATAAAAAATCAGCATTGCTGAGTGAATTCTATTTTATAATAAAACATACTTTACGTTCTTTTAAATCATACTATACTGTCATCCATGATCACACATCGTACGTACACATAGATAAAATCATTATTATCCTCTTTACTATTCATCACTTTCTTTCATAACTCTGTATCACTTTATCTCTTTCCGGATCAGTGTCATCAGCTATACCCCAAACGTATGCACAAAGCGGGTATTGGGCCGAAGATCATAAATGACTTCCACAACGCATATAGCCTGGCACCAGCACTGGGGTGAACATTCACTATAAACCATGTAGTGTATCACTGGTCAGTCACAAAGGCTGAACCCCTGTGTGTATCCTTAAGGGTTAGCTAAACCACACACAGTTGAGCTTACAACATTTTAGAGTCGTGCACCTCTGTACATTTTGCTTGCAAGCCTTTCTATACTTTCTCTTTCATTAATGCATGCATTCTATCATTATGTTCCTCTTTCATTATCTTTCGCTTTACGTTACATAATACTTTATCATTTCCTTCACAACTATAACACGTAAAGCCACGGGAAAGATAAACATACATCTTGATAAGGAACATCAACATGCACAGTCAACATTATCATACAGGGCATCATGCACATAACATACATCATACATAAGCATCAAACATACATTATAACATGCCCATCCTTGCATCTATGACCTCAAAAGTCAGCTTACATGAACCCCCGGGAACATCCCAAGTCAAACCCTAAATCTCACTTTTCCCCGGAAAGTCAAACTATTCTAAGTGTTCATCCTCATTTGCCTTTTGTTCATCCACATTTGTTACAGTTCATCCCCATTCACTATAGTTCATCCGCATTTGTCTTTTTTTCATCCGCATTTTTCTTTCTTCATCCGCATTTTCCATACTTAGTCAATGTTCATCTGCATTGACTTTCATACTCATCCGCATTGACTTTCATACTCATCCCCATTGACTTTCATACTCATCCCCATTGACTTTCATCCTCATCCACATTGACTTTGATACTCTTCCGCATTGACTTTCATACTCATCCGCATTGACTTTCATACTCATCCGCATAGACTTTCATACTCTTCTGTATTGACTTTCCTACTCATCCGCATTGACTTTCATACTTGGGCAGATTTTAAAACTTAAACATACGAGCCCTATGCATCAAATCTCAGTTCCCAAGAAGCATCAATCATGTTCTAAGCTTAAATCTTACATTCTAAGCCTTAGAAACACTATCATAACAACATTAAGCATGAACATACCCCAGCATCACCTCATAACATCGACATAATCAACATACGGGTCCAAAACCTAGTTTAATGAAAACATACATTCATGCATTTCTAGCCCCAAAATAGTTAAAAGCAGTAAAAGAGGGGTTCTAGAACTCACCTTTGCAGCTCTTGAGTATGGCTTCTTCCAAACTCGTTTGCAATTGAGTTCAACCGCCTAGAAACCCACTAAAAACATACCCGAACGCATACAAACACACATAAGCATAAACCCAAGGATAAAACCAGTCAAGAACATCATGAACACATGAATTCTTACCTTGAAATTCGAATTCTTCTTGTTCTTCCTTCAAAACCAAGAATTTTCTGCTCTTTTTCCTTCTCTCTCTAAAATGTCTGAGAATTGGTGATGTGTGTGACATATGGGCAGCCATACCACCTTTATCACCAACTTTAAATTTTTTGTCCTTTTTGTCACTTTTTACCCCTAGACTTGGGTCTTATTTCTTTTCCTTCTTTTTCTTCGCTTTATTCTTTATTTCTTTGTCTTTAAAAATAACCGGGCGTTACAAGTCCACCCCTTATTTGGGTTTCGTCCCCGAAACCCATTATTCCTCAAACAATCATGGGTAATGCTGTCTCATCTCTTCTTCAGTCTCCCACGTATACTCGGATCCCTTCCTGTGCTTCCTATACATGCACAAGGGGAACCACTTTATTCCTCAGCCTCTTTTTTTCAATCGATGATTGCTACTGTCTGCTCCACATAATTGAGTCGTTCGTCCACTTCGATATCCCCCAGTGGAACAATCATCTCTTCATCCGCTAAACACTTCCTCAGATGAGATACATGTAATGTCAGGTGAATTCCATTTAACTCATCGGGTAATTCCAGTCAATAGGCCACCTCTCCAACTCGAGCAATGATTCAAAAAGGCCCTATATACCTTGGGCTCAACTTGCCCTGCTTTCTGAAATGAATGATACCCTTCCAAGGTAAGACCTTCAACATAACTCGGTCACCCACCTTAAACTCAATCGGTCTGCGTCCTTTATCAGCAACGACTTCTGTCTATCTTTGGCTGCCTTCATGAAGGCTTTGATCTTTTAGAGCTTCTCGGTCGTAGCCTCAATTACCTCGACGCTTCCTAATATATGAGAACTCAGCTAACGGTTAGTGGTCATCCCAACTTCCTCCAAATTCAATGACGCATGCCCGGAGCATATCTTCTAGCGTCTCAATCGTCCGTTTCAACTGACCATCCGTTTGTGGATGATAGGCCGTGCTAATATGTAACCTCGTCCCCATTGCATTGTGGAATTTCTTCCAAAATTTAGATGTAAAACGGGTGTCACGATCCGACACACTAGACACCAGCACACCATGACGAGCTACAATCTCCTTAATGAAAAGATCAGCCAACCTCTCAGATGAATATGTCTCGCGAATCGGTAGAAAGTGAGCACTCTTCTTCATACGATCAACTATCACCCATATGGCATCATACCTTTTCGGAGTACGCGGCAACTACGTAATGAAATCCATGGTGATGTGCTCCCATTTCCATTCTGGTATATCCAAAGATTGGATCTTCCCATACGGATTTTGGTGCTCGGCCTTCACCTGTAGACAAGTGAGGCATTTACTCAAATACTCCACCACATTGCGTTTCATACCCGACCACCAATAATCTTTAATTATGTCTTGATACACCAAGCGTGTTCTCACCCAATTCTGCAACCAGACCTCTCATTCTTTCAGAGTTAAGGTGACCTTTTTCAGTGCCTTCACTTGAAACTCTTTAACTTGTTTCATCACATAAGAGGTCATGATCATCTAGTAAGCTTTTACCCAAATCAGCTCGGGCCTTTCTTTTCGACTAAGGGCATCCGCCACCACATTGCCTTTGCCCGAATGGTAATGGTTCTCGTAGTCATAATCTTTTATAAGCTCCAACCATCTCCTATGTCTCATGTTCAAATATTTCTGCTCGAAGAAGTACTTCAAGCTCTTGTGGTCAGTGAATATAGTGCACTTCGTCCCGTAAAGATAGTGCCTCTAAATCTTTAGCGCAAAGACCATGGCTACTAGCTCCAAGTCATGAGTAGGATAATTGACCTCATTAACCTTTAACTGTCAGGATGCATAGGATATAACCTTCCCTCTCTGCATTAACACACACCCCAACCCCGAGGAGGAAGCATGAGAATAAACCACCAGATCTTGACTTGCATCGGGTAATGACATAACAGGAGCTTGAGTCAATCTCACCTTCAATTCTTCAAACGCCTTCTCTTGAGCTTGACCCCATACAAGCTTCACATCTTTCTGGGTCAACTTAGTTAGTGGAGAAGTGATCTTAGAAAAGTCTTGGATGAATCTTCTTTAGTACCCCGCCAAACCCAAGAAACTACGAATCTTGGATGGCGTCTTTGGAGACTTCCATTGCATCACCGCCTCCACCTTTGTCGGGTCCATCGTAATCCCCTCGGGATTCACCACATGACCCAAGAATTGAATCTCGCGTAACTAAAATGCGCACTTGGAGAACTTAGCATACAACTTCTCCTTTCTCAACGTCTCCAAAACCTCCCGAATGTGGCCAGCATGCTCAATCTCGCTCTTTGAATAAATCAGAATATCATCAATGAACATAATCATTGATTTATCCAACATTGGCCGACATACTCGATTCATCAGATCCATAAAAGCAGCTGGTGCATTGGTCAAACCAAAAGACATGACAAGAAAATCATAATGCCATAATGTGTGCGAATAGCTGTTTTAGGGACATCCGGCTCTTTCACCCTCAACTGATGGTAACCAGATCTAAGATCTATTCTTGAAAACCAACTGGCACCTTGAAGCTGATCAAACAAATCATCAATTCTCGATAAGGGGTATTGCTTCTTTATCGTCAACTTATTCAGCTCACGGTAGTCAATACACATCCTCATACTACCATCTTTCTTCCCCATGAATAAGACTGGAGCACCCCAAGGAGAGATACTTGGTCTAATAAAACCCTTATCAAGAAGCTCTTGCAACTGCTCCATCAACTCTTTCATCTCAGTCGGATCCAAACGATATGGTGCCTTGGCAACAAGTTGGACACCCGGTATCAAGTCAATCTGGACCTCAATCTCTCGATCAGGTGACACTCCTGGTAAGTCATCTGGGAACACGTGTGGAAAGTCACACATAATCGGGACATCAAACAGTTGTGGTGTTGGTGTTTCCACATCTTTCACATAATCCAAGTAGGCGCTACATCGTGACCCGATCACCATAAACCGTTACCGAACTCCCGTCAGGTGTTGTCAGACGAATCATCTTCTTGCCACACATAATGTTCGCCTTGTAATCCGCTAACCAATCCATCCCAAGAACCACATCGAAACCACTAAGGTCATCACAAACGGTCTAACAGGAAATTTATGACCTTCTAGTTCTACATCATAGTCTTCTATGATCTCAGAAATCCTGGTAGACTTACCTATGGCAGTTTCTACATCAAAGGGCACATCAACACTCCTACTACTAACGGCCAGTTTTGCACAGAAAGCAATAGAAATAAAACTTTTACTAGCACTAGAATCGAATAACATTGAGGCTAAGGTTTGGCTTTGTTAGGATCGTGTACCGGACGAATACTAACAGATTTACGCGTGTACCGAATTAAATAGTGCGGAATCCTATTTGATTGGCGATCCAATCAGTGAGAACGCATGTAGAAACAATTATAGATTGAATTTAAACGTTAAGAACGATTGAGAATCGATCTAGTGCGATCTATGAAGTTGGAACAGGTTGCTAGAGGTCTCTAGATGGCTAGGGTACGTGTAGGTATCAAATTGTTCAAAGTGTCTTGTTTTTCCATGATTTAAGTGGTATTTATAGGTTAGGGTTTCTCATTCGGGTGACTGAACCATTTGCATGGTTCAGTTGTGTGATTGAGTCATGCTGTTGATCCATTCGCATGACTGAGTGTTCAGTCGTGCGACTGAGTCAATCTCATGTTACAATCATACGACTGATCCAGTCTCCTGGTTTATTCATACGACTGGTTCATTAGCATGAAGTTGTTCATGTGTATGGTCCATTAGCATGGGCCATTCACATGAGAACTTCATATGATTAAGTTTAAACATATTTCTTAATCATTATTAACTAAGAACTATGCAAACAATCACAAACCTATATAATTAGTTCAATAAGCATTATTACATACCAAACAATGAAATATTCAACATTATATGCACAACCACACATTGTATTTCATTAAGTACCCATTCAATTACATATGTGTAAGACAATAAAGATATTTTACATTAAGTTTAGAAACTAGGGACACATGTATCTATAAACTCCCCCCTTGGACCTAGTTTCATCTAATGTCTTACATCCTTCATAAGCTCCTCATACTTCTTGTACTTCTCTTCTCTTGTTACTCTTGCATGTATTTCAAAAGCAAAGAAGAGTCGTATCACATTCTAAAATTGTAGAGCTTGTATAATATCTTGTGAGTCATAGAACAGTGGCCACTTGTATAATGTGTATACATCATCAGACGACAAGTTAGTAAGCCACATGGGATCAAACACCCTAATAGTTTCCATACTACCATTCTTGTTCAACACTATGACTGCCTCTCCTGTTCTCCAATCGTAGTACCACCACTTGAAGTGTGGAGTGAAGTCCTGTGACATTTCCCGTAGAGGGATCTTACACATTGTGCGTGGAGGACTCCACTTCAGCACTATTTTTGGTTTCCCAGTTATGGCATCAACTTTAGATCTCCTGATACACCTCGTTGGTTGTTGAGGCTTAAAGTTGACCCACCGGGTGTGGTACTCTCTCTTTAATGCTGCTTCAAACCAGCCTGACATCTTGCGAGGGTCAGCATATAGCAATTTCAGTTTTGCTAACTGGTTAACCTCAAAACCTGGAAGAGTCTTCAGTTCGTGTGGGAATCTGAAGTACTCAATCCCCTTCTCACGTTTAACTGCATAAACGTTGAGATCTTCAAAATATGCCCACGCTATTATTTTGCCCGACACCTTGTGATGTTTCTTCACTTCGTAAAGCTTGGTGTAGACAGTTGACTTAGGAGCGCTGTGTTGGGCCCTTATTTCTTCAAAGCATGCAGCCCATTCAACCTTGCTGATATTTACATTGACTTCTAAGGCTTGGGTCGTGTCTTCTTTCTTTTCAGACTCTTGCTCCATTTTATCCAGAGTTTCAAAAGTTTCACTAACAAGGGAGTCACCTAGATTGGGGACTACATTTCCCTCCTTGTCAGCGTACTCTGGATAATGTTGAGCAGTGACGTCTTCAATCTCGATTTCATCGACATCCTTAAGATCATCGTCACTGTCAATGTCCACCGTCGGAGCATCCTTCACTATCTCATCAGGATTTAGTATGAATATCTCAGCAAGTTTCTCATCAGTAAGGTCGTGGATTATTTCTTCTTCTTCAGGAGTGTAACTCACAGACCTTCTGACTATCCCTTGCAGATCAAGTATCATTGTGAGTTGAGACTTGATTTGCTGAAGGTGAGCAACATCATACTCATCTTGCTAAGATAATTGTTCTGCTTGATTTAAAACATTGTAAATACATCAATCATTAGTCAATAATCAAGACAAGTACATATGACATCTAATCATAACTTTTGTCTTGATCTATTGATTCTTTAGCTTCAGTCAGATGTGCAAAACCCCAATCTTTAATCAAATTCTCAAAAGATATTAAATCGGGCTGAAATTTTCACATTGCCGATGTGTCAGAAACTTAGTTTCAACTTCACGGTCATCACCTTCTTCTAGGATCTTTAGTACTTCTTCAGCAAGCTTTTGGCTCTGTTGTGGATCAATTTGTTGTTCATAAGCCTGAGAGATATTCCACTGTAACCAATAAGCATAGACAACTTGGACATTAAATGACATAACCTCGTTAGTTTCTTGAGAGTCTTCGTCATCCATACCACCACCCATTTGCATAGCATTATTCCCATCTCTGTCCAAAACTCATCTTCTTCCTCTCCATCAAACAGGAGAGGATTATGATAGAACATGTGGACAGATGGTTTAACATTGGTGCTAAGTATGCATTCTGGGTTTGATCAGACATCTCATCAATTCCTCCTCCCCTTGACACTATACACTTATGGATGTCATGAGCTAAGCACTTGAATTGGGGGCAGAAGTTTCTTTTGTTGAGCAAACCTGCATTGATGTCTCCAGTGAACTTCATCCTCTGAAAAGCATCAACATATTCACATATGTTGTGCTTGATGTTCATTATCCATTGTTCAACCATAGAGTTGCAACACAATACTCATATACATTAGAATTTGTGTTACAGGATGACATTTGAAATTTAATGAACTTGATTCATTTAGTAGTGTCGTGCAAATGGACAATGTGACTGAGGCTTAGTCGTGCGATTGGGCTCAGTCGTACGATTCATACAGCGACTGAGGCTTTGAAATTTAATGAACTTGATTCATACAGCAATGAAACGCAATTTTGGCAAGGTACCAATGCTCTCGTGTGACTTTACAACGATATTGGGAGTGATGAGTGACTACGTCCAACTCCCCCTCTATTTGACTGGGGTTTCTTTCAGTCGTGCGACTGAGCCCAGTTGCATAGTTGATTCATGCGACTGAAGATCAATCGTGCGACTAGCACAGTCGGTCACCGTCAGTCATGCGACTAGAAGTCAGTCGTGCGACTGTGTCATTCGATCACCTTCATCCATGTGATTGGCTCATTTTTGTCATCCAATCGTGTGATTTTATCCATGCTAATGGTCCAATCGCACGTATGTCCTATACGTGTGGGTAAATCGTGCGATTGGGCACATTCGTATCATCCAATCGTACGACTGGTCCATACTCATGGTCCAGTCGTGCGAATGGATCATACTCATGATTTTGACTTTATGACCATTCCACACCTTTATCTTTTGATTAAACATTATAAGCATTCGATCATCTCAGACATGATCATTTTAATTTTGAAAACTTTTGATCACCTCAGATGTGATCCTTTTAAAAACACTTAGTCACCTCATACGTGACCCATTTACATTTGAAAACTTGTGTGGTCACCTTAGACGTGATCTTTTTAGGTGAGTAAATCCCCGATTGAATTCCATGGCATAGTCCGATGTTTAACAAACTAATTGACTAAATTTAAACAAAATAAATGAACTAAAAACTGAAATAAAAAACTAAAACTTGTTTTGTGGTTTTGTGTGAGGTGGAAATTCTAAGATGGAAATCTAAAAGATTCATTTCCTCAAAGGCAGCTTCAATTCATTTTGACCATAAATGGACCAATTCAATTTGGAATCATACAGGCAAGTCAAATCATTCAGGACATGTTATCAACACCTTTTGATGCCCAATTCTTGTTTTTCATCTAGAGTCGTTAGCAAGTTTATTAAATCATACTAGTACTATTAGATCCCCACATTGATTTGGACTTTCATGAATTGTAGCCACGATGATTGTCAGTATACTAGTCCTCTTAAATCCATACACAGACTTTTGATACAGATTGGTGATAGTTTAAGGTTTGATTATTTCAACAACCATTTGTGGATCCCACACTTATATGGTAATCAACATTCCTCAACAGATTTTTGAGCAGTCTCAGGTAGTATTCAAGAAGAAACTATTGTTAGAACTTTCAAAGAGAAGCCAAGCCTCAGGTCAGTGCCACCGCACAGCAGATAGGCGGCAAACAACAATGAATTCTAGAATATATAGATTATGTTTATCCTCAGGTCAGTGCCACCGCACAGCAGAGAGGCACATAACCTATCTTCTTGTTTGAGCAATTTTATTCTTTTTGCACAGATCTCACCAACAATATAGGTTATTAGTTTGATTGCTTTTGCATTTTTTTCATGTGCTTTTGCTAATTATTTTGGTCTTATGCTTACATTTGTGGCGTTTATTCTGATCGTCACCCCTAATTGGAATTTTGTTGATTGTGTTAACCAGGGATAAGATGATAACCCACAGCTTGTTGAACAACTTAGTTTGTTCTTGAGATCACCAACAAGGTCTAATCATCTATTGTGTTGAATCTACCGGCATATTATATGTGGTCTAACAACCTCTAGGTCTACTTTCTTTGTGTTACCTTAGTAGTAGCTAGTTTTACTATCATTTTTCCTTTTATATTGCTCAGACTACATAGACTTATACTTTGAATTTCGCATCTTATTCAATTTAAACTTTTAAAGTCCCAATTGGTTTGTTCCTGTGTACTATCATTTTCCAAAGTTATTGAATCAGTATCATAGATACGATCTAGTTTCTATCAGCTAGCCTCTCCTCCTCCCTCATTTTATTAATAATGTTACTAACTAAACCTATTCTCCCCCTAAAATTCTAAAACCGTAACCGATTTACGCTTTTTAGGATTTTAATAGGCGAAAAAATAACACCAATTTAATTAAACTACTTAAAATTAAACAAATAAATAAAGAAAATTAAAATTAAAATAAATATGGACTATACGTATCGGACTACACATGGTCATCTTCAGGAATTACATCACTTTTCCTTTTAACGCCATTGACCTCTAACAAATATAGAAAATGTGGTTTATCAAAAGCCTTTGTATAGAGGTCAGCACGTTGAAAATCAGTATTTATTTTTACCACATCGATTAGATTCTTTTCAAAATAATCACGTATAAAGTGATATTTTATACCGATGTGTTTGGTCTTAGGATGTTGGACCGGATTTTTAGTTACTACAATTACAGCAGAGTTATCAACAAAAATAGGAGTAGAAGATAAATTCAAACCGTAGTCCCGTATTTACTTTTGAATTCATATGATTTGTGAATAGCAACTTGCAGCAGCAACGTATTCGGCTTCACAGGTTGACAAAGCAACCGAGGTATACTTCTTACACTGCCAGGTCACTAATCTCCTCCCAAAGAATTGACATCCCGCTGATCTAGATTTGTAGTTCATCTTGCAGCCACCGTAATCCGAGTCACTATACGTTGTTAGCTCAAAGTCATCGTCATGAGGATACCACAACCCAAGTGTTTGAGTACCCTTCAGATAATGGAAGATCCTTTTGACCCCTATCAGATGGTTAACTTTTGGCTTTGCCTGATATGTTGAACATAGACATGTAGCATACATGATATCAGGTCTTGAGGCAGTGAGGTACATTAGAGATCCAATCATTCCTCGGTACATGGTGGCATCTACCAGATCACCATTCTCGTCGGGTATTACATCATGGTTTGTAGCAAGTGGAGTCCTAGCTGTGGAAGCATTCTCCATGTCAAATCGACTGAGAATGTCTCCTACATACTTGGTCCGATGTAGAAAAATTCCCTTAGGTGTCTGATCCACCTGTAACCCGAGAAAGAACTTCATATCTCCCATGGCACTCATTTCAAACTCAGCCTTCATTACTACTTCAAACTCTTTACATAGATCTTTGTTCTTGGACCCGAAGATTATGTCATCGACATAGATTTGGACAAGCAGTAAATCACCATCCTTTTCTTTGATGAACAGCATGCAGTCAATGACACCTCTGCAAAAGCCATGTTTCATAAGGTGAGTTGAGAGTTTCTCATACTAGGCCCTGGGAGCTTGAGGAAGCCCATATAAAGCCTTGTCGAGTTTGTAAACTCTGTCCCGATGATATGGATCCTCAATCCCTCAGGTTGACTAACGTACACTATCTCTCATATTTCACCATGAAAGAATGCACTCTTCACATCAAGTTGATAAACTTTAATCTTCATGTACGATGCATAGGCAAGGAAGATACGGATTGCTTCCATTCTTGCCACGGGTGCAACCACATCATTTTCATCTATGCCCTCGACTTGTTGAAATCCTTGAACAACAAGTCAATCCTTGTTTCTGATGATCACGTCTTGATCATCTTTCTGGCATTTCAAGACCCATTTGGTGTCAATGACCTTAGAACCTTTAGGTCTATCCACCAGAGTCCATACACCTAACTTCTTGAACTAAAGAAGTTCTTCTTGCATGGCACGCACCCATGCCTCATCATTTAGGGCTTCACTAACATACTTTGGCTCAAACTGAGACACAAAGCAATGGTATACACCATCGTGAAGGTATCCCTTTTCCATCACCGAGGCATAATCAGCTGAGTACAGCTAATTTCTGGTCTGACCTCCTAATCTCACATCCCCAATGACATTATCCAAAGGATGATAGACATTTAGGTGTGATCTAGGATTGGGTGGAACAACTACCTATGAATCAAGATTGTGAACGTTAGGTTCTGGATCTAAGGCAATAGGAGTGTGTGGTTCCAAAGGCTCAGAGGCATCAACATCAGATGCTTGTGGACTTACGGTATTAGGACCCTATTCCTCCTGGTTGTTCGGATTAATCTCCAGAGCTTCTTCATCAAAGGAAGAGTCACTATCTTCAAGTGCTCCCTTTGAGTTGTTAGATGAATGACCTTGTTAATCGGATGATGTTGAATCTTGTGAAGGTGTGTTCAAGAAATCATACATCATCTTGGTGGCCAACTCTTCTTCAGAAGTGGAGAGTGGTATGTTGAAGGACTTGAAGAATCCATTATAGTCTAAAAAGAAGGCGGGTCCTTTTCCAGCAGGTGGTGTGGTGTATCTCTGAACATAAACGTTACACCACACTTCTACTTGACCCGTTGAGTTGTTGTAAACTCTCTTGTTCGGTATGTTGTATCCTAGAAAGATACCTTCATCAGCCTTTTTGTAACACCCGGTTATTTTAAAAACAAAGACAAAAAATGAAGAATAAAAGAAAGAAAAGCAATAAAGCTCAAGTGGAGGGACTAAAAGTGCCCAAAAGGACAAAATCTTTGAAAAGTTGGTGTAAAGGTGGGCATGGCCGCTCACCCACTTTTTACATCACTTTTCACTTCGGTTTTAGAGAGAGAGAGAAAGTAAGAGAGCAGAACTATTGGTTGAAGAAAAGAAGAAGAAGCGAAATTGAATTCAAGGCAAGAATTCAAAGTTTTAAGTGTTCATGTTGGGTTTTTGTCTCGGTTACATGCTTATGTGCTTATATGCTTGTGTGTGTGTCCGTGTGTGCGTGTTTTGGTGTGTTTTTAGGTGGTTGAACTCAATTGCAAGTGGGTTAGAAGGAAGAAACACCCAAGTTGCACCAGGTGAGTTCTAGACCCTGATTTTTACTGGTTTTAAACTCTCTTTGGGGCTGAAAATGTATTAAAATGATTTTAAAATGTTTATGTATGTATACCCGTATGTATTATGCATGTTGGATGATGATTCTTGAATGCTTATAGATTGTTCATGTTTAGAATAGCCCTGGTAAGCTTAGAACAGATAGGTTTGATGATTGGGTTCGAAAACATCCTAGAAACATGTTACACAGAAGGTTCAAGCGCCTAGATAAGGCTCCTGCGCCTGGGAATGCATTAGAAGAATTTAAGTGTAACCCATGCGCCTGAATAGTAGCCCATGCGCCCGAAATTTGCCTTAGAAATGATAAGTGTATCTCATGCGCCTGAACAGTAGTCCATGCACCTAGAAATATTAGTCAAACGACTAAGTGTAGGCCCATGCACCCCAATAGTGCCCATGCGCCCAAGTGGCCGATGCGCCTAAGTGTTCATACGCTCGAATAGTGTCCATGAGCCATAATTGTTCATGCGCCTAAGAGTTAAAATAGCTAAGTGTTGGCTAATGCGCCTGTATAGTAGTGAAAAGCCCAAACAGGGCTCATGCGCCCAAATAGTGTCTAAGCACCCAACACTTAGAATTTATTACAGAATTCTTGGGAGTTTGTGCTCTTAGGGTTTTGACCAAGGTTTGACTAGGGCTTATTAATGATGGGTTTCATGCATGATTATGATTGCCTTATGATTGTTCCTTATTATTATTATTGCTATTATTATTATTAGTTATAGTGTGTGACTTTACGCGGTATGTTTATTATCATAACATAAATTATATTGTAATAATAAAGAGAAAGAGCAATATTTGTAAAGAGAATGAACAATATATGCTCATATAGTTAATGCGTGCTCGCATACAAAGTAAAGAGTTGTATTTCACAGAAAGAGTATTTTCATATACAACATATAGAAAGTATTTTATTACTTTTAAAACTAGAACTCACTCAGCAACGCTGACTTTTATACATTTTCAGTTGGCAGGTAATTATTGCTGAGGATGGCACGAGGGTGAAGCTACTCGGTAGGGAAAGACTGACATCCATACGTATCTTGTATTGTTGTTGTTTTGTAATGCAGTTAAACAATTCTTTTGTAATTAGTCAAACAATAGTGTATTGCATAACAACAGTGTTTTGTAAAGAAATGAATGGCTTTTGCTATAATAATTTCGCTGCTTGAGTTTGTATATTTATAAAATATAAAGTATTAAATGTTGTGGTTGACCAATTGTGAGGTCTCCGGGAACGGGTCCTTACAAGTTGGTATCAGAGCAAAGTTTAAAAGAATTGGGTTAAATAAACTTTTAAAACCTAAACTAAAAATGGGACAAATGGAGGGATGTCAGCTCGAGTAGCTACGTGCCATCAGGTATGTCTTATCTTAATGTTAAGTGGTATTATGTGCTCATGCTATTTGATTTATGTGCTCTTAGTAGATTTAGATACTGATTAAGTCAGGATAGGAAACGCTTGGGGTATGAAGAGTAAAGTAAGTGGCTAATCACAACTGGCCACTGTAATTAGGGACTTACTATACTTGACATAAACTGAGTGTTACCTTGAATGACCGCGTTGGTGTTTGAATCTTATAGTGTGTTAGAAGATGGCTGGACAAAAATCTTCCAAGGCTCCTAAAGGCAGAGACCGTCCACGTGTAACCAGGAGAAGTGCTAAGACTCCTGAGAGGACCCATGAGAACCCTGAGGTTCATGGCTGGAGCAAAGAAAATGAGAATGCTAGTCTGAATGCCTCGGCTAGGGAGGCGATTGCTGATGAAATACACCAGGTCATGCAGACAATCTTGCCATTTGTGGTGACTGAGGTCATCAGAGCTGTGAGAAGCGAGGAGAGGAAGGAGAAGGAGACTAAAAGGGGACCAATGGGCAAGGGAAGCAAAGGGGAGGAGGAACAACCAGAGCCTGAGGCTGTGTTGTCTGATGAAGAGGAGGATGATGTAGTGGGGGCAGCAACTAGAGGATGCAGTTATGGGGCGTTCCAAAGGTGTAAGCCCCTGACCTTCGATGGCAATGGCAATGCGGCTGCCGCTCACCGCTAGGTGAGGGAGATGGAAGCCTCTTGGAAATCAGTGAGTGTCACGAAGACTAGAAGGTGAAGGTCACAACTCACTCTTTCGTTGATTCAGCGCTGTGTTGGTGGGACAATATTGTCCAAGATAAGGGTACCAGAGCCATCAGGAAGATGCGATAGGAGGAGTTTAAGAAGTAGGTTATTGAGAAGTTCTGTCCTCACCAGGAGATGGACAAGGTTGAGAGGAGTTCTTGCAACTTGAAGCAGGAACCATGACCCACCAGCAGTACACCACTAAATTCAATGAGATGGCAAGGCTGGTGCCGGGTTAGGTGACACCGGTATCAAGGAAGATCAAGAGGTACATCCAAGGACTACGGGCTGACATTCATAGGCACCTGATTCCCACTCAGCCAGGTACCTTTCGATCGGTGGTGGATTTGCAGGCAGGTGGTATGATGAGCGAGGGGAGACCATGGTGGAGGTAAAGAAGACGAGTGGGGATGGTAAGAACTGGAATGGGAAGAGGTTTGGACGTGGTGGTTTTACTCCAAACAACAAGAAGGTGAAGCTAGACGACCATGGGGTGTCGTCAAGATCAGGGCTGAGAAGGTGTGGCAAATGTGGACGGGAGCATACCGGTGAGTGCAGGATGGGAATGAAAGTATGCTTCAGGTGTGGCCAACCTGGCCACATCGCTTGGGACCGTAAGAAGCCGAGGGCGGAGAGCTCTGGAGTGGAGAAGAAGAAGCTGGAGGAAGGAGGGTAGAGGGCAGGTGCTAGGGCTTACACTATGACCCGGGAGGAAGCCAAAGCGGATCCCAACGTTATGTCAGGTATGTTTCTAGTAAACCAAACTTGTGCCTCTGTATTGTTTGATTCCGGTGCTAGTAGGAGTTTTATTTCCACTGCATTATGTGCTAAGTTGCCTATTAGTAGTAGAAATGTCAGTGAACCATTCGATGTAGAAACCACTATTGGCAAGTCCACTAGAATTACTGATGTGATAGAGGACTGTGCTATAGAACTAGAAGGTCATAGGTTTGATGCTAGGTTACACGTGATGCCCCTAGGTGGATTTGATGTAGTACTAGGGATGGACTGGTTAGCAACCTATGAAGCAAACTTCATATGTCGTAAGAAGATGATTCGATTAGTTGCGCCTGATGGGAGTTTGGTTACGATTTATGGAGATCGCGTTACTACGATCCCGAAGATGATTTCGATGGCGGTGGCGGGGAAATGCATGAGACATGGATGTAGTGCCTACTTGGCATACATGAAAGATGTGGATGCGTTGGTACCGCAATTATCCGAGGTACCAGTGGTGTGTGACTTTCAGGACGTATTCCTGGAAGACTTACCCGGCCTTCCATCGGATCGCGAGATTGAGTTCCAAATTGATTTGATACCCGGTGCTCAACCCGTTGCCAAAGCACCATATCGATTAGCTCCTACTGAAATGAAGGAACTCATGAGCCAATTATAGGAGTTGATGGATAAGGGATTCATTTGACCGAGTATCTCTCCGTGGGGTGCTCCGGTATTGTTTGTAAAGAAAAAGGACGGAAGTATGCGAATGTGCATCGACTATCGAGAGCTGAACAAGTTGACGGTAAAGAATCGGTACCCGTTACCAAGGATTGACGACTTGTTTGACCAGCTCCAAGGTGCCAGTTGGTTCTCGAGAATAGATCTATGATATGGCTACCATCAATTGAAGGTGAAGGAACAAGACATTCCTAAGACAGCTTTTCGTACGCGTTATGGACACTACGAGTTCCTCGTTATGTCTTTTGGTCTAACTAACACGCCAGCAGCCTTTATGGATTTGATGAATCGGGTGAGTCGGCCTATGTTGGATAGATCAGTGATTGTGTTCATTGATGATATTCTGATCTACTCGAAGAGCGAAGAAGAGCATGCCGGTAACATTCGAGAGGTGTTGGAGACATTAAGAAGAGAGAAGTTGTTTGCCAAATTCTCCAAGTGTGCGTTCTGGTTGTGCGAAGTTCAATTCTTGGGTCATGTGGTGAATCCAGGCGGGATTATGGTAGACCCCGCAAAGGTAGAGGCAGTAATGCAATGGAAGTCTCCGAAAACGCCATCCAAGATTCGTAGTTTCTTGGGGTTGGCAGGATATTATCGAAGGTTCATTGAAGACTTTTCCAAGATCGCTTCTCCACTAACCAAGTTGACCCAAAAGGATGTGAAGTTTATATGGGGTCAAGCTCAAGAGCAAGCATTCGAGGGGTTAAAGGCAAGGTTGACTCAAGCTTTTATTCTGTTATTACCCTAGAGAAGCGAGGATTTGGTGGTTTATTCAAATGCTTCCTACTCAGGGTTGGGGTGTGTGTTAATGCAGAGAGGGAAGGTTATATCCTATGCATCCCGACAGTTGAAATTTCATGAGGTCAATTATCCCACTCATGACTTGGAGCTAGCAGCCGTGGTCTTTGCGTTGAAGATCTGGAGGAACTATCTCTAGGGGACGAAGTGCACCATTTTCACTGACTACAAGAGCTTGAAGTATTTCTTCGAGCAAAAGGACCTGAACATGAGGCAGAGAAGATGGTTGGAGCTCATAAAAGATTATGACTATGAGATCCATTACCATCCGGGCAAAGCCAACGTGGTAGCTGATGCTCTTAGCTGAAAGGAGAGGCCCAAGCCAATTCGGGTGAAAGCATATCAACTGATCATGACCTCCAATGTGATGAAGCAAGTCAAAGAGTTTCAAGATGAGGAACTGAAAGAAGATCATCTTAACTTTGAGAGGATGAGAGGTCTGGTTAGGGAATTGGGTGAAAACACACTTGGTGTTAAAACTCGATTTGGATGGGTGTGGATTCCTCGTTTCGGGGATCTACGTGTGAGGATTATGGATGAAATCCTAGTGCCACAAAAATGTATCAAGATATGAAGAAAGATTATTGGTGGCCGGGTATGAAGCGTGATGTGGTGGAGTATGTGAGTAAGTGCCTTACTTGCTTACAGGTGAAGGCCGAACATCAGAAGCCGTATGGGAAGATCCAACCTTTAGATATACCAGAATGGAAGTGGGAGCACATCACCATGGATTTTGTTGGAGCATATATAGTCATATATAGTGTGTCTGTCGCTTGTCGAATAGTCTAGGCTTAATGTAATACACCTGATATGTTGTAAACACATGAAAATAAGTCATTCGTAGGAGCATATGTGAATGAGACTCAGTCGTACGACTGAGCCATGCTAATGGACCAGTCGTGCGACTGAGAGATGCAATTTGGGCATTCGTAAGACTGAACCATAAGAATGGTCCAGTCGTACGATTGAACCATACGCATGGTCCAGTCATACGATTGAACCATACGCATGGTCCAATCGCACGAATGGCCCATTCGCATCTAATATGGGCCGAGGCCTATATATACCGGTTTCAATGTGTAGAGAGATTAAGGATCTGAGAGGGAGTTTGCTCGGGAGCCTAGGGTTGTCGGATGAGAGGGGAGATCATGCTCGATCTTCCGCTTGCCAAGAGTCTTGATTCTTATGTTGTAACGAGCATGTAATCATTAGGTTTTATCAATGAAACCATTCAATATAGTTCGTATTATTGTTTGACTTTTGGTTTGATGCTATTTATCCTTCCATCAAGAACATGCTCGGATGTTTATCGGTCCAGCCGACTTGAAAGATTTCATAACGAAGTTGCCACGTACTCTGAAAGTGTACGATGCCATATGGGTGATTGTCGACCGTCTGACGAAAAGTGCTCACTTCCTACCAATCCGCGAGACATATTCATCTGATAGGTTGGCGGACCTATTCATCAAGGAAATTGTAACTCGTCATGGTGTACCGGTGTATATTGTGTCTGATCGTGACACCCGGTTTATGTCTAAATTTTTGAAGAAATTCCACGACGCCATGGGGACGAGGTTACATATTAGCATGACATATCATCCCCAAACTGATGGTTAGTAAGAAAGGACCATTCAAAGATTGGAAGACATGCTTCGGGAATGTGTGATTGATTGTGGGGGAAGTTGGGATAACCACTTACCGTTAGCTGAGTTCTCATACAACAACAGCTATGATGCCAGCATTGGCATGCCACCATATGAGATGCTATATGGTAGGAGATGCAGCACACCCGTTTGTTGGGGTGATATTGGTCAGAAGGAATTAGGGAGCGTCGAGGTCATTGAGGCTACGACTGAGAAGCTTGGGAAGATTAAAGCCTTCATGAAGGCAGCTAAAGATAGGCAGAAGTCGTATGCCGATAAACGAAGCAGACTGATCGAGTTCCAGGTGGGTGACCAGGTTATGTTGAAGGTCTCACCTTGGAAGGGTATCATCCGATTCAGGAAACGAGGTAAGCTAAGCCCGAGATACATAAGACCTTTCCGAATCATTTCTCGAGTAGGAGAGGTGGCCTATAGATTGGAGTTACCAGATGAGTTAAGTGGAATTCAGCCGTCATTCCATGTATCTCATCTGAGAAAGTGTTTAGCTGATGAAGACATGATTGTTCCACTAGAAGACATCAAACTAGATGAAAGGCTCAATTATGTTGAGCAACCAGTGGCAATCATCAATCGTAAGGATAAGGGACTGAGGAATAAAGTGGTTCCTCTTGTGCGTGTACAGTCGAAGCACAGGAAGGGATCTGAATTTACATCAGAAACTAAGGAGGAGATGAGGAAGCATTACCCTCATCTATTTGAGGAATAACAGGTTTTGGGGATGAAACCTATATAAGGGGGTGGAATTGTAACACCCGGTTATTTTAAAAACAAAGACAAGAAATGAAGAATAAATAAAAGAAAAGCAATAAAGCTCAAATGGATGGACTAAAAGTGTCCACAAGGACAAAATCTTTGAAAAGTTAGTGTAAAGGTGGGCATGGCCGCCCACCTTCTTTTCATCACTTTTCACTTCGGTTTTAGAGAGAGAGAGAAAGGAAGACAGCAGAACTCTTGGTTGAAGAAAAGAAGAAGAAGCGAAATTGAATTCAAGGTAAGAATTCGAAGTTTTAAGTGTTCATGTTGGGTTTTTGTCTCGGTTACATGCTTATGTGCTTATATGCTTGTGTGTGGTCCGTGTGTGCGTGTTTTGGTGTGTTTTTAGGTGTTTGAACTCAATTGCAAGCGGGTTAGAAGGAAGAAACACCCAAGTTGCACTAGTTGAGTTCTAGACCCCGGTTTTTACTTGTTTTAAACTCTCTTTGGGGCTGAAAATGTATTAAAATGATTTTAAAATGTTTTTGTATGTATACCCATATGTATTATTCATGTTGGATGATGATTCTTGAATGATTATAGGTTGTTCATGTTTAGAATAGCCCTGGTAAGCTTAGAACAGATAGGTTTGATGATTGGGTTCGAAAACATCCTAGAAACATGTTACACAGAAGGTTCATGCGCCTAGATAAGGCTCATGCGCCTGGGAATGCCTTAGAAGAATTTAAGTGTAACCCATGCACCTAAACTGTAGCCCATGCGCCTAAAATTTGCCTTAGAAATGATAAGTGTATCTCATGTGCCTAAACAGTAGTCCATGCGCCTAGAAATATTAGTTGGATGACTAAATGTAGGCCCATCCACCCCAATAGTGCCCATGCGCCCAAGTGGCCCATGCGCCTAAGTGTCCATGCGTCCGAATGAGCCATGCACCTAAGTGTTCATACGCTCGAATAGTGTCCATGCGCCTGAATTGTTCATGCGCCTAAGAGTTAAAATAGCTAAGTGTTGGCTACTGCGCCTGTATAGTAATGAAACGCCCAAACAGGGCTCATGCGCCCAAATAGTGTCTAAGCGCCCAACACTTAGAATTTATTATAGAATTCTTGGGAGTTTGTGCTGTTAGGGTTTTGACCAAGGTTTGACTAGGGCTTATTAATGATGGGTTTCATGCATGATTATGATTGCCTTATGATTGTTCCTTATTATTATTATTGCTATTATTATTTTTACTTATAGTGTGTGACTTTACGTGGTATGTTTATTATCATAACGTAAAGAATATTGTAATAATAAAGAGAAATAGAAATAAAGAAGAGAAGGGGAACATTAATAAAACGTTAACAAGTCTTGCAAGCTTACAGGAGGTACACGATCGTGTTGTCGTTAGCTCAATTGTGTTGTGGGTTAGCTACCCTATTATGCACATAGGGCCAGTCAATTGAGATTGGCAAGACCTTTGGAGCTTACCCTAGGTGATTGGGTCGGCCTTGTATATAGTAAACAGAACCCTCTTGAGGGATATAGATGGCCCATCACCAGTTTTCACCGCGCATACAGTTTAGGGTATTGCTCACTCGTCCATACGGATAGTGAAAGATAAAGATAAAAGAATAAAGAGTAAACAAGGCATACTGTAAGAGAACGAAAATATCTGTTCATATAGTTAATACGTGCTCGCATACAAAGTAAAGAGTTGTATTTCACAGAAAGAGTATTTTCATATATAACATACAGAAAGTTTTTTATTACTTTTAAAACTAGAACTCACTCAACAACGCTAACTTTTATACATTTTCAGTTGGCCGTAATTATTGTTGAGGATGGCATGAGGGTGAAGCTACTCGGCAGGGAAAGACTGACATCCATTCGTATCTTGTATTGCTGTTGTTTTGTAATGCAGTTAAACAATTCTTTTGTAATCGGTCAAACAATAATGTATTGCACAACAACTGTGTTTTGAAAAGAAATGAATGGCTTTTGCTATAATAATTCTGGTGCTTGAGTTTGTATATTTATATTATATAAAGTATTAAATGTTGTGGTTGACCAACTATGAGGTCTCCGGGAACGGGGCCTTACACTTCTCGCTGAATTTTCCCTCTTGAGTCTTCTTCAGCAGGGTGCATGGAGCACCAAACGGCTCGAGATACTCTAAGTTAGGTTGACGTCGTTGTAGCAACTCGTAGCACGTTTTTCCATGGCGTTTCACTACCAGAACTCGATTAAGCGTGTAACATGCATTTGCCACTGCTTCATTCCAGAATTGAATGGGTAGTTTCGAGTCTGCCAGCATAGTACGTGCCGTCTCTATCAAGCTCCGATTCTTCTGTTAAGCAACCCTGTTTATTTGAGGAGTGTAGGCGAAAGTAAACTGATGCACAATTCCCTTTTCCTTGGAGTAATCCCCCATCCATTGGTTCTTGAACTCGGTTCCATTGTCTGAGAGTACTTGTCGTACCTTCAGCTTATAGAGGGACTTTAGTGTAGTTACTAGTTCCTTGAATGACTCAAATGTTTCTGATTTGGATTTCAGAAACATTACCCAAGAGAATCTTGAGTAGTCATCAGTAACTACATAGCAGTACAAGTCGCCTGCGATGCTTCTTGTACTGACTGGACCAAACAGATCCATGTTAAGAAGTTCAAGAGGAAGTTCGATGGAATGAAATTTGTTTTCCTTATGAAACTTCTTCGTCTGTTTGCTCTTCTTGCACGTAACACAGAAATCTGGAAGTTAGAAGTTTTTGACGTTAACACCTCTCACTAGATCATTATGGATCAAGTGATTCATCTTTCGTGGATTAATGTGTCCCATTCTCCTATGCAAGGAGATAGAATCCTTCTCGGTAGCATTTGACAAGAAGCACTGAACTTCATGATCCGTTGTGGAGGCCTTTGATAGATCCAAGACATAAAGGTCCTTATAACTTGAGGCAAACATTAATACATGATCCTCTGGGATTACGTAGTCCTTCTTGAGGAAATATCACTTCTTATTGTCAAATACTACCTTAAAGTCTTTATCACAAATTTGAGAAACAGAAAGAAAGTTATTCTGAAGTTGTTGGACATAGTTTACCTTATCAAACTTCACTTTCTGATTTCCGACTTCTCCTTGATCTGTGATGTACCCACCTTTGTTTCCAGCGAATGAAACATGTTCTCCTTTGATTTGTTTGACATTTGATAAGAGAGCCCTGTTCCCCATCATCTGCCTGGATGTTCCGCTATCTACAATCCACGTGTCAGTTTCAGCACTATAGCGAACACCCTGCACATTCAAAGAAAACGTTAGTTCAGGTTAAGAACCCAAGCCTTTACTTTTTATGCATTTTCTAGTTGAAGAAAATTGTGAAGCTCTGAGCATTGATACTGACAGTAAACCTAAATTTGAGACAAATGAGGATAATGAAGACGAGAAAGCTGATACTGGAAATAAAGAGTTTGACGATAAAGAAGTGTTAAAATTCAAAGAAGAGGAACAACAGAGAATAACAAAGGTTTGTGACTGTGAGAAGAGCCTAGCTGCAGAAAAAACTATCATGGGTCTTCTTTATGAGACTGTTCAGGATATGTGTTCTTCTTCTTGCAAAATCTGGTTATTCAGGATTTATAAGCCAAATAGATTGTTATTGGAAAATAAAAAATAATTAAAAATAATCAATCAGAAATTAAAGAAAAATGAAATTGCTATTTCAAGGAAACTTCATGAAGCGTTGGCTGAAAATGATCTTTTAAGAGGAACCATTTTGGAGCGTAACGTTAAAATTAATATTTTGAGAGAAAGGGTTGTTTTAGCTTAATTTGAAACGACAAAGCTTCAAACAAAGCTTGATAAATGGACCCTTTCACACGTGAAAAAGGATGAGCTTATTGCTAAACAACAAGGGGCGTGGGTAAACATGGGATTGGATATAAATCTGACGGTGAAACTGTATTTAATTCAGTTCCACCTCCTTCTACTTTATGTTATTCACCAATCCCCATACATCATTCAACAAATGATTTGATTAAAGCTGTAGAAACTAATCGTTTAAATGCAGGTTTAAGTAGCGTTAATCTTAAATAGGTTAGAGATGTGCAGGATTCTCCTTTAGGTTTGGGATTCCTCAGGCAAGGGTCTGATAAGAAGATTAATGATGATTCCACTTCTGATGCTCCAACACCAATATCAATTGCTTCTCTAACCTTCTTCAAAAAATTCAAAATAGGTAATATTCCTTCGTTTGTTCCTGTTAGGTTTGTAAAAGAAGAAACAGTTGTTGAATCATCAAGCAATCAGAATCCTATAATCAAAGCCGACATGATAGGAGGTGTCAATCAAGATCCATTGGAGAAAGATTTGTGTATACGAGACTGGATAAGCTCAGATGATCAATCAACCATAGAGGAGTGTGTTGCTTCCTCACTGATCAAGATATCTCCTGACATTGTCAAGTCACAAAACCTTCCATAAGCTGAATCAACACAAATACAGATCTCTTCTCCAATTGCAAAACAACCAAGTCAATCAGTGAAGATCTCTTCCCCTTTTAAGCATAGCAAACGCCAAAACAAGCAAGAGTTCGCAACAACCTCAAAGCAATCTCCAATTCCAAATGCTTCACACGGGTCAGTCAAGCATCAAAATCCTTTCAAGGCTTGTTTTGAGTGTGGAAAAGAAGGTCATGTGGTAAAGATGTGCCCTCAAAGACTTGCTTCGAATGGTAAAGGCAAAACGATTTGTTTCTTCGAATGTAAGTCTATAAAGAATGTTCCAGACAGTAAAGGCAACACGGTTTGCTTCTCTGGATCAAGAGGTAAAAAGCACACATCTTTGAATGGTTGGTTGAAAAACCCTCCATCCAAACCTTTTCATGTGAAGCCGGTTTCATATGATTCAAAGTTGAAAATGACCAAAGGTTCAAAACCAAATTCTTTTCCTTCCGATCTTAAACAGAAAATGATTTCCAAATTTAATTCATTCAAATACAAATTAATTAAACCGAGAAAAATTTGGCAAATCAAAAAGAAGGATACAGTTCACCTCGATATTTCAGCAGATTGTTTGTTGAAGCAGGTTACTTCTACCGTTGCAAAAAGAACACCTAGGACTATGATGGCCTGGGTTCATCTCTCTAACTAATCTGTTTATGAGTAAAGGAATAATTCAGGGGGACTGTTCGTTATCGGTTTACTAACAGAGATTGTTCCTAATTCAAATTTGAGGCAGAACAAACAAGTTAAGGTAATGGTATTTTATCCACAATTTGGATTTTTATATGCACAATCATAGTTCTCACTTCACATCACTGCATATTTCTTGATAATTTATTTCTTATCTTTATATTAGTGTAGTTTGGAAGACTTCTTTGATAAACTTCTATTTTGTACAGTTTTATAAAACAAATTTAATTAAAATTTAAAAAAACAAAAGATAGGTTTACAAAAATAAAAATTTGGAGGAGAGTATATAAGTAATACATAAAAAAATAAAAAAGAACTGGAACTTGATTTAAGATCACTGAGAAATGATTGTATATCATCTTGAAATGCTTGTTTTTGCATGACTTGCGTTTTTAAAATAAGAAATGATTGTAACTGATGTTGTTATTTGTTTCACATCTAATTTTAATGTGCAAATAACTGAAAAACAAACAGATTCTTTAATGATATGCTTGGTAGACTTAGCTTGAATAATAAAGTAGACAGCAACATAATGATTTAAATTAAAATATATGCTTAAGGATGTCTGGATTTACGCAATCATTTTGGCCTGCACGAAAACTAAGTCCCGATAAAAATTGGATTGAGAATTGATCTTTCACCCACCATGACACAAATCATATAAGCCATATCCTTGAGCCATGTTTGGTGTATTTATGTGTCTTGTGTTTGTGCTAATCTCCTCGTTGTATGGAAGTATTGACCTGGAGTGATGATCTCCTTTGTTGTACGATAGTATTGACTTGGAGCTCTCATTAGCACATGTTTAAATGGTCATCTCCTTTATTATACGTGAGTATAGACCTGGAGCTCTCAACACTTTGGGCTAAGTTATATCAAATCATCTAACGATGAATTCATTAGAGGATGCAATATTCAGTTCATAATCATTTACACACTAATGTACAAGCCTATTTCTATAAAGATCGTAACAAAATTCAAGAAATACAGAGGTTGGGTGAGGGTTTTTGCCAAATGATTATGGGGTCCTAGAATTCTAAAGTATTCAATCAAACCTTAATGAATCATTTGTTGCTTGTTGAAAAATATAGGGCATGAGTTTAAGTGGACAAACATATCAGCTATTATTATTGATCTGTTTAAGAATTTCAAAATCATTCAAAGACTGTGATTAGATTCAGTTATCGGTGTGATCTCATTTCTTTTCGATTATTAAATTCATTTTTGTGATAAATTATATTTTGAGAATGTGATCTCATGATCGATTCAGTTCTCAGTAATTAATATATATATATATAATATATATATATATATATATATATATAATATATATATATATATTATATATATATATATATAATATATAGATATATATATATATATATATATATATATATATATATATATATATATATATATATATATATATAATAGATATAAAATTAAAAAAAACACTATAATAAATGTATATAATAAAAATAAAAAATTATAATAATTTTTCATTTCAAAATTCTTTTAGGTCTTCCATATGATGCTGTTACAATTTTATCATTTTTCATGCATTCACGGAAATTACGCACAAACGAACACGGGTCCGCTTGTTTTTCACACACAGATAAACACGAGTTTATTTTGTTAAAATGAAATGATCTAATTAGAAATGTCAAGATTGTGTTTGAGAATGTGTTTCAGATTTTTGCTGTAAGTGATGGTTGATTTTCAGTTGAGCAGTATACCTGATTAGAGAACATGTTCCTCAAGTTTGCAGAAAATACCGAGCTAGGAATCCTCCTCCTACATCTTCTAAAGCACTCAATATTAGAGATTTGGGAACTTTGTTCAAATATCCACGCAAAAGTTGCATTCGAAAAGGGGGAGCACATAAATAGGGGGAGCTTATGAGATGAATAAATTTTCTCATTAGATTCAGAAAGCTTTAGTTTGAAGATCTTTCTAATGTTGACTTCTCAGTGTTAAATTCATATGAAGACATTGATAATGATAGACTAAGAGGGAGTATTGGAGTTGTACAATAGTCTATATTATCAACATAGTCAAAGTCAACAAAAGTCAATGTCACGGTCAATGTCACGGTCAAAGTCCACGCAAAAGTCAATCACGACACGTTCGAGACGAAGGACCGAGACAAGCCGTTGAAGATTTAGATGGCTAGGAGTTTTATTGTAATAAATATATTTTGTGTGAACAAAATATATTTTACTTTGTTTGAGTCATGTTTTAATCTAGTTATATAGTCAAGGGGGTTATGTGTAAATAGGGAAACTTAGACTAGACTATAAATAGCCTAATTGTAATTAGAATTAGGTTAATGGTTGTGTGACCAATAGATTGAGAGATTACTTGTAAACAGATTATTAGCAATCTAATTGAAGATCAAAGGGGTTTTGATTGTGATTATCATATTTTGATCTATAATCTTTATGATTTGATTCAAGTGTGATAAACCTGGGTTTACAATATCATTCGACTTCAGTTGATCCACATGATGAAAAATTTGATTATTTTCATCAATGAATATGACTACCTTGGGATCATCTATTCCAGTTGAGTTTATGCTATCACTAAGAATTCATAAGACTCATCCAATGGACAACATTATTAGTGATCTTAATTACAGAACTAGAAGAAGCCAAGGGGGAGCTACAAATATTTGTCTCTTCACTGGTTTTCTTTCATAAGTGGTTATTCCAAATATCATAGTTGCACTAAAAGATATAGTTGGATTAAATCTATGCAGGAAGAGCTTCAACAATTCAAAAAATAGAAAGTCTAGAATCTAGTTGATCTACCTGAAGGTCAACATCCAATTGGCACAAGGTGGCTCTTCAAAAATAAACTAGATGATAGAGGTATAATTATGAGAAACAAAGCAAGGCTGGTTGCACAAGGGTATACTCAAGAAGAATGAATATATTATGATGAAGGTTTTGCACCAGACGTAAGGATTTAAGCCATAAGAGTATTTCTAGCCTATGCTTCATATAAGAAGTTCACAGTCTATCAAATGAATGTCAAGTTTACTTCTTATATGGGAAAATTGATGAAGAGGTCTATGTGGCTCAACTTCTAGGTTCTGAAGATCCTGATTACCCACATAGGGTATACAAACTTGACAAAGCTTTGTATGGTCTTCATCAAGCTCTAAGAAGGTGGTATGAAATATTATCATCTTTCTTGCTCAAGCATTGATATAATAGGGGAACTATTGATCAGACTCTCTTTCTCAAACAAGAACATCAAGACCTCTTAGTTGTTCTAATTTATGTAGATGACATTATATTTGGATCAATTAATAAGAGATTGTATGTCAGCTTTGAAGATTTAATGAAATCTGAATTTTAGATGAGTTCAATAGGAGAATTAACCTTCTTCCTTGGTCTACAAGCTCATTAGAAACCAAATGGGATCTTTATTAATCAAGAGAAGTATATTCATCAAATATTGAAGAAGTACAATCTTGCTGATACATCTTCATGTAAAACACATGCTTCAACAATTAACAAAATTGTACCTGATCCTACAGGAAAATCTATTGATCAAAGATTGTATAGATCAATGATAGGATCTCTCATATATATAACTGCCAGCAGACTTGATATAATGTTTGTTATGTGTGAAGAGGATCTTCAGATATCTTAAAGGGAAACCAGCCCTTAGTCTTTGGTATCCAAAAGATGGAGACTTCACTCTCTACTCATATTTAGATAGTGACTTTGGACGATGCAACAACAACAAAAAATACACAAGTGGTGGGCATCAATTCATAGGACCAAGACTTGTTTCATGGCAGTAAAAAAAGCAAACAAATGTATTTGTATCCATAACTAAGGCTGAGTACATAGCTGCTTTAGCTGGTTGCTCTCAAGTCCTTTGGTTGCAAACCCAATTACTTGATTATGGTTACAATTTCCTTCAAACTCCAATTCATATTGACAATTAGCTGCTATGTTCATCACTGCTAATCTAGTACAACATTGTAAAACAAAACATGTTGAAATCAAATACCATTTTCTGAGGGATTGCTTAGAAAAGTTTTAATCAAGTTAGTCAAGGTGAATACAACAAATCAGCTTGCTGATTTATTCACTAAAGCCTTTGATTCAGTTAGATTTAATTTTCTAATTGAGTCTTTAGGCATGATTAATGTAGATTAATCATCATTAACAAAGAAAAGAATGTGTTTGTCCTTGTAAATAGTCATAAAAACATACGAAAATATAAAAATATTGTCTTTATTTATTGTGTCTTTTGTTTCAACGTGACATATATATGGGAAATGATAGAACACTGTGCCTTTTCTTGCTTCCTTATTTCTTAAATTACATTAAAATTTACAGGACCATTTGAGAAATGGTCACTTACAACGCAATAACACAATAAGGAGAGTGAATCATAACACTTAATAGATCAAGTGAGGAACTAGCAACCAATCACACTTTGATACAAAAAACACAAGTAATTTAGAGACAGAACAAGAACAATAGCACAAGTATATGGTTTCCAAAAATGTTGTATATTGTTCTTTAGTTTCTTACAAGTGTTCAAAGTATGTGTTTAAGATACAAGGGACAGAGATACTTTATACTACATCCTACAGCCGACCATACTTTGAAGGCTAGCTAGAAACATGATCTAGACAACAAAGTCAATGTAAAGTCAAAAGGTAGATTGCCTTTTGACTAGTGACTATCACATGTCATAACTCACATCCTAATATATTACAAAAAGGATAGAAGTACATAAAGTAGAAAGAATAGACTCAAGACCTCAATGTACAGTTTACCAAAAGCATGGACCTTTCACCAACTTGTGAAAGTTGGTGAGTCAAACAGAGTTGCAGCGGAAAGGTGGTCCAACTTTATGGTAAGAGTACATCTAGATAATAGCATGTACTTAAAAGTCTTCAAAAGAAATTTTTCTTCGGGTGTTAGCTTCAAAAGAATTCATGTTTGGCTTCGGAAGATATTGGTCTTGGCTTCGGAAGATTTCACACTTAGAATGTTTTCTAATGTAGAATGTGAAACTTCCGAAGCATTCTACTTTGGCACTTGGTGCATGCATGCATGACAGACTGTTTGAATGTTTTGGGTTGCATCAGCATTATAAGAATCTTTACAATATCTTATCAGAAGTGCTTTTATATGTGAGTAGGTTCATCTTGAGTGGAAACTACACTAAGAGCATGCCTAACATAATGCAAAAGTGACTGCATGTGGGAAACTCCATTTTGAGGATACAACAAGTGAGTCATATTTTGATGTGATCAAACTACCCATCTAAGCACACTATATACCAACACTTTATAATCTCTATCTTTGCAAATCATATTCACTTTGTTTTTTGTAAACAATGACCTGGGTTTATGATTATCCCTCAGTTTTGTGTAAACAAAGACTTGGGTTAAAGGCACCTCTGTTTTATGAAAGTAAAGACCTGTTGACCTGATGATGATCATATCTTAGCTCTACAAGAATCCTCTGTGATCAACTCTATATTAACTTAAGAGATATCTCATCAATGCATTAATGAGATTTCAAATACATCTCAAGATAGAACTTATAACTTAAAGTACATAGTTTTTAAGTGTGAAAAAATGATGATTTGACTCACAAAGGGATGATAAAATCTAATATGAATTGAAAGTGGAGCCCTTAACTGTTTCTCTCTAATAAATATTAAAACATGATAAACAACATGCCTAGTTGACACCATACTCTTGTTTGAATTTAAGTGGAAAAACATACTTGCAATTAGAACTTGAATCAGGTGTTATTTCATCAAACAAATCAAACAGGAAGATGCATAGTGTTATATTATGATCCTATCATGTGTTTATATATGCTTGTACATAGAATTTAATTCAATTTTGTTTCTTTTAGCTTATTTATTCTTTAGTATGTTTGGACAGTCATTTGCCTTTCATGATATTCTTCTATATAAATTTATGATAAATGCCTCAGTTCAACATTAATCACAAATTTAAGGGGAGTAGTTAATTCATGAAAGATTGAAATCTGAATTATCAAATCAATTGTCAAAGACCAAAGAAATTGGAACTTGAGCACTAACTTGGTTGTCGGATACATGAAGTTTTTCAAGTTATAATTCTTCTTGTGCACCAATTGTCATGTAAACAAAAGTCAACAAATTCCAAAAGCAACAAATGGTTCTATCATTTGAATAGAATCATACAATCAAATAAGTTTCAAACTTCACATTTTAGCATCAGCAGATGCTATAGTCTGAAACTTAATCCAGAACATGACAATCCATAGATTGGTAACCTACGGATATGATGATATTTTAAGAGTATAATACATTTCCATGGATTGGTAACCTATGGAAAATCAAGTTATACTTCAATGAAAATTCAGTTCTTTATGCTTAAGCATTCGCATATGTCCTACGGAAGAATTGAAATCTACGGAATAAATAAAGTCCGCGGAAGTGTAATAAGGAAAGTGGGACCCACTTCATTAAATAAATGAATGTAATGTGTCTGAGGGAGTATAAATGATGTTTTTGATTTGGTATTCATTATTCATTTTTACATAGTCCTTTTTGACCTAGAATCCCATTAGTTAAAAAACATCATCCCTCCTTCATTCGATTTCAAATTTACCATAATATCAAACAAATCTTAAACTTGATTTCAGGTCTTTGTTTCAAGGTAAAACATATCATAATCATCAACAATAAACTGATTGATTCATCATTTCCGTCTTAACTCTTCGTATTCTTAGGTGTGATGACTTCGTTCTAACATAATCTTCTTCATTCTTATGAAAAGATGGTTAATCTCTTTGCAAGAGAGCATAACGTATGTGCATTCTTAAATCCCGAAGACCTTGTATCGAAAGGATGTCAAGATATCATCAGCTTCTTGCGATGATCCAGGCTCTTCTATGCTCTATCAGCGGAGCTATTATTCATCAAGAACACATCATCATTTTTTGGAATTCAGATCGAATAGAAGAAGAAGGAGAATCTAGGGTGATACTTGTTGAGATTAAGAATGAACGGTAGAGAGTTAATGAACAGATTATCTGGAGAGTACTTGAGCTAGGAGAACAGGAAACGGGTCACCCTGATGTGTTTGAGAATGAGTACATAGAGAAGATCTTATATCTACTGGGGTATGATGGTGACTTTGAGAAGGGAGAGATAAAGAAAGGGAGACTATGCAAGCCCTTTCGATTTCTATGTCACACTTATCTCAAGTGCATCTCTAACAAGTTATCCGGATTGGATAGATTCTTAAGGCACATTTCATCTGGAATCATTGGAATATTCAAGGGGAGGACCTACAACTACTCGAAATATATCTTTGGTTGTCTATGTGACCAAATCAGAGTACAAAAGGCTGATAAGATGTACATGTTTCTAAGGTTCCTACAACTGATCATCAATACTGAGCTGTCTGGAATAGATAGAGATGGTGATGTGGTTGTTCAAGCTCATTTAGGAAGGCCTGTCCTAATCAAGATCAGTGGGAAATATCAAGGTGAAAACATGCCCATGTTTGCACAGGTGGCGGATCCTAATACCAATATTCCACCAAAGCTGGTGTGAGAAGACCAGTAAGATAGTTCACCTGCTTATACTGAGCAACCCTCACATTCTCCTCCTCAATCACCCATACACCACCATCATCAATCCCCCAACCTCAATCACCAGCTAGTGAAAACACCTTACCAATCTCTCCAATTCACCCTCAATCATCAATTCATCAACAACCTCCAACTCCTCAAAACCAATCACCTGAGAGTGTTCATACAAAGCCTATTTCTGCTACATAGTCTCAAAACTCAGTTTACACCTATGAGACTAAGTTAGCATCTCAAGCCAGCACTTTTGCATTCTCAATAACCAAATCTCAAACCCTTGTTCTCTCTAATGATACTGATCCTATCTCACCAATCACTGATCTTTAACACCAACACCAACCAGATCAAGAACTAGCAAATCAAGCAGCTGAGTCTAGTTCAAGTTTTCCAAGTATAGTACTTGCTGAAGGTAATAAGGATGAGATTACAGATCAACATGCAGCAGGTGATGAGAAAGCTAACTATGTTGATGTTATTACTTATCATGAAGATGATCCCAGTGATGATGACATCATAGTGAGAAAAAGTTATCTGGTGGCTGAGTATAACAAGTTGATTATTAAGTCAAAGAAAAGGTTAGAAAGAATAAGAGAATTCAATGGAATGATAAAATAAAAGGAAGAGTTGATGAATGAACAAGAAGCAAGACTGAAAAGATTAAGAGAAGATGCTCAAACCAACAATGAAGTGATTGATGTGTTACATTAACTCGTGAGAGAACTCAAGGATTCAGTGAAGCTTGAAACAGATGAAAAGGAGAGAATTCAAGAAGAACTGAAGAAAGCCAAGAAAAATTTGAACAATGTGTCTAAGATGCTGAAGAGGAAAGATCAAGAAGTTAAGGAGCTAAAGATAAGATTATGTGCTCTTGATCAAGTACTCCTGCAACAAACCCAACAAAAGAATATGCTGAAGCTTTAAAGTCAATCATACAATATTCAAGTAAAATGAAGTACTTGGGTTCATTTAAGAAGGAAGTGATTGAAGTTCAAAATTGTCCAAAAAGGTCCTAGAGCACACTCCTTCATTGGATGTTTCCACTTTGAAGCCTTTGTCTCATGCTGAAATTGAGAGTGATGCTGAGTGGAATGAGCTGAAAAGATTGAATCTCCTAAAGAACAAAAAGAATCAAAAGCTAATGATCTACTAACTACCAAAGACATATTGGAAGAAATGCCAGAATCAGTAATGTTTATGACTCTGATGAATCATGGTTTTCCATATGACATGGTAGAAAGGATGAGCATGAATGAGGTGAAGGATATGCTGAAAGAATTTGAGGTTGCAAGATTTATGATCCCTAACTGTAATTATGAAACATTCACAGCCTTTCAGTCAATTCAAAAAACAAAGAAGGAGTTGGGTCACTATGATATAGCAAGGCTAAGCAAATACAATATGACTTGTTGGTTACAAGGTCAAAATACAAAGTGCATGAACTGAAAGGAAGATCAGTGGCTGAATTGAGAAAAATGATATAGCATGTGATGAAAGTGGAGCTAGAAACTAGTTTGAGATTCAGGACTGAAGCTCCAAATCCTGTTATGAGCATCAAAACAAACTCTATATTAAGCCTGTGACTATTGAGAGCAAAGGCCAACACAAAGTGAAAGAAAAGCTCATTAGAGAGCCCCAAGAAGTTATTCCTAGCAAAGTATGACCATTAGGAACTACAATGAGGGAAATTAATAAACAAAAGTCAACATTGACAGAGCTATTTGATCATCTCACAACTCCTAATTCTGTGGAAGACAATAGGATTATGGCTTGGAAATATTTTTTAGACTATGATTGTGCAGTTATTCAAAGAACATCTGGAAGAAACGAATACTTCCATGATGTAGAAACAATACTAAGTCTTCCTGAATGTGACATCAAGGATCTACAAAGCTTAATCATCTCCAATTACCCACTCCACCCGAGTGGAAAAGACTTCTCTGTGTCAGTGGGTAAGTTAAAGACAAAATTCAGAAATGATGTGATTAAAGAAGTTAACAGAGAGGATGTTAAGAAGAAAGCAAGGGCAGAAAATATCAAAATCCAACTTCTATACATTGGTAGATGATAAATTTTTAAAGAGGGTTGGATACTACAATAGAAATACAACAACTATGAAGAGATTTTATGGAAATCAATATACATATCCGATAACAGAATGGGATATGTTAAGAAAACTAAAGAGTTAGTGCTACTTAGAAATGAAAAGAAAAAGAAAGCTAAATGGATAAGGATCTTTGATCCAGTGGAAATCAAGCTACTCTATCCAAGCTATATTTTATATCTCCATGACAAATTTTTCCCCAAGTTGGCTGATGAGAAAGCTCAAAATGATCTATGCTTGTATGTACACTTAAATTAGTGATTGACTAATGCATGCATAGGAATACAGAAGAAGGATATATGAAGCTGGGTAGTTAATTGGAACTAACATCAAAGAAGTATCTTGTTAGGGGATCGTGTATTAAACGAAATACTAACTGATTAATATGTATACAGAATCAAATAGTGCGGAATCCTATTGGATTGGCGATCTAATCGGTGAGAACACACGTAGAAACTATTATGAATTGAATCTAACGTTAAGATCGATTAGGAATCGATCTAATGCGATCTGTGAACTTGGAGTATGATCTTAGAGGTCTCTGGACGGCTAGGGTACGTCTGGAGTCGAAGTGTGCTCAATGCTTATGTTTTTCCACGAATTAGGTGGTATTTATAGGTTAGGGTTGCTCATTCGGATGAATGAACCATTAGCATGGTTCAGTCATGCGATTAAGCTATGCGGTTGATCCATCCGCACGACTGAGTGTTCATTCGTGCGACTGAGTCATTCGCATGAAGTTGTTCAGGCGTATGGACCATTTAGGCGCATGGACACTTAGTCGAATGGCCATTCAGGCGCATGACCACTGTTGAGGTGCATGGTCCATTCGGACGCATGACCAATATTGGGGCGCATGGTCCATTCGGACACATGAGAACTTCATCTTACTAAGTTTGAATGTATTCAATGTATTACATTATTTATACTAGTTCAAACAATCACAAACCTATATAATCAATTCAATATGTGTTAAACAACTCATTAATGAAATATTAAATATATAATCACAACCAAAATTTACATTCATTAAGTAGCCAAGTATTACATAAGTGTAAGACATTAAAGACATATTACATTAAGTTCAGAAACTAGGGACACATGTACCTACAAACTCCCTCTTGGACCTAGTTCCATCTAATGTATTACCATCTTCATAACCTCTTCATACTTCTTGTACTTCTCTTCTCTTGTGACGCCTGCGTGTATCTCAAAAGCAAAGCAGAGTCGTATCACGTTCTGGAATCGTAGAGCTTGTACAATATCTTGAGAGTCATAGAATAGTGGTTACTTATATGATGTATATACATCATTTGCAAACAAGTTTGTGAGCCACATTGAGTCAAACACCCTGATGGTTTCCATAACACCATTCTTGTTCAAGACTATGACTGCTTCTCCTATCCTCCAATCATAGTACCACCATTTGAAGTGAGGAGTGAAGTCCTGTGGCATCTCCCGTAGAGGGATCTTTGACATTGTTCGTGGTGGACTCCACTGCAGCACTATCTTTGGTTTTCCAGTAATGGGATCAACCTCAGACCGTCTGAGATACCTCGTTGGCTGTTGAGGTTTGAAGTTGACCCATCTGGTGTGGTACTCTCTTTTAAGAGTTGCTTCAAACCATCCAGACATCTTGCATGGACCAGCATATAGCAATTTCAGCTTCACTAACTGGTTCAGCTCAAATCCAGGAAGAGTCTACAGGTCAGGAGGAAACCTAAAGTACTCGATCCCTTTCTCACGTTTAACTGCATAAACATTAAGATCTTCAAAATATGCCCACACGATAATTTTGCTCGACACCTTATGATGTTTCTTCACTTTGTACAGCTTGGTGTAGACAGTCAACTTTGAAGCACTGCGTTAGGCTCCTATCTCTTCAAAGCATGCAGCCCACTCAACCTTTCTAATATTAACTTCAGCATCCAAGGCTTGGGCCTTATCTTCAGTCTTGTCAGACTCTTCTTCCATTTTATCCAGAGTTTCAAAAGTTTCACTCACAAGGTTGTCGCCCAGATTAGGAACGACATTACCTTCAATGTCAGTGTACTCTGGATAGTGTTGGTCTGTGACATCTTCTGTCTCGATCTCATCAACGTCATTAAGCTCATCATCACTTTCAACTTGGACTGTTGGAGCATCCTTGACAATCTTATCAAGATAGCTTGAACATTTTAGCAATTTGCTCGTTAGTGAGATTGTGAATGATCTCTCCTTCTTCAGGAGTGTACATCACCGATCTTCTGACTACTCCCTGTAGATCAAGAATCATCGTGAGTTGAGTCTTGATCTGTTGGAAGAGAGCAACATCATGTTCATCCCTCTGAAAGTTTGGATCTGCTTGATTTAGACATGTAACACAACAATCATTAGGTAATAATCAAGACAGAAATATCAACATTAAATATAAACATTCATTATATTAATGTGATACAAGATTCAAATACATATGATTTAAATAACAAAAACAACTAAGTATTACTCTTGTCTTGGATCATATGCTCCTCTGCTGATGGTGTGGATGTGGAGGCACCTTGATCTTGAGTCCTTTTGCTCCTCCTTTCACCTGCAGATGTGGCACCCGCAGCAGATGTATCCTCATCATCATCATCATCAACATCATTAGCATCATCACTAGTATCTGTATCATCTCCATGATCATCACCATCATCATCATCATCATCACTGTCATCATCATCACCATCGTCTCCATCTCCCTCTTTGATCTTTAACGGCTCGTCCTTCGATCCTTTGAGCCTTAGCATAATTGTCTTGTTGGTAGTCTCCAACTCCTCTATCCTTTTAGCTGATTGGGCATGCTGTGCCTGGAGTTGGACATCTCTATGCAGTGTGCATCCATCAGCTGGGCTTGCTGCTATATTTGTTGTGCCTGCTGAGATATCTGCATAGATAAGTAGCAGTAAGGTCTACTAGCTGTCGAGTCTAAGCAGTCTTCTCGTCATCGGCAGCCAACAGCTTCAGCATCATACGATTAAGTGCCGAGAGCTATTCCTCTACCCCACTAGGAGGTAAAGAGGATCCAGATGGGTAGGAAGGGTATGATGATGGTCCGGCATGGTGGCTAGTGGTGGTGGTGGTGGTAGTGGTGAAGATTGGGGGTGGTATAGATGAAGGTGGTGGTGGGATGGTGAAGATTGAGGGTGGTATAGATGAAGTAGGTGGTGGAGTGGTGAGGATTGGGGGTGGTATAGATGAAGTAGGTGTTGTGGTGGATGGGATGGTAGTAGTGGGTGGAGTGGTGGAAGAGGCGATAGTAGTGGTGGTGGTTATGAAGATCGTCCGCCTCTTCTTCTTCTTCAATCTGTGGGGTTGAGCCATCATTTTCTTCCTTGATCCCTTCGAGGTGGATGCTCCTCCTGGAACACTGCTTGGCTGATAGGGAGCATAAGTAGGATCACTATCAGCCTCTCCCGACCCGCCAGTGCGTTCACCAACCGCCCGGAGCCCTCGCTTAGTAGCAACAACCTTGATGCCCACCATTCGAGTCAGAGGCTCCTCGTTTGACTCCTGTTCCTCATCAGGTTAGAAATCCTGATGGAACTCTGTAGCCTCTGTCTCCCCTTGGGTGAGTGCCGGAGATGCTATATCAGTAGTGGGGGCCCTTGGTTGAGTGGGCCCAGCATCTCCACCATCACCGCTGTCGTCATCGTCGGAGTCATCCTCCGGGAGCTCTAACTGCTCAACATCAGAGTCACTGTCTACGTGATGCCATTTACGCCTGCCTAGTGCCACGTAGTCCACCTTGGCCAGATGGCCTATAAGCTTTTCACCGGGGGCTTGACCTGCTTTCCCCGGTAAATCCTCATACGACTCAGCGTCGTATCATCCATAATCTCTAAGGCCACAGCGTCATGGCTCTCCTTTGGCAATGTGGGCAGCTTCTCATCAAAGATCATCTGTAAGAACCGAGGGCACATGCAGAAACCCTCATTTCCCTTTGCCTCCAAATTCTCTATCAGATAAGAGAAAATCATGCTAGAAAAGCCGAAAGGGTAGTTCACACTAGTGCCACATAGGCATTTTGAATCTGGTCTGATAGGTCATCGAACCCACCCCTTCACGACGCTATGCACTTGAGGATGATATGTGCCATGTACTTATATTGGGGGCACAAGTTGCTCTTGTTGAGCACAATTGCGTTTATGTCCCCAGCGTACTTAATCCTCATGAAGCAACCTCTCACCATCAGTGGGTGAAGTCTGGTGGGGTGGTCTGTATAATCTCCCAACCCTAGTACACGCTGAATGTCTGCAGTAGTGATCTCTATATCTAACCCAAAGATAGAACTCCGAATGTTGTACGGCTCACGTGATTGATCAACCGATGCATTCTCCCAGAAGGCCTGTTGTATAGACTTGTAAGGGGTTCATGGTGTAGAAATAGCCCGGTGGATCCTGGATCACTTAAGGAAAGCGATGATCCCTGCAAACTCGGCCCCATTCTGAGTCGTGAAGTCTAAGTGAGCACAGATGTTGTGCTTGGGGTTGATAGACCATCTATCAGTCATCGATCTGTAACACAAGACACAAGACACATATACGTTAGATAACCATATGAGACAAATCAATCTTATTTAACTTGGTTGAATTCATCCTGGTTCATTCATGCGATTGAACCATGCGACTTTGTTCAGTCGGTCAACTAGGCATGCGACTGGATTCAGTCGGGTGACTGAGTATGCGATTGAGTTCAATCGAGAGACTGAACCTGCGATTGGTTATGTCGGCCGACTGAGCTTGTTCGTATGATCCATTCGACCAATTAAGCCATTCGACTACCTCAATTGTGCAATTGGAGTTCATCCTGGTGTCCAGTCGCATAACCTACTGTTCGGTCGACTTAGATTCGAATTTTAACCAAGCCATGAAATTAGACATCGTGCACCAGTTCTTTAGACTCGCACTCACTTAACTAATGACCTAATAACTTTAATTTTAACATTTTGTTTAGTTTAGGTAGGTCACTAGTCCTTTAAAAGGTTTGGTTCTTGTGAGGGTCGAATTTCACAGATTAGGGCACCATTCCTCCAGATTTTGGTGAGATTTCAACTCATTTTACATGTATAATCACACACATCGTCAAAATATCAATAGAAGTATGAAATCTTGGTCTGATGAAATGTTGGCAGAGTAACGGTAGGCTATTCGAAATGAGGGCAATTAGGGGGTGATGAGTTGAGTGCGATCGACTGTACCCTATTTATACTAAATCTGAGTTCAATCGCCGAGTGGACCCATTCGCTCTATTCACTCAGGCGAATGGACCTCAGTCATGAGATTGGCTCAGACGATCACATTCAATCGGCCTACTGGACTTCAGTCGTGCGACTGACTCATTCGCACACTCTCATTCGGTCGAAGGCTCATTTATAAGTCATTCGGGTGAATGGTCATACTCATGCTCCATTCGGCTGTTTAGTGCATGAGTATGGTCCATTCGTACGATTGGTCATACTCATGGTCCTTCGTGCGAATGGGTCATACTCTTGATTTTGACTTTATGACCATTTGACAATTAACCCCTTTTAACTTTTGAATAAACGTTATGAGCATTTGATCATCTCAAACATGATCATTTTAACTTGAAAAAATTTTGATCACCTTAGACGTGATCCTTTTAAAACACTTTGTCACCTCAGACGTGACCCATTTTCATTTCAAAACACATGTGCTCACCTCAGACGTGACCCTTTTTAGGTGATAAGATTCCCTATCAACTTCCATGACATAGTCCGATATCAAACAAATTGAAATTGACAAAGTTCAAAAAAAGAAAAGAAATAAGAACTGAAACTTAAAACTAAGAAATGTTTTTGTGATTTTGTGAGGGTTAAATCCTAAGATGTAAATCTAAAGACTTCATTTTCTAAAAAGGCAGCTTCAATTCATTTAAACCATACATGGACCAATTCAATTTGGACTCATACAGGCAAGTCAAATCATTCGGGACAAGTTATCCAAACTTTTGATGTTGTATTCTTGTTTTTCGTGTAGAGTCATTAGCAAATTTAGGAAATCATACTAGTACTATTTGGTCCCCACATTGATTTGGACTTTCAAGAATTGTAGCCACAATGATTATCAGTATACTTGTCCTCTTAAATCCATACACAGAATTTCAACACAGATTGGTGATAGTTTGAGGTTTAATTATTTCAACAAGCATTTGTGGATCCCACACTTATATGGTAATCAACATTCCTCGGGAGATTTTTGAGCGGTCTCAGGGTGGTGTCCAAGAAGAAACTATTCATAGAGCTTTCAAAGAGAAGCCAAGCCTCAGGTCAGTGCCACCGCACAGCAGAGAGGTGGCAAACAACAATGAATTCTAGAATATATAGATATGCTTATCCTCAGGTTAGTGCCACCGCACAGCAGAGAGGCACATAACCTATCTTTGTTTTGACCAATTTTATTCTTTTTGCATAGATCTCACCAACAACATAGGTTATTAGTTTGATTGCTTTTGCATTTTTTTCATGTGCTTTTGCTCATACTTTGGTCTTACACACACATTCGTGGCGTTTATTTTTCTCGTCACCCCTTACTGGATAAGGTGTTTCCTTTTATATTGCTCAGACTACACAGACTTATACTTAAGCTTTGCATCTTATTCAATTAAAATTTTTAAAGCCCCAAATGATGTGTCTATGTACTATCATATTCAGAGATGAATTAGTATCACACATATGATCTTATGTTTATCAGCAAACCTCTCCTCCTCCCTCGTTTTTTTATATTACTGTCTAAACCTATTCTCCCCCTAAAATTCTAAAATCGTAAAGGATTAGCATTTTTAGGATTTTAATAGGCAAAGAAGTAACACCAATTTTAATTAAACTACTTAAAATTAAACAAATAAAATGAAAAATTTAAACACAAAAGAAAAATTACAATACACATCGGAGTACACGTGGTCATCTTCAGGAATGACTCACTTTCTTTTTAATGTCGTTGACCTCTAACAGAAATAGAAAACGTGGTTTGTCAAAAGCCTTTGTATAGAGGTCAGCGCGTTGAAAATCAGTGTTTATTTTTATTACATCAATTAGGTTCTTTTCAAACAATCATGTATAAAGTGATATTAATTCCGATGTGTTTGGTCTTTGGATGTTGGATTGGGTTTTAGTGACTACAATTGCAGCAGAGTTATCAACAAAGATAGGAGTAGAAGAGAATTTCAAAGCATAATCCCGCATTTACTGTTGAATCCATATGATTTGTGAACAGCAAAGCAGCAGCAACGTATTCGGCTTCACAGGTTGACAATGCAACCAGGTCTGCTTCTACACTGCCAGGTTACTAAACTTCTCCCAAAGAACTGACACCCTGCTGAGGTAGACTTGTAATTCAACTTGCAGCCATCGTAATCCGAGTCGCTATACGCCGTAAGCTCAAAGTCATCATCATGAGGATACCACAACCTAAGTGTTGGTGTACCCTTCAGATAACAAAATATCCTTTTGACCCCAATGAGATGGTTAACCTTTGGCTTTGCCTGATATCATGAACATAAACATGTAGCATACATGATATCAGGTCTTGAGGTAGTGAGGTACATGAGAGATCCAATAATCCCCCGGTACATAGTGGCATCAGCCAGATCACCAGATTCGTTGGGTGCTACATCATGGTTTGTAGCAAGTGGAGTCCCAGCTGCAGAAGCATCTCCAAGTCAAACTGACTGAGGATATCTCCTACATACTTGGTCTGATGTAAGAAAATTCCATTTGGTGTCTGATCTACCTATAACCCGAGAAAGAATTCCATCTCAAACTCCGCCTTCATTACTGCTTCAAACTCTTTACATAATTCTTCATTCTTGGAACGAAGATTATGTCATTGACATTGATTTGTACCAGCAGTAAATCCCCATCTTTCTCCTTGATAAACAATGTGCAGTTAATGACTCCTCTACGAAAACCGTGTTTCACAAGATGAGTCGAGAGTTTCTCATACGAGGCCCTCGGAGCTTTATGAAGCCCGTATAAGGCCTTGTCGAGTTTGTAAACTCTGTCCCGATGATATAGATCCTCAAATCCCTCGGGTTGACTGACGTACACTGTCTCTTTGATTTCACCATGAAGGAATGCACTCTTCACATCAAGTTGATAAACTTTAATCTTCATGTATGATGCATAGGCAAGGAAGATACAGATTGCTTCCATTCTTGCCACAGGTGCAAACAATTCATTGTAGTCTATGCCCTCGACTTGTCGAAATCCTTGAACAACAAGTCGGGCCTTGTTTCTGATGATCACGCCTTGATCATCTTTATTGCATTTCAAGACCCATTTTGTGCCAATGACCTTAGCACCTTTAGGTGTATCCACCAGAGTCCATACACCTAGCTTCTTGAATTAAAGAAGTTCTTCTTGCATGGCACTCACCCATGCCTCATCATTCAGGGCTTTACTAACATACTTTGGCTCAAACTGAGACACAAAGCAACTATATGCACCATCATGAAGGTATCCCTTTTCCATTACCGAGGCATAATCAACTGAGTACAACTGATTTATGGTCTGAATTCCTGACCTCACATCCCCAATGACATTATTCAAAGGATGATAGACATTTAGGTGTGATCCAGGGGTTGTTGGAACAACAACCTCAGAATCCAGATTATGAACATTTGGTTCAGTATCTGAGGCAGTAGGAGTCTGAGATTCCAAAGATTCAGAAGCATCAATGGCAGATGCTTGTGGACTTGCAAGAATAGGAACCTGTTCCTCTTGGTTGTTCTGATCAGTCTCCATAGCTTCTTTGTCAAAGGAGGAGTCACTATCATCAAGTGCTCCCCCTGAGTTGTTAGATGATTGACCCTGTGAACCAGATGGTGTTGAATCTTGAGACGGTGTGTCCAAGACATCATACATCATCTTGGTTGCCAACTCGTCTTCAGAAGTGGAGAGAGGTATGTTGAAGGACTTGAAGAATCCATCATAGTCAAAGAAGTAAGCAGGCTTTTTTCCAGCAGGTGGTGTGTTGTATCTCTGAACATCAACGTTACACCACACTTCTACTTGACCCATTGAGTTATTGTAAACTCTCTTGTTCGGTATGTTATATCCTAGAAATATCCCTTGATCAGCCTTCTCGCTGAATTTTCCCTCCTGAGTCTTCTTCAGCAGGGTGCACGTAGCACCAAACGGCTTGAGATACTCTAAGTTAGGTTTATGTCATTGTAGTAACTCGTAGCACGTTTTTCCATGGCGTTTAACTACCAGAACATGATTGAGCGTATAACATGCATTTGCAACTGCCTCATTCCAGAATTGAATAGGTAGTTTCGAGTATGTTAGCATAGTCTGTGCGGTCTCTATCAAGCTGTGATTCTTCCGTTCAGCAACACCGTGCATCTGAGGAGTGTAGGCAGAGGTAAATTGATGCACATTCCATTTTCCTTGCAGTAAGCCTCCATCCATTGATTCTTGAACTCGGTTCCGTTGTCTGAGCGCACTTGACATACCTTTAGCTTGTATAGGGACTCCAGTGTAGTTACTAGTTCCTTGACGGATTCAAATGTTTTTTATTTGGACTTCAGAAACATTACCCAAGAGAATCTTGAGTAGTCATCAGTAACTACATAGTAGTACAAGTCGCCTGCAATGCTTCTTATACTGACTGGACCAAACAGATCCATGTGAAGAAGTTCAAGAGGAAGTTTGATAGAGTGAACTTTCTTTTCCTTATGAGCCTTCTTTGTCTGTTTGCCCTTCTTGCATGCAACATAGAAATTCAGAAGTTGGAAGTTTTTGACGTTAACTCCTCTCACTAGATCATTTTGGATCAAGTGATTCATCTTTCGTGGATTAATGTGTCCCATTCTTCTATGCCAAGAGATGGATTCCTTCTTAGTAGCTTTTGACAAGAAGCACTGAACTTCATGATCTGTTATGGAGGCCTTCGATAGATCCAAGACATAAAGTTCCTTATATCTTGAGGCAGACATTAATACTTGATCCTCCAGGATGACGTAGTCCTTCTTCAGGACATAGCACTTTTTATTGTCAAACACTACCTTAAAGTCTTTATCACAAATTTGAGAAACAGAAAGCAGGTTATTCTGAAGTCGTTGAACGTAGTTTACCTTGTCAAACTTCACTTTCTTATTTCCCACTTCCCTTGAGCTGTGATGTACCCACCTTTGTTTCCAGTGAATGAACATGCCCTCTTTTGATTTGTTTGATGTTTGATAAGAGAGCCATGTTCCCCGTCATGTGCTTGGATGCTCTGCTATCTACAATCCACGTGTTAGTTTCAGCACTATAGCGAACACCTGCACATTCAATGAAAATGTTAGTTCAGGTTAGGAACCCAAGCCTTTACTGGCTTGGGTCTCCCCGAGGTATCGCACATCATAAACTCAACCCATTGACCTTTCGAGGGTGAGGGAAGCTCAGATGTTTGTTTGTTCTCATTTTCAGATATGAGGAGGATTTTTCCATCCATAAGCCAGATTTGTGTAAGGCCTGTTTGTGATAAACAGACGACTAGCTGATGGGTTGAACTTTGTGTTCTCTATCTCTTTTAGGAGGCGTCACTGAGTTCCTCTTCAAAGAGCTAGGTTTTGGTTCCAAAAGTTCAACTTTCTTCCTAGGTGTCTGATAATAAGGACAATGAGACGCAATGTGTCCATACTCTCCATAATTTTAGCAGGATCTGCTTTCAACATTACGATTTATTTGTTTTTATGGAGATGTAGGTGACATACGGGTGACCTTATCCTGTTTGGACTTAGACACTTCTTGGTTAGATGTATAGTATGGTTTTACAAATTTAATTGCTTTACCTGGTTTTACATCCTTTACATTTTGTTTTCCTGGACTTTGACATAATGCACGTGATTGATTAGATCTAATAGTCCTTTTAGGTTCAGATTTGACTTTGTTTGAACCTGACTTTAAATTAAACTTTTCAAACTCTTTTTTCAGGTTAACACAAGGCATCTTTGCTTTTTCCTTTGAAGTGGCCTCCTTTTGTTTAGTGCTAGATTCAATTGATGTACTTGTGGAATCTGGGTCACTAACAAGAGGAGTGGACACCACATGATCCTTGATGGGGTTATTATTAATTGGTTTACTTTTGGTGTTCATCAAGGTCTCAGGTGGTGGTGGAACCACTTTGTATCCCAGTCCCTCCCTATTATTTCTCTCTCTCACCAAGTGTTGGACAATATGAGATGAACTTGTCCAACTGTATAGTTTTTGCTTTAACGAATTAACTTCTACTTCTAAAACTGTTTTTTTCTTCTTAGTGTCCTCTAGGGAGCTAAGATAGTACCTAATGTCATTAGCTTGATTAAAGGCAACTACTTTTGTTTTCCTAAGCTGTTTGTTTAATAGGTCTGTCTTTTCCTTGTAACGGTGCTCATTTTGTTTTAAGACTCTATTTGCTTCAGTGCACAGTTCCAAGTCCTTACTAAGCTATCATTATGGTCTAATAACCTAGCAAATTTTAAATCTATACTTTCTCTAAATTTATTACAATCAGAACAAGCATGATTATTAAACAAATGGTCAGTAGTACTTACCTGAGATGGTGGTGATGAATCAGCCATGAGTGCCGAGTCTGTTATCTCGGGTTCTAGTGATTCTGACATTGTTGCAGATTCTACTTCTTCAGGCAAGTGGTTGACCACTGGTGTAGTGTCTTCAGAATTGGACATCGCGAGCTCTACTGTTATATCTCCCTCACTGGCGGAATCGTCATCTATGTCCTCCACACTAGCTATGTTGGATTCTCCCGGTGAGATGAACCGAAAGCTCTAGTCCTGTCCTTCATCATCATGAGCAGTCAAGGCTTTTGGATCCTTGCTTGATGAAGTAGAACTACTAGATGTGGCTTTGTCCTGACGATTAAAGGACGAGAAAGGGTTCCCATTTCCAGTCTTCTTGGGCTTCACACACTCCCGTTTGAAGTGTCCCTTCTCACCACAGTTTAAATAGGTTACCTTTGACTTGTCAAAGCCAAAGGTTCGGTCCTTAGTTGCAACTAAGTTCTGTCCGGTCTTTTTGACAAACTTCTTAGCTCGTCGGATAGCACTTGCCAAGGCCCACATTATATCCATTCGTTCCAACTCCATCTCGTCCACCTGCTCGTAATCCTCATCAGCCAGGTGGCAATTTCCTATCTTTCCAGCAATTAGTCCATCATAGGAGTGGACTACCGCAGCTAAGAGGTCCATGTGTTCTCTTTCCAACTCAACAGTCACGTTACCGAAGTTATCGGTCTTCAATTTTGCTGCATTGGCTTCAGGTATAATATACTGGGTACCAGATGACCCTGACGTCTCAGAACCTGAAGTAGATGATTGTGCTGGACTAGATGAGCTTGACACGAAGGCAGTCTGCAGTGGTGCTCCAGATGTCTTGGCCTGAGGAGTCGCGTTGTAAAGCGCCGAATTCTGATCATAATTGGCCTTTTGGGCTCTATAGTTCATCCTTAGTTCCTCCTCTCTCAGTTTCAGAATGAATCATTTATATCTAACTTCGAGAGCATCCCATTCTATCTGAGATTAGAAACAAAGGAAGCCCATTTCTTTGGTAAACCATCAGCAAAGTTGGATACTTTATCTTCCCTTAACGTTGTTACTCCATGAGTGTGCATCTCACTCATCAAGTGGTAGAATCTGTCGATCACGTCGTCCAGGCTTTCCTTTCCCATTGAAGAGAAGTTGTCAAACTCTTTCTTCAAAGCTTTGGCCTTAATAGCCTGGAGTGAGGCATTCCCGTCATACCTCTTTTCCAATGCATCCCATAATTTCTTTGCTTGTGTATATTCCGAGTATTGATGGAAGATATTCTTCGGAATAGACTGGGTAAGCAAAGCGTAGACTTTCTTCTCAGCATTGTGTTTTACCTTTTGTGCATCTGTCATGCCACTTAAAGTAAGTTTGACACTATCAACTCCTACTAGCATGTTGTACCCCGATTCTATAGCTTCCCACAGATTTGTATCTACTCTATTTAAGTAGATTTCAAAACGTTGCTTCCACTGTGGGTACTCGTCTAACGTGATAAGCTTTGGGGGTTTATTATGATTACCCACTTCATTCTCCAATAGAAGTAGGTTCTGTATACGTGTGTCACTACCTGCTGTGTATGCTGAAAACTGGTCCTTCATTTCATTTAACTTTAATTATAAAACTAACTGTTTTATGTGTGCGAATGAAGGAAGGCGATTGGACTATTCGGGTGATTGAACTATGCGGATGTTTAATCGTGCGACTGAACTAATACGGATGACTCAGTCGGCCGAATGAAATAATACGGTTGAACAATCTGAATAGAGTACTCAGTCATACGAATGGAAGTACGAATGAGTCCAATCGTGCGTATGGGGTATGCGAATGAGTTCAGTCGTGCGATTGAGTCAATCGTGCGACTGAGGCTGCTACAATTCAAAATTTTCTAGGTTTAACGTGGTTTGGCCGCAAAAACTCGAATTTTCACTAACCCTAATTGTTGTAAGCTGGAAAAACTAAACTTTATGACTAGGAGACGTCTAAGACACCGTTTGACACAAAAGGATTGTGTTTTTAGTGAAAAAACACAATTTTGTATCAAAAACGATTAAATCACACTCAATCAAGAGCCAAAGCTCTGATACCACTTGTTAGGTGATTATGTATTAAACGAAATACTTACTGATTAACGTGTATACCGAATCAAATAGTACGGAATCCTATTTGATTGGCGTTCCAATCAGTGAGAACGCACGTAGAAACAATTATGAATTGAATCTAACGTTAAGAATCGATTAGGAATCGATCTACTGCGATCTGTGAACTTGGAGTATGATCTTAGAGGTCTCTGGATGGCTAGGGTACGTCTGGAGTCGAAGTGTGTTCAATGCTTACGTTTTTCCACGAATTAGGTGGTATTTATAGGTTAGGGTTGCTCATTCGGACGAATGAACCATTAGCAATGTTCAATCGTGCGATTGAGCCATGCAGTTGATCATCCGCACGACTAAGTGTTCAGTCGTGCGACTGAGTCATTCGCATGAAGTTGTTCAGGCGTATGGACCATTTAGGCGCATGGACACTTAGTCGCATGGCCATTCGGGTGCATGACCACTGTTGGGGTGCATGGTCCATTCGGACGCATGACCACTGTTAGGGCGCATGGTCCATTCGGACGCATGAGAACTTCATCTTACTAAGTTTGAACGTATTCAATATTATTACATTATTTATACTAGTTCAAACAATCACAAACCTATATAATCAATTCAATATGCGTTAAGCCACTCATTAATGAAATATTAAACATTATAATCGCAACCAAATATTTACATTTCACTAAGTACCCAAGTATTACATAGTGTAAGACATATTACATTAAGTTCAGAAACTAAGGATATATGTACCTACATATCTGAACTCAGAATCTCAGAACAAGATGAGCTAGAGATAGTTCATAATCCAAGTGTTGTGGAAACACTTATTACTGAGGAAGATGTTTTGGGTTTAAGTATTGAAACTTTAAAGATGATATGCAAGATGTAGATAAAGTACAAGTATGATGATAGAAGATTGTAGTCTCTTACTTCTACAATAAGATAATTGCAAGAGTCAGCGAGTTTTCAAGCCTAAAGAGCTTATCTGAAAGTTGCTAAGCCTAAGGGGGAGTATTGTTAGATCTATGAGACCAAAGATCCATAGATGAGCAACTTGCACTCCAATGAAAAATGCCAAGTGAAGACTCTTACGGAATGGTAAATTATGGAAGACAAAGTTCTTGTGGAAGACCAAACACTTCATCATCAAGTAATTCAAGTCAACAAGTCAAACACGGACTGCAAGAGTTTCGTTGTTTCCTTAATAGAAACCCTAAGCCTATAAATACTACTCCTAGGTTACACATCCTATGAGGGAAAATATATAAAAACATCACATCGATCCACACGATCAATCAAACACAAAAACCCTAGCAACCGTCACATCAATGCACCAAAATCATCAACATGTTCAAAGCAAACATTATCATTAGCAATCATTATTTGTTCATTTGTAAACATTAATTAGTTTTAATGAAATACTTTTAAATCAAATCTTGTTCTTTTATTTATCGTGTTGAAACCATCCTGTTCTTTATCATTAATATTTATTATCTTTGACATTTTATAATTAATCAATTAAGAAAAGATTAATATCATTCCGCAATCATTATATCGAATTCAATCTATCACTGATAATTTCCTGATTACGATCCTCGGATTGATAGATCTCATCCATGATCACATTCCCTTAACAGTAATAACTATACACTCCTCTTCTTTGACATCTTTTTCATTTGGAGCCTATGTACATAAGTCATCTAAAATTTCAATGTAAATGGTCGGATATGCTGTACTAGCATGATGAATATGTGAAGTCTTCAATCCTTATATTAGTGAACAAAATATGGCCTTGTAATCTGATACATCCCCGAGATAACCTACAACATTACGGTTTTTATTAAAACCATTGATCTAGCCATCTTAAACAAAGTAAAGATTTTAATCGGTTACAAATTTTAAGATAATCAGACTTAGAAAATATCTAACAATTGAAAACTTCGTACCTTTTGTGCGATAAGTGAACATTTCGCATGCAAATAGTTTTCAAACAAATTCAACTTTTGCACAACAAGTTACTAATCGCTTGGAATAGTTTTGACCAAAAGTCAATTGTTTGAAGCGAATTTAAAGTTGTTGCATCTGTTCATATTCGTGGTAACGTTTCATGTGCGATAACATTAAAATCCATTTTCATATTAAAGTCATTACAATGAGTTTTAGCAATTAAAACATGTTGTATTAGTGCACATTAAGTGTTTATTAAGTACAATCATGATTAAGTTCATTTGATTTATAATTTCAAACTTGATGTTAAAGATTGACAACTTTTAAAATTAAGTGCTCACTATAAATTTTGTATCTTTGAACTTTTTCAACACAAGAAGTAGAACAAACATCATTATATACCTCAGTTGTGATATATGATGTGCAGTGTAACACCCCGAAATTTTATTTAAACGAACGGAAAAGAAAACTAAGTGGAAGGAATGGAAATTGTGCACAAATGGAGGGGGAAAAAGTGTACAAAGTACAAATCTTATTATTTTAAGATATTTAAGGGCATGGTCACCCATATCAAGCAGAAAGCTGCTTTGATCTCGGAGGAAGAAGAAGAGAGAGAGAGCCCGGTTCTAGAGAGAGAAAGAGGAAGAAGAAGCTGAAAAAGGTAAGTCTTCTCTAGTTTGAGCTCGGTTTCAGCTGAGTATTGAGTTCTTGACCGAAGTTCTGGTTGTTTAGAGTTTACTTTCGGGATTCAAAGAGCTGAATCGAAGTGGATCTTGAACTGGAAGAGTGTTGCTCAAAAGCTTCTCAAGGTGAGTTTCTAGAATCCCTCTTTTACTGATTTTTAACTAATTGGGGCTATTATGCATACTAAGTAAACGTTTTGAAAGAAACCGTTGGTTTACAGCTTTATGTTTGAATGTTGTATGTATGTATGCATGTTACAGTGTTGATTATGGGTTAGAGATGATGTTTAGCATGCTTAGATGGCCTTAGTATGTTAGATCTGTGTTTGGGTATGCTTAGAATGAGAATCGGGTGAAATTCGTAGCATAGAAAAGATTGCAGAATGTTTGATGAACATGAATAGTGGTTCATGCACCCAAACAGTTGTCCATACGTCCAGCATGAGAGACCAGACACCTAAGTGTTGGCCATGCGCCCAAGAGTGGGTCATGCACCTGAATAGTGGCCCATGCGCCCAGCATGTTGGCCCATGCGTCTAAGTATTGGCCATGCGCCCAAGTGTTGGCCATGCGCCTAAATAGTGCCCATGCGCCCAAGTGATGGAACAGCTAAGTATGGACCATGTGCCTAAACAGTGCCCATGCGTCCCAGTGATGGAATGGCTAAGTATTGGCAATGCGCCTAAACAGTGCCCATGCGCCCAGGTGCTTGAAATGGCTAAGTGATTGGTGATGCGCCTGAACAGGGCAGAAACGCCCAAACAGTGCCCATGCGCCCAGACTGTTTTATACTTAGAATTTTATGCTCATGCGCCAGGATGGACCCATGCGCCCACTTTGGACTTGAGGTTTTCTAAGTGGATCTCAAGGGGTAAAATGGGAAGATAAGCTTGGTTTTGATGTGATGGCTTATGTTTGATGTGTGTTATGCATATATGATGTGCATGTATTGGTGATGGTGTATGTTTATGTTTATGTATGTTCCTTGTTATGTATGTATGTCTACCCTTAGCTTTGCATCGAACGTTAATGAATGTAATAAAAGTATTATGTAACGTAAAGTCGAAGATAATTAAAAGAGGAACGTAATGAATGCATGCATGAATTAATGAATAAAGAGAGAAGTACAGAAAGGCTTGAAAGCAATATGTACGGAGGTGCATGGCTCTTAATGCCTTAAGCTTTACCGCGTGAGGTTCAGCGAATCCTAAAGTGTGCACGCAAGGGTTCCAGTCTTTGTGACTGACCTTCAGGGGTGTTGTTACCCACTTCGGTGGGGGTGTTGTTACCCACTTTGGTGGGGGTGTTGTTACCCACTTCGGTGGGGGTGTTGTTACCCACTTCGGTGGGAGTGTTGTTACCCGAGTTATGTATAACTTCGGGGGTGTGGCATGAAGCCAAGCATAGTTATGAGGTGAGCGACTCTGTGTCGCAACAGACTCGACAGAGGTCTTTGACCATGAGACGAGATATGAGGTGAGCGACTCTATGTTGCAATAGAATCGAATGGAGTTCAATCTCTGTGATTGACTCGTATGGGATCTTTGTCGGGTATCCCGGTGTTGTGTCAGTCTTCGGACATGAGTCGGGGGTTTGTGAGCAGGCCCCGGCACAGCATCAGCTTTCGAGCATGAGTCGGGGATATTGTAAGCGACAAGATTCGAGTGATAAAGAGTAATGAATGGAAAATAATTTATGAAAGAACGAACGTATGAATGAACGTAAATGAATTATCGTAATAAAGTACTGAACAGGATCCTTGTCATTCGATCTCAGTAATCGTGGCTGAGTGCCACGAAGAGGGTAAAGTCTGACCAGATCTAGAAAGAGAAGTGAACAATAATATGATACGTTGAATGAACAAAGCTAATAAACGTAATGACGAAGATAATAATGATATTATCTGTATGTACATATGATGCATGTTCACGAACAATTGTAAAGTATAGTATGTTTTGAAATAATGTAAAGAATAGTTTTAGAGAAAAGTATGTTTTATTATAAAACTAGGACTCACTCAGCGTCACTGACTTTTGTATGCATGATAGTTGGCAGGTATATGTTGATGCTGAGGAGTTGCAGGCATGGATGCATAAGCTATTGGGAGCGTTTTGAGGTTGGCATCCGTATTTTGACATTTCTTGTATTTTGAGATGAAAACAGATGTTGTAATTGACATGTTTTTAATCATAAATGAAAGCTTTAAATTCCGCTGCAAAATTAATGTACATTTTATAATGTTTTATGTGCGATGAATGACCAGCTGTAAGCGTCCCGGGAACGGGGCCTTACAAGTTGGTATCAGAGCAAAAGTTTAAGTGAATTGGGTAAATATTTTGAAAAACCTAATCTTAAACTGAGAATGGGACTAAAAGGAAAAGGGATGCCGGTCCTAGTAGCTACGTGCCTGCAGGTAAAGGTTTTATGTAAACGCTTTATGTAAGTTAACGTTAACCGGCATTATGTGCGCATGTTATGTGGCTTGTGGGCTTTTGTGTAGATTTAGATACTGATTAAGTCAGGATAGGAGATGCTTGGGTATGAAGAGTAAAGTAAGTGGCAAATCACAACTGGCCACTGTAATTAGGGACTTACTATACTTGACATAAACTAAGTTATTACCTTGAATGACCGCGTTAGTGTTTGAATCTTATAGTGTGTTAGAAGATGGTTGGTGGTAGATCTTCGAAAGCTTCACGAGGTGAGGCGGTGGTGGATGTGGTGCTGAACCACGGGTCATAAGAGGAAGGTCTAGGGCTGAAACAGCAGCCCATGAGGAACCCAAGACTCCTCATCAGGAGGGCGGTGATGAGAATGCTAATCAGAGAGCCTCGATGAGAGAGGCGGTCAGGGCGGTTATGCAGACAATCCTACCGTCTGTGGTGACTGAAGTTATGAAGGCTGTTAGAGATGAGGAGAGACAGGAAAGGGGTAGACCTTCGGGCGACAGGAGACGACCCGAACTAAAATGGTTTTCTTCGATGACGAAGAGGACGAAGAGGAAGAGCATACGCCGGAGGCGACACGAGGCTATAATTATGGGGCATTTCAACGATGCAAGCCCCCAACTTTTGATGGAAATGGTACTGCTGCTACTGCTCACCGATGGTGAGAGAGATGGAAGCGGTATTGAATATCAGCGAGTGTCGGGAGGATCAGAAGGTGAAGTTTGTTGCCCATTCTTTTATGGACTCAGCCTTGTGTTGGTGGGACAATATCGTCCAGGTTGAGGGAAGCAGGGCTATCGGGAGGATGCGATGGTCAGAGTTGAAAAGGCTGGAGATTGAGGAATTTTGTCCTCATCGTGAGATGGATAAAGTTGAAAGAGAGTTCTTGCAGCTGGAGGCGGGAACCCTGACACATCAACAGTACACCACGAAGTTCAACGAGATGGCACGTCTGGTGCCGGATCAGGTGACACCTCTTTCACGAAAGATCAAGAGGTACATTCAAGGCTTGCCGGCGGACATCCATAGGCACATGATCGATGCCCGACCGAGCTCGTTTAGGTTGGCGGTTGATTTGGCAGGAAGATTGTATGATGAAAGATCTGTGATGGCGACTGAAAGTAGCAAGAAAGGAGACAGTGATCAAGAATGGAACGTGAAGCGATTGGAACGTGGCGGAACCACTCCAGGTGACAAAGGTGCACAAGTGGATGATCAGCGTGTGATCATAAATGGTGCGGGGTTGAAAAGATGTGATAAGTGTGGACACAGGCACCCCGGGGAATGCAGACTGGGGGGCAATGTCTGTTTCTGTTGTGGGAGGACCAGACGTGTGGCGAAGAACTGCGGTATGGGGAGGTGTTATTCCTGTGGTGAGGAAGGTCACATAAGCAGGGATTGTAAGAAGCCGAGAGCGGAAGGTTCAGGAACAAAGAAGATTGGAGGAAGCTTAGGTACGAGGAAGGAGAACAGAGGGTGATGGCTAGAGCCTTCGCTATGACCGGGAGGAGTTTAGGTCAGACTCCGAGGTAACGTCAGGTACGTTCTTACAAGTTTAGATTTATGCATCTATGTTTTAATTGTGACGCTAGTAGTAGTTTTGTTGCCGCTATTTTCTGTGATGTTGCACGTTAGGGGTAGGAAGACTGATGAGCCTTTGATGTAAGAATTGCTATTAGTAAGTCTACCAGGTTACCTAATGCCCTAGAGGATTACGTGATAGAATTAAGAGAGAGCGCTTGTTCCTGCTAGACTGTTCAAGACAGACATAGGTAGGTAGACGTGCATCTCGGGTGAGATGATCAGTAGTCTACGACTTAAACCCCAAGTGTTGCAAGAGATGGATTGCTCACCGTGCACCACCAGAGTTCGGTGACGACCTACGACAATGAAGTATGAGGAAGGCTTAGACTAGGAGAGCGGATTGCTTGATGTGAAATCAAGTAAAGCTAATATTAAAGTGTAAAGGGTCATTCTCAGTTGTTGCTCAGGTAGGAAAAGTGACACATCGACTGGAGCTACCTGATGAGTTAAGTGGAATTTATCTGATGTTCCATGCATCTCGTCTAAGAAAGAGCTCAACCGATGAGGATATGATCATGCTACTAGAGTACGGAGATGGACACAGTATCCAACCACGAGGAGCAACTGGTGACCACTACTAATAAGAAGAAGAAAGTAGACTAAGGAGGATGATGGTTTCACTTGTGTGGGTGTAGTGAAGCCTAAAGGGATCTGAGTTTAAATGCAAGATCAAGAAGAGGTGAGACAATGTTACCCGTAACTGTTCGAGAAGCGACAGGTTTCGGGGACGAAACCTCTTTAAGGGGGTAAACTTGTAACACCCCGTAATTTTATTTAAACGAACGGAAAAGAAAACTAAGTGGAAGGAATGAAAATTATGCACAAATGGAGGGGGAAAGTGTACAAAGTACAAATCTTATTATTTTAAGATATTTAAGGGCATGGTCGCCCATATCAAGCAGAAAGCTGCTTTGATCTCGGAGGAAGAAGAAGAGAACTCGGTTCTAGAGAGAGAAAGAGGAAGAAGAAGCTGAAAAAGGTAAGTCTTCTCTTGTTTGAGCTCGGTTTCAGCTGAGTATTGAGTTCTTGACCGAAGTTCTGGTTGTTTAGAGTTTACTTTCGGGATTCAAAGAGCTGAATCGAAGTGGATCTTGAACTGGAAGAGTGTTGCTCAAAAGCTGCTCAAGGTGAGTTTCAAGAACCCCTCTTTACTGATTTTTAACTGATTTGGGGCTATTATGCATACTAAGTAAACGTTTTGAAAGAAACCATGGGTTTACAGCTTTATGTTCGAATGTTGTATGCATGTATGCATGTATGCATGTTATAGTGTTGATTATGGGTTAGAGATGATGTTTAGCTTGCTTAGATGGCCTTATTATGTTAGATCTGTGTTTGGGTATGCTTAGAATGAGAATCGGGTGAAATTGGTAGCATAGAAAAGATTGCAGAATGTTTGATGAACATGAACAGTGGTTCATGCGCCCAAACAGTTATCCATGCGTCCAGCATGAGAGACCAGACGCCTAAGTATTGGCCATGCGCCCAAGAGTGGGTCATGCGCTTGAATAGTGGCCCATGCGCCTAGCATGTTGGCCCATGCGTCTAAGTATTGGCCATGCGTCCAAGTGTTGGCCATGCGCCTAAATAGTGCCCATGCGCCTAAATAGTGCCCATGCGCCCAAGTGATGGAACGGCTAAGTATGGACCATGCGCCTAAACAGTACCCATGCGTCCCAGTGATGGAATGGCTAAGTATTGGCCATGCGCCTAAACAGTGCCCATGCGCCCAGGTGCTTGAAATGGCTAAGTGATTGGTGATGTGCCTGAATAGGGCAGAAACGCCCAAACAGTGCCCATGCGCCCAAATTGTTTTATACTTGAATTTTATGCTCATGTGTCTGGAAGGACCCATGCGCCCACTTTGGACTTGAGGTTTTCTAAGTGGATCTCAAGGGGTAAAATGGGAAGATAAGCCTGGTTTTGATGTGATGGCTTATGTTTGATGTGTGTTATGCATGTATGATGTGCCTGTATTGGTGATGGTGTATGTTTATGTTTATGTATGTTCCTTATTATGTAGGTATGTCTTCCCTTGGCTTTGCGTCGAACGTTAGTGAATGTAATGAAAGTATATGTAACGTAAAGTGGAAGATAATCAAAAAAGGAACGTAATGAATGCATGCATGAATTAATGAACAAAGAGAGAAGTACAGAAAGGCTTGAAAGCAATATATACAGAGGTGCACGGCTCTTAATGCCTTAAGCTTTACCGCGTGGGGTTCAGCAAATCCTAAAGTGTGCACGCAAGGGTTCCAGTCTTTGTGACTGACCTTCAGGGGTGTTGTTACCCACTTCGGTGGGGTGTTGTTACCCACTTTGGTGGGGGTGTTGTTGCCCACTTCGGTGGGGTTGTTGTTACCCGAGTTATGTATAACTTCGTGGTGTGGCATGAAGCCAGCATAGTTATGAGGTGAGCGACTCTGTGTTGCAACAGACTCGACAGAGGTCTTTGACCATGAGACGAGATATGACGTGAGCGACTCTATGTTGCAACAAACTCGGATGGAGTTCAATCTCTGTGATTGACTCGTATGGGATCTTTGTCGCGTATCCCGGTGTTGTGTCAGTCTTCGGACATGAGTCGAGGGTTTGTGAGAAGGCCCCGGCACAGCATCAGCTTTCGAGCATGAGTCGGGGATATTTCAAGAGACAAGATTCGAGTGATAAAGAGTAATGAACGGAAGATAATGTATGAAAGAATGAACGTAAATGAATTAACGTAATAAAGTACTGAAGAGGATCCTTGTCATTCGACTTCAGTAATCGTGGCTGAGTGCCACGAAAAGGGTAAAGTCTGACCGATCTAGAAAGAGAAGTGAATGATAATGTAATACGTTGAATGAACAAAGCTAATGAATGTAATGACGAAGATAATAATGATATTATCTGTATGTACTATGATGCATGATCACGATTGTAAAGTATAGTATGTTTTGAAATACAGTAAAGAACGGTTTTAACAGAGAAAAGTATGTTTTATTATAAAACTAGGACTCACTCAACATCGTTGACTTTTGTATGCATGATAGTTGGCAGGTATATATTGATGTTGAGGAGTTTCAGGCATGGATGCATAAGCTACTGGGAGCGTTTTGAGGCTGGCATCCGTATTTTGACATTTCTTGTATTTTGAGTTGAAAACAGATGTTGTAATTGACATGTTTTTAATCATAAATGAAAGCTTTAATTCCGCTGCAAAATTAATGTATATTTTATAATGTCTTATGTGTGATGAATGACCAGCTGTAAGCGTTCCGGGAACGGGGCCTTACATGCAGCATCTTTAAGCACTTCTTTTACCATGAAAGTTTTTCGTAACATTTTTTCTTTCACTAATCTCTTCTCTTGCTGACTGTGCTGGAGTAATCTCGACAACTTTAGCATTTTGAATATATGTAGGTACCGGAGTCTTCTCAACAACAATAGAAGTCAAAATTTCCTTTTCTTGTTTAGCTGGAGTCTTCTAAACATCTTTTTCATCGGTAATCATGTAACACCTCAACCCGATTACAACTGACATGTCATTATCATAGGAATCATAACATAAGACATAATTCCATGTTTGAAACATTAGGAGCACAACATCAAAACAACGTTTGAGAGTCCTAAGGTAAAATATTCATTACATATTATTTAATCATCCAAATCTAGATAACTAGCATGTACTACAAAAATAACTATACTTCTCTGTTCAAAAATCCTAGAGCTCAATATATCTCTCTTCACACATCTTTCAATTCTTTGGTTAATATTTTTTGTACATAATTTGCTAAAATTAAACTCATATAAATTGCTTGAAATTATAATGTACTTTGTTAAACAAACTGGATCTCATGATAATTTTAATTGTACTCTTTATTATTTGTTTATTTATGTTCACATACATTGAAACTTCAATTGATAATTGTTACAATACATTTTATTCATTGTTTTTATATATGTTTTATTTTACATTCCCACAATACAATAAATTTAAAAATATCTGTTTTACCATATGTAATTCACACTTACCATAAATTTAAAAATATCTGTGGTCAAAATCGAAGAAACGAAAGCATCTCTATTCATTCAATCGGTTTTTTAATATTATGTAATTATACAAATTAGTAGTTTTGAATTCTGCTGCTAAAAAAACCATGGTTTTAAATCTTGAATTCTTATTGGTTGAGGTAACCATATTCCGTGCACACTTTTTGGTCGTTTTCCGTACTGTATAACTCTTTTGTAATGCGGATTGGTGTCTCTTTTACCATACATGTTCATCACCACGGCCCAAAAATATGGTTGGATATGTTATGGTTATAATATTAGCAATGTTGATTTTAAGATATCAAAGTAGTGCTAGGCCTAATTGGAGCCATAGTATCTACTATCTACGTGCAGCTGCTTTTGGCATGGCTGAGGCCGTGAAAGGGTATTAATTGGCACTTCTTTTTGGGCTTTTACTTTCTTGTCTATTAAACACAAATATGTTGGTTTTTGACTTTAGATAATTAAAATTGGGGATTTTTTTTGTTGAATGAAAATTGTTAATTGATTGTTTTGTACGAATAAGATAAACAAACATAAGTACTATTTATACATATCGCGGGGAATATGTATAAACTAACAAAAAATGAGTATGATATTGTAAATTTTCAACCACCGTTGCATCTCGTGCGTGCGTGCGTGTGCATATTGCGTCCTAACCTACTTCAATATCCCGTCCTAACTGGAATTAACAAAGAAAAACCGGTGAAGGTCCAAGTCATATTACGCTAAAGTATATATGTGTATATGAATATGTTCTATAAATATAAATACCACTATGTAAACTAAATTGTGGATTTATCTTGTAAACTATTACTTTGTTGGTATTGACTTATTAATGTTATAATACACAAGTGTTTTAATATATTCTTGTCGTTATTGTATGTAGAAACTTCAAAATAATGTACAATAATAACCGTATTAACTCTTAGGTATATTAAAATCCCCGCCACCAAAGATGACTAACGAACCAAACGACTCAAGTGGATGTAGAATAGATGTAAGGTAGGATGTAATGACATTTGATGGTTCTATGAGTCTTCATGTGTTCCTCGACAGTTTTAATGGCATTTTAGATCACATGCAAGTCATTGTGCCACCCATGATTATCTCATTACTCGACAACTGAACATGAGATGTTAGACTGTCACATCTTTAAAGGAACACTCTTACATCTGTCTATCCCTGTCATCTTGAAACTAAAATCACCCTTGCAAGTATACCTACCTTAGAAGATCTGTCTAATATACCATTTTATTATCCCACTTTATTAATAACCTCAAAACTCAACAAGGAGCTAAGAGAGGCATAGACAACATAATACAAAGAAAGGAAATGAACAAAAAAGCAATAAGATTATTTCTCTTATTGCCCTAGAAAAATAACGTTGTCAAAATTGTTTAGATTATTTAATATTGTTTAGACTTAATTACATGGGTGGTTCCTGTGGTTAGGTTTAATTTCACTTTTGGTCCCTAACTTTCTGAAATTACCAGTTTGGTTCAAAACATTGCACAAACGTAACAACGATGGTCCCTGAAATGGACATATATTAACTTTAACTGTTAAATTTTTTTTAATAACTAAAATACCCTTCCCCACATAGATCATCATCTTTCCAGCCTACCCGCCACCACCTTCATCCACCACCAACACCACCGCCTCCACCACCACGGCTGCCTCCACCACCACGGCTGCCTCCACCACCATGGGTGCTTCCCCGCACAGGGCCTTCGTTGGGACCTCCATTGTTTGAATCAAAGGAAAACTTAGAAAGCCTAAAAACAAAACCCCCCAAATTAAGATGAGTGAAACCGTACTGTTGGTGTTACGTGGGTGGTATGGTGCTGTGGTGATGATGGTGAAGGTGGTGTCGGTGATGGTAGTTGAGGGTGGTGTGGTGGTTGAAGGTTGCAGGTTGTGATGGTTGAAGGTTGCAGGTTGTGATGGTTGAAGGTTAAAGGTGGTGGTGGTGGTTAAAAGTTGAAGGTGGTGGTGGTGGTTGAAGGTTGAGGGTGGTGGTGGTTGAAGGTTAAGGGTGGTGATGGTGGTGGTGGTTAAAGATGGTGGTGGTGGTTGAAGGTTGAAGGTGGTGGTGGTTGAAGGTGGTGGTGGTTGAAGGTGGTGGTGGTTGAAGGTGGTGGTGGTTGAAGGTTGAGGGTGTGGTGGTGGTTGAAGGTTGAGGGTGGTGGTGATGGGTGGTGGTGAAGGTTGAGGGTGGTGGTGGTGGTTGAAGTTGAGGGTGGTGGTGATGGTGGTGGTTGAAGGTGGTGGTGATAGTGGTTGAAGGTGGTGGGGGTGGTGGTTAAAATGAAATCAAGTCTAACCACAGGGACCACCCGTGTACTTAAATCAGGTTTAATGTTCATCCGTTTCAGGGATTATCATTGTTATGTTTGTGCAAATTTTGGAACAACCTTGTAATTTGAGAGACTTAAGGACCAAAAGTAAAATCAGGTCTAACCATAGGAACCACCCGTATACTTAAATCTATTGTTTATTTACGTATGAAAATTGTATATCGTTAATGAACACTATTGCATTTATGTTATTGGAAAATTTAGACTTATTTTTATAGGTATATAAATTGGTTGAAAACTAATAATTAAAAAACTCTATAAAAAAAGGTATCAATAGCAAGAATATGTCGCCGCTAATAGTCTCCCCAATAATTTTCTAATTCAAAAAAAAGAATAGCGGCGAAATTATCGCCGCTATTAATATTAATAGCAGACAACATCATTAGCGGTAACCTAATAACAACGATTATTTAGTTATTAAGGATAAATTATAGTAGTGATATGTCGCCACTAAAAGTAATAACGGTGATTCTGATAGGTATTAGCGGCAACTTTTTCGCAACCATTGCTCAAAAGTTTTGTAGTGAACACCAATCCTCCTAAGAGATCTCCATGTCTTCGGCTTAATACAATTATACATGACTCAACCTTTATGAATTATATATTACTGAGTTTAAACCTAAGAAAACAGGTGGATTAGTAGAGTTACAAGTTAACCATTTGGTTGATTGGTACCCGCATAACGTTCTGTAGGGTAGTTTGTGAGTTCGAGTCCCTACCGACAGCAAAACGCTATTGGTGGGCCCGGTCTTACCGCAGTTGGCATCGGGTGGAGGGTTTTCTCTGGCATTGGTGGTTGGTGGGTTTGAGCAACCTAGCGCTACCTTTGCTCACGGACATATGGGTTGTCTTTTTATTATTGTGATATCCGGGTAATCGGGCTTTAACTAGTTGTACACTAAAAAACAAATGGGTTCGAGTTAGGTGGAGACTCTTTAGAAGTTTATTCTTTTTGTTTTGACCGGGACAAATTTCATCAAAACTAGATAGGAGTCGAAACAAATCATTTTCAGTTTGCTTAGATAAAATACACAAACAACAACAAACTAGATCATAAATATATATATATATAACTTAATTCGGGTAAAACTCAAAACAATTATGATAATATGATTTGAGATTAAAATTTATATAAACATATTAGTTAAAATATAAGATTATATGGTCACTAAAAAGTATGTTGCGGCATCACATTTCATATCATTGATTTTTTTTACTTTTCTCTCTTATATTAAATAGTTACATAAATTATTAATAATATTATTTAATTTCTTTTATGTTAAATATAGTTTTTTAGTATATTAAGAAAGAGATTTTCATTAATGTTATTCTAAACAAACAAATTGTATAAAATAATTTTTTTTCTAAAACATCAAACTTTTTAAAAATATGAAATATTTTTAAAATTGTTGTTTTTAAGAATTAAAATATTTATAAACTATATTAATTAAAATAGGGAGTTATAAGAAGAAAATTTCTATAATGTCACTTTTTTAAAAACCGTTTGTTTTTAAACAAATGTTCTTTTTATTTTGGAAAAAAAAGAAAAAAAGTTTAAACAAAGAAAGAATATTAATATATCTAAAGAAGAGTATTATAAATCTCATAGAAACATTTAATGACTTTTCTACGTAGGATCACGTTCAATATAAAAACTATTAATCTAAAAAATATAAAATGGTTTTTTAACAATTTATAAACCGGTTCAAACGAACTCTTATTAAATAAATTTCAGTGGGATTGTAATCAGTTATTAAACCCTACAACATTAACTTTAAGATTTGGATTTTAGGTTTGGTTTCCTGGCTTGAATTTATGTTTTAGAGCTTATGATTGAACTACTAGATTTTAGATTTTAAGAATTTGTTTTGAGGTTTAAGTTTTAAATAACTAATGGTTTTAATCCCAATGTATTGAGTTAAATCAAACTTTGTTTGAGCAATTTACGATAAAAATCTTTTTTGGACTTTTTTATCAAGAAATCTTTTTAAAATAACTCTATCCTCCATCTATATCTAACTAAAACACAAGAATAATATCATTGACCTCAAGTCTATTTGATCTTTTAGAGACTCATGCTGAATAAAATCTCATTATTGTAGGCCACATGCGTGTAGACCAGGCGGCCTATAGCATTTTATATTCGTTATGGCTCATTAATTAATAAATAACTAAAATAATGTGTGAGAAGTTTCATCAATCGACGGTATTGCTTTGAAAAGTCCCTACTAAAAAAACAAAGAGAGTCGACCTAAAAAGACTCCTTGTCAATGGACAAACCAAACATTGTTATTTTCATAAAAGTTGAATAAAACACACATACACACAAACATATATAATATCAAGTTGAGCATATGCATATATATGTATATTAAAAATCAAGTTGAGCATATATATCCAAAACACATACAAGATGCAAGCAGAAACCAGAAACAATGTGTCATGCCTCAGCCATTTGTATTATGTATACTCCCACAAAGGAAAAGATCATTCTTCCATATTTCATGATGTATTTGTCATTCCTATTTCTGTTACCTCTAGTTACCCTCCCTTATTCTATACATTCCGCTAGTGTTTCTTCTGGACAAAGTGTATTAACCCAAGGCTCATCACTCTTTGTTGAAAAGAAAGATCAATTGGTTTCACCAAATCACGTTTTCACAGCTGGTTTTCACCAGATTGGCGGAAATGCTTATTGCTTCGCGATATGGTTCACGCAGCCCATGGTGGATGGAAATCACACATTGGTTTGGACGGCAAACCGAAACGAACCTGTTAATGGAAAGCGCTCTAAGTTTTCTTTGGAGAAAACAGGAAATCTTGTTCTAACGGACGCTAGCCGAAGATTGTGGACGACCACACCAAATCAAATTCGCCTTTGAAGTTGCAACTTCTTGACTCGGGTAACCTTGTTCTCGCACACTTAAACAATGAGTCATATATATGGCAAAGCTTTAGTTTTCCCACTAATACCATCCTACCTAATCAGCTTTTTTCCAAAGACACTGTTCTTACATCTTTAAGAAGTTCGACAAACTTCTTCGGGGTTTTATAAACTTTATTTTGATAATGACAACGTAATTCGCCTTCTTTACAAAAACGATGAAATAACGAGTGTCTACTGGCCTAGGCCTTGGTAGTTGCATGGCTGCAGGAAGGTCTACTTACAACAGTAGTAGATTTGCTTTTCTTGATTCCAAAGGTCATTTCACATCAACAGATAGTTTTACTTTTAACACCGATGACTATGGCAAAACCCTTCAAAGAAGACTGACACTTGATGTTGATGGTAATATTAGAGTTTACACACTTATCAAAAGAAGGTGGACCGTTTCATGGCAAGCATTTCAAACACCATGTGTAATTCATGGGATTTGTGGTCCAAATAGCCTTTGTACTTACAATCCTGAATCGGGCAGGACATGCGCTTGTATGCATGGGTACAAGGCCAAGAACCACTCGGATTCGGCTTTAGGGTGTGAACCTACATTTGCTTTTACTAAAAACGCTGAAAACTATGACTTTATAAGGATCCCATTTGTGGAATTTTATGGATTTGATTCTCACTGGTTTCCAAGATCAACTTTCAAAGAATGCAAGAAGGCCTGTGCGGATGACCCCAATTGTAAAGCCTTCCAATTCAACTTTGACCAAGGATATGGCTCATTTGTTTGTTATAGAAAGACTTTGTTGTACAATGGCTTCTATAAGGGTACACGATTCAACACTTATCTTAAGCTACCTAAGATTGACGTATTATCATACACTCAAAAGGTTGCTAAGGAGTCGAAATTGAATTGCTCTACTTCTGTAATAGAGCTTAAACAAGCATACGATAAAGATAGTGCAAATGGGTCTCTCAAGTTCATGTTGTGGTTTAGTATCATCCTAGGTGGAGTTGAAGTCTTGTGCTTTCTATTCTTTTACTATATCACAAAAAAAACCCTCAAGCAAAACCACACAAACATACCTTACACTTGCTACTGGATTCAAAAGATTCACATATGATGAGATAATGAAGGCATCCCATAAGTTTAGCGAGGAGATCGGAAGAGGTGCTGGTGGTATAGTGTACAAAGGAAAACTACCTGACAATCGTGTTGTGGCAATTAAGGTGCTCCATGACGCGATCCAAGGAGAGGCTGAATTTCTAGCAGAGATGAGCACAATTGGAAGAATAAATCACATGAACTTGATAGAAACGTATGGTTATTGTGCCGAGGGAAAGCATAGGATCTTGGTGTATGAGTACATGGAGAGTGGCTCATTAGCTCATAACTTGGTAGATGCTAACAAGCTTAGTTGGCATACAAGGTTCAAGATTGCAATAGGTATTGCTAAAGGGCTAGCTTATTTACATGAAGAATGCTTGGAGTGGGTTTTGCATTGTGATGTTAAACCACATAACATACTATTGGATGCTAATTATAACCCAAAGGTGGCTGACTTTGGTTTGTCAAAGCTATTCCATCAAGATGTAACACAAAATTCTATCTTTTCGAAGGTACGAGGGACTAGAGGGTATATGGCTCCAGAATGGGTGTTTAATCTTCCAATTACTTCGAAAGTGGATGTGTATAGCTACGGGGTGGTGGTGCTTGAGATGATAACAGGACGGAGTCCCACATCTGATCAAGTAATTGATTATAGTGAAATTGTTGAGCAAAAAACAACTCGTAGAATGGGTGAGGGAGAAGGTCCACGAGGCTACCGAAAGTTTAAGAGAGACACAAATCATGGAGATACTGGATCCTACAATGAAGGAGGAATTTGAAGATGTTCAATTGAAAAATCTTCTAAGAGTGGCTCTACAATGTATTGAGGAAGACAAAGACGCTAGACCAACCATGAGCGAGGTCGTGAAGATGCTTGTCCACTTGGACAAGGACAATTAGCTAGAATCATGGTTACTAATTCTGGATATTGTCCTCTTAATAAAGCATCAAGTGTGTTCAAATATTATTATTTCATGGTTTATAAAATAATATGTGGCATGATAGCTCTAAATTTACTTAGATTGTTCCTTGTGGAGCTTTTTTGTATGATCTATTCAAAGAAAAAGATGCAAGGAATAATACACTGTTTTTTGCAATGATAATATGTAGCCCAATGCATTTCCTTTGAATTTATCAAGCCTAACGAGCCTAACGAATTAGCTGCTACAAGCCAATCAATTATTAACTCTAAACCAGCCCAACAATTCCAAATTAAACACATACACTAGTACAAATAGATTTTGGGCGGGCCTAACTGATTTCTTAGTGCGGTTCAATCGCAAATTGCATCAAAAAATGACTGTTTATTTTTTAGTGCGGTTTATATAATTTTTAGGCGGTTCTGTTCTCAAACCGCCTATACAATCCATGTAAAATCCATGTAATTTTATAGGGCGGTGGAGGCATTGTTTTATAAGGCGGTTCACACATCAAAACCGTCTCAATAAATATAATCTCCACAATAAAACTTTTTAGGAAGTACAAACGAACAAATAATGTTAACTTTTCTAAATATTGAAACTTCTATCGTTTTCAACCTCAAACTCCCTCCGTGTAGATCTCATATTAATTTCAAACTTATATCTTCAATCATTACTCAACAACTTTATATTAATCATCTTCTTTATTATTCTCAAATGAGAAAAGATATGAAGGTAGGTTTATATAAAAGACATGCACAACAAAAATTATAATTAGAATAAAATAACAAAAGATATTTGTTATTGAATTGAACTAGTGTTTTTTCCCGCGCTACGCTCGCAGAAGTTTGGTTGCTTCTCCTATTTTATGTGACGTGATTTTGTTTATTGTCGCCGCACTCGTTATAGCATACCATACAAAAAACACTCAATTATACCCCTAATATATAACAAAAAATTAAAACCTAGATGGCTAAACTTAGAAAACCACATAATCTATTGTAGTACTCAACTTGGTTTTCTTTTTTATTTTCTATCTAATGATTTTCCTTATATTTATAAAAAATTAGATTTTTTCCGTTGTATTTGATATTTTTATATATTATGTTATCTAGTATTTAAAACGAAACCAACCATTGCATTGTATTTGATATTATTTTATATTACGTTATCTAAGTTTTAAAACGGAACCGACCGACTCGCATTACAACAAAAAAAACTCATAAACCTACCAATTCAATTACGTGTAACACACATTACTACCACGCAAGTAAAATCCACGTCATCATTATACATCAGCGTCAAAAAAGGTAAAAAGTATGTCCTAACTGAAACAATAAAAACGCAAAAAAAACATATCAAAACGTTTAATTTAGATTAAATATGAAAACTAAATGATCGAACTTAAACACATTTAATTTCCGTGATATTAAATTTTAAATACTATCACAAAAGTTATTATTTTCCTTCGTCTTTAATTTTGTAATAACAAAGTATACATTAAATTCGATAAATAAACATGCCTACCCTTATATCATATCTTCGGCTGATTTTTTGTGTTTATGATACACCCATCTCATATATCAAAAACTAAACATTTCCTACCAAACCAACAAAATTCAAAACACGAAAGTAATAATCCATCTCCTCCTTGATCTTCTGCCTCTTCCACTTCCTAGTTGCCAAAATCCCCCACACTCTCTTTAACATTACCCATCAATGAAGATTTACATTACAGACTCTACAATCACTACCATCACCACCAATCGACACTGTCAACTCCCATCTCCAGATCCGACCCCACCACCTTCGTTCAAGCCGATGCCCTCACCGAAGCATCATAAACCACCAAACACCACCACCACGCTACCTCCACCCCTCGGACGTCGCTGCCGTAAAATCTCCGATCCAAAGCCTCGAAGCTACACAAACTGTAACACCCGGTTATTCTTTTAAAGATATGGAAGAAAAAGAAAGAATACAAGTGAAGGAAAAGAAAGAAAAACAATAAAAACCCAAATAGAGGGGTTAAAAGTGTCAAAAGAAAAAAAGACTTTAAAAGTTGATGAATAAAGGTGATGGCCGACCATCACCCTCTTATCACACCATATCATTCGGATTTTTTTAGAGAGAGGAAGCAAGAGCAAAAACTTTTGGGTTTTTCAAGAAGAACCAATCGAATGCAAGATAAGAATTCATGGTTTTATGATGTTCTTGACTGGCCTTAGCTTCGGTTGTATGCTTATGTATGTTGTGTGTGTTCGGGTGTGTGTTTTGATGGTTTTAGGTGTTGAACTTGTAGCAAGCGGGTTTTGAAGAAGTTATACCCAAAAGGCTACTAAGGTGAATTCTAGAACCCCCTTTTTTACTTGTTTTAAGCTGATTTGGGGCTGCAATGCATGTATGAACTCCTTTTTATAAAATGGGTTTTCACCCGTTGTATGTGTGTGAATGTGGTTTTGGGTGGGTTTTGATTTGGGCAATATATGTGTTGTGATGATGTTATGAATGTGACTTCTAAAGCTTAGGATATATTATTTAAGCTTAGAACATAATAGATGATGATTTGGGACTGGTTTATGTTGATTAAGTGTAATTTAGACTACCCATGCGCCCAACGGTATAAACTGCCTAAGTGTCCCCATGTGTCCAAAGTTCATGCGCCCAAATAGTTGTCATACGCCTAGAAATAGGCTGAAATTAATTAAGTGTCCATGCGCCCAGGATTCCCATGCGCCCAGGCACTCATGCGCCTGCATAGTATCCATGCGCCTAGAATTTACCCAGAATGACTAAGTGTTACCCATGTGCCCCAATAGTGCCCATGTCCCTAAAAGTTCCCCATGTGCCTAAGTGTTCCCCATGCACCCAAAAGGCCATGCGCCTAAATAGTGTCCATGCGCCTAAGACTTAGAATATTTTTCTGAATCTTAGGGAAAATGTAAAGTGCAGGCTTTGACTTGGGAGGTTCTCGGGGGATATGTGTAAGGAATATATGTTAAGGCTTATGCAACTCAAACACTTAATGTCTCTTGTATGCATGCACAAGTGCATTGAAGAATAATGCTTTGGAAGTTTCACACATGTAACAAGCATGGTGGATGGGACCAGATTACTGAAGATCTCTCATTCATTATTCATGGGATGGTTCAGGGAGTCAAGTTCAGGTACTCTCAGTTTTTTACCCTAATCTGCTTGCAAACTTGGACTCCTTGGAGTACTATATGTTCCTTAGATATGTTCAATATTCTTAACTGTGAACTATGCTCACAGTTAAGGAGAACAGGTAATACTTTTAAATTGGGACAGATGAAGCCTGACATCTTTAAAATAATGAGAAAGCCCACTGTTGGCTTTTTTGGGGTAGAAACAATCCTTGTCTCAAAAATGCTAGAGCTTATTGCTCAAGGTGACAACCTAGCAGCACCAGCTAGTGTTAAACCCACACCTTCTACATCACAACTATCTCAACAGCCACAAATCACCCTCAACTACCAAAAAAAACAAACGAACCCATACTCAGACTACTCAGTCTGTGCAGGCCCCTTTATCCTCACCCACACAGGCAGAAGTGGACATATGAGCTCTCACTTCTCCTGAGAAGTAGACCACTCTCATTCCTTTAATTATCAGTGTTGAGGTTCCTCATACCTAGCCTGATAAGCTCATAAGCCCAAATGCCTTAAGCCATCACTCTGAGTCTCAACACTCAAGTGAGCAACTTCAGGGGACAGTTAACATCCCTAGCCTTTGACTTAAACCAAACTATCCCCAACCTTGACTTCTATACTGATGAAGATTTAAGTTTCAATGAGTATCATGAGTCTCTCTTCTTTTCCCCTACTCAAAGAAAGATGAGTGCTCCTGAGTCTCCTACATCTATCCCATATCAGTCACCCACTACTGAGGTGGATATTTCTGAACTTGTTGAGGATGTCCATATGGAAGATGCTCCTCACCTTTTACAAGTAATTCCATCATTAAGACCCAACCATGGCAACTCAGCCCATTGACACCTCAACTGAGGCTGTTAGTGAGCAGAGAAAATCCAGCAGCCAAGAACCTGAACCTGGTGATGAAGAAGGGGGAATTTGAGACCAAAGGTGCAAAAACTGTCCAAAACATACACCTATTTAGACTCCAAGGTTAGTCATCTTGAATCTCAAGTGACTACCTTGTAAAATAGGGTCAATGATCAGCAACTTGAGATTTCTTATCTTAAGGAAAAACTAGCTAGGAGACCTTTAAGAGGAGCTCAACCAGGAACACAAGAACCTGTGGATGTGATTGACCTAACTCCTAGCTCACTTATCGTCACACACCCACTTATAGCGGAAACACGAAGATGTAACAGATGGGATCGTCATAACACATTGTTAATTAATTGAGATGCAATAGATAATAAAAGACAACGTGTCATGACGTCACCCAACACAAATGGAGACTTGTGTCGCAATTAGTCAATTTCACAACAAACATAATCATACAAACCAAATAAGTATAAGTCTCACAACCTGGGAACAAGTAATCAAAATGTGAATAACAACTAAAATTCAAATGCAATTGTCAAATACATCCAAAGTTTAAATGATGTAAGCCTAAGGTCATCGCTAAGGCAACATCCCTAACAATCCTCAATGATTGTTACTTGAAAAGATATGCTCAAAAGGTCAACATATTGTTGATGAGTCCGCAGGTTTAAATAATAAACAAAACTTAATGTTGTGTAATAGTTTGGTAGGACATGAGTGCATACAAGTATAAACAAGTAATATCACATGTAATCATGAGCATCACAACTAAACCTACAACGTACACACAAAATTTATCGGAACATATTCACCCTAGGGCCCGTTCATGGCCACTGTCAATCCCAACTAGTATACTAACAAGCAAGGGTGGTGGTGTCAGCCCAATAGTATTATCAATACCTATTCGTCGGCTCCAACACCGGAGTTAAATAGTTGTGAATACAAAACCATAAAGACAACTCATGCATGTACTTGATAAATACTTACAAAATAGTAAACACAACAGTCCTAAAAGAATTGAATAAGTTCACGACATAAAAGGGGTGAACATACTTTTCCCCCTAGTTTATAAATATTTAAAATGAAAACGAGGACGCGAAACTCACCTTTTGTGATAAAACAAGTAATGAAATCAAAATGGCTTCTTGCAACGCGCGTAAATCCAAGCAGTCAAACACCTATTACAATACCTAATTGAACTTGTGACACACCTAATAAATATTATAACACATTCAATCTTTCTTGGGTCGATTCGGGTTTGACATGCGACTCACACCATATAAATTCACCTAAATAATTTGATTAGTCCCGATATTAACACGAGTACATATATATGCATAAAATTAAATATAATATACACACCACTATTGTTTACATTTATATTATTTAGAAATACATTGCTTAATGAGACACTTGTATTATTTCAATGCGACAACACATTATCATCTCGTATATGTATTTATTCATATTTATTTTAAAATTAGCTTAGTTTAGTTGTTTAAATAATTATCCTCAGATTAGTAATTTTAAAAAGTATATAGCATGCCTAACTCTTGCACACAGATTTTGTAAATTGGTTGGAGGTCGAAACAATAACGAAATGACGCGCGACCAATTGGATTTAAAGATAACATATAGAATTTTGTTTTCGGGAGAAAATCTGATCATTTTGATAGAAATTAAGATAGATAGTGTTTCTAAAGTCAGACCAAACATTCTGCCAAAATTCAGTTTTAAACCAATCTTTTTGTATAAACTGTTTGAGTGCTCAAAGCTTCATGGTTTTTGACAAGACGAATTGGGTTGAAAAGTAGACTTTTTGAACTTAGTTTTAGAATTTAATTTAGTTCATTTTGGGCTTCGTATGACCAAGTTACCACTCGTACAAAATAACCCAAATTTCTAACTGCAAGTTGTCTAAAATACAAACAATATCCTTTGATCCCAATCCCTCAATTAATTACCTTAGATGACCCGAGAACCCGACTAAAGCTTATTTTATATTTCATTTGACATACTCACATACAGATGTACATATAACACGCACAGACGAATCCATATACATATGTATATATATATATATATTCATACACACATCTAAATACACATCACCCACACTATATATATCTATATTGTATGTACTCATACATATACACACATATTTATCCACACACACAAAATTATGCAGCCAAGCACACAGCAATGTTGCTGTCCTCGAAGGCACACCAAACACACACATTCACATATATAAATCACACACACTAAAGCAATCCCATTTAATTAACTCACTCGTAACACACACAACACACACTTCATGACACACAATATATATACAGAAACACATGACACACACACACTATACATACAAACATACGTACGGTCACTCAACAAGAACCCACCACACATCGCTACCGATACCCGAACACGCACCGTCTTGCGAAATGGTGATCCGATCCCCCAATCAATTAGCATATCGCGACCGAGCAAAACAAAGTGAAACGAAAAGGAGAACGAGAATGTTTACCTGCGATTAGACTATGAGTAAACAGGTCCGAGTGATGATGTCGATGTGACCGGAGGAGGGGGTCACGGCGGTGCTTGGTGGCATCGACGACAAGGCGGTGTATAGGGTTTCGGGGAAGAGGACATGGGCGACGGTTTTGGTGGGTTTTTATGTAGTTTTTTCATATTTACAATTTGGACCCCGAACTCTTAATTAATTATTCTCTCTGGTTTGCTTTATTTTTAATTTAAACACTAGACTAATAATAATAATAAAACCATACTAATACTAATATATAACAATAATAACAATATTATTATTATTATTATCATTTGTAATCATAATAATAGTATTAATTACATTAATTATAATTTAAAAATTTATATTAATTGTCATTTGTATAATATTTGTAAAATTTGAGATTATATAATATTAGGCTTAATATGTAAAGTAGATACGACAAGATTCGATTCGAGAATGAATAATTACATGAAAATAATAAACGCACGAGAAGAGTTAACGAGCTTCAAGTAAATTGATGAACCTGGTAGTGACGGATGTCACACTTATGCAAGTGGGTGATGCTACCAAAAAGGGGGAGCAAGTCATTACAATCACAGAACCTAGGAGTTCTTCAGAGAGTGTGGACATTGAGCACTCACCATCCTCACTTGCAATTGTGCACACTCAGCAACTTCCTCAAGTTCATATTGATGTGGACTCTATAGACTCCTACATACAAAGTTTGTTTGAGGAAGGAATACCAAGGACTATGTCATCTCCACCAACTTCAAATCACATCATTGGGTGGAGGTATGACAGCAACAGAAGAGCCCTCATCATTCTTAGAGTTCATGGGCAACAAGAGGTCTTCAATTTTCAGACCTTGAACTTCTATGAAGATCTAGATCTAGTCAACATGCTACTTGTCAATCAAAGCCAATCAAGACAAGCTGACAGGTTGGCTCAAAGAATCCAAGACAGGATCCCTACAAAGTTCAGCTTCAGAAGGAGACTAAGGCAATCAGGAATGTCATCGGTCAACTAGATGTTAAGGCAGACCCTAAGATTAGATTCATAAGGGAAACCTTGACTGAAGGCCTAGTGGCAGAACCTGAAAACTCTGTCTCATCATCATCAACTGTGTAAAGATTCATACCCTTTTTGAGACACCTGCTGGTGAAGGTGTTTCTCAACCTCTCTCTGGCCAGAGCTTGGAAGCTACATCAAGCAATGAAGGCCAAAGCTCTCTCCACCCTGAGTCACAAAGGTCTGTGAGTGACAAAGGGAAAGAAAGATGACATATAAGGAGATTGAGAAGGAGGAGAGAGAGGAAAAGGAAGCTAAGGGGAGAAAGTTCCTCTTCTGGGTCTGCAAGACTCATGGAAACTACTATCCGGACTACCCCTAGACCAAACACTCAGGATGATGAGTTGAGGGCAATCATGATCAATTACTTACAGACCAGAAACTATGACATTGATAATGTCATTCTCTCCCCTTAAAAGAATTGAATGAATGATTGACATAGAAAGGTCAAAGAGAAGAAAGAGGCAGAAGATGCTGAGCTACTGATACAAATGAAAGAAGAGAGAAGAAAGAAAAGATTATACAAGCATGTGTCTACTCTCTCCCCAGATCAAGAAAGTCCTGCATATGAGGATGTGATTCAACAAGAACCTCAGGTAGACAGAGAGAAGACAGGATCAAAATGATCACTACCTGAGTGCCACATGCCTTTATCAGGCAGATGCACTCCTTCCCTTATCCTATGACTATATTGAGTTTGAGTATCTCAACAACTTGAACATGAGATACTCAAATGAGGACTATTAATATCTGAAGGTTGGAACTGGTTGGTTGAGATCTAAAGGCTGGGGATGGTAACTGTCCTCTGAAGGTTGATTACTTGAGTGTTGAGACTCAATGTTCCTCTATAAAAATCTAGGGACATTAAGTCTCAACACTCAAGTGATCAACCTTCAAGGGCAGTTACCATCCCCAGCCTTTAGATCTCAACCAACAATTCCAATCTTAATATTTACACTGATAAAGATCTAGGTTTTAGTAAGTACCATGATTCTTGTATAATCTGCCTCTGCATGATCTATTTGACATGAGCAGACATTTTGAGAGTTTGAGTGATCTGATCATCTCAAGAAGAAAGGGATGGTCATCATCATAATGAGGACTGTTGATATCTGAAGTCTTCAAAGTGTTTTGCAGCATCAGCCTAGGGGAGTTTGTAAGGAATATATGTTAAGCTGATGCAACTCAAACACATAAAGTCTCCTGTACGCATGCACAAGTGCATTGAAGAAGAATGCTTCGGAAGTTTCACACATGCACAGAAATATTCTAAGTGTGAAATCTTCCGAAGCCAAGATCAATATCTTCCGAAGCCAAAGATAAAGTCTTCCGAAGCTTCAGAGACAAAGTCTTCCGAAGCCAACACTTGAAGACAGATTTCTTCCGATGACTTTTAGTGTACATGCTTTATCTGATGTACTTTACATAAAGTTGGACCCCTTTCTGCTATGACTCTGTAAAGTCACCACCTTGCATGAGTTGGTGAAAAGGTCCATGATTTTAGTAACTATACATTAAGGTCTTGAGTGTGTAACTTTCTACTTCATGTACTTTATCCTTTTTGTAATATATTAGAATGTGAACTATTGCATGTCATAGTCACTAGTCAAAAGGCAATCTACCTTTTGACTTTACAATTGATTTTGTGTTGTGTCTAGTCAATTATACCAGCTGGCTTTCAAAGTATGGCCGGCTGTAGGATGTAGTTATGTATCTCAAGTACTTGTAATTTTCCTTTATGCTTTGTAATGCACACCCAACCATGACGACGGAAACGTCGAGATGTGAGGGTTTAGATTGTTCACAGCCACATAACACTATATTAAATTGTAAATATTATTATCATAAGTCTTGAAATGAAATACAATCATAATTCCCAAACAAGTATAAGTTCAAATGCAACAAAACATAAGTAAACTTTTTATTCCATTTACTAGGTCCAAATCCTAGATTATAGCATGCTTCAAAAAGATCACATTAAGCTTGAGGTTGACCTGAAACATGATAAAAATAAGAGTCAACTAAAATAGTTGGTGAGTTTCCAAGGTTTTCATACATAATATGAAAAGAAAGTTACAAGTAGCAATTCATGTCATAATTATAAGCTAGTAAGGTTATAGAACACATATCGTTACACCAACCTCGACTTGATTACAAGTATAAAAGATTGGCTAAGTGTATTTGGTTCCCTAGTGCACAAGCATACGGCTCCTAGGAGTCGGCAATACATCGACTTTAGCACCAAATAGCTTGTCAGGCCCAAAGATCTAAGACGTCGCCAGGCTAGCAATAGTTATGATTGTAAACAAACTATGTATCTCATATAATCACTTACAACACACAAATAACCATGACAAATATAAAGATGAATTGCAAGTGCATTACAAGTCTCAACGTTTATAAGTGTACGATGTATAAGTATCATGTTTCACCCCCAAATAGTATGAAAAATGTAAAAAGTGGCAGGAAAACTCACTTGACAATAAATATATAATGGCGATTAATAAGAATAGAATACGTCGCTCCAAGATGTATCGTCACAAGACACCTAAATATGTATATTTACAAAATTAAAGCTCTACAATAAGGTTAAGGACTAGGAATCAACTTGATGTTTGAGGTTTTGTTGATTATATTTGCCAAGTAAGAACTCATTTATATTCTCGGGGAAACGATTTTATTTTATTTTATATAAACTTATGGATTAATATACTTTTATAATAATTTTGTAATATTTAACAAGTTTAGATCAATTTTGTAATTTAATAAAAAGAGCATAAATTAAACAATAGATAAAGGTATGTTTGAAATATTAGATTGTGTAAATTAAACCAAATTTTAAAGTCTACATTTTTTATAAAAATATTGTAATTATATTATTAACGTTAGGATAATCCTATAAAGATATATTTATATTTTTTTTGTAACTAAATTACACAAAAAAAAATTACATATTTTAAAAGAAACAAAGTTTATGAATTGATTTTTCATATTTTTAGAAATTTTAACATTAATTTGAAGGCCAAAAAGGCCTAAAAAAAATACATGAGGTTCCCCGGATTCGAACCGGGGACCTCCTGTCTAGGGGTCATGTGTGTTACCAGTGAACCAGGCTTCCAGCCGCGTTAGAATTCGCGTTTTAATTGTAAATACAAACTTAAACAAAACCCCCAAATCCTTAAGAACCCTAGAACGATTTGATCCCAATTGAACCCCGATTCGATTTCAATTACAGGTTAGATTCATGGGGCTTTTATTCCCCATATTAAATCGATCATGTAGATAGGCTTATTACCCGAAAGACGTTTGGCAAACAAAGAACAAATAGAGAACAAACGAAGAACAACCGCGACTGGATTCGATTGCAATTTGTGATAATAACCCAATAATTGCACAGGGAGCTTCTGCGAGGGACGGTGATTGATAGCCCTTAATCAATTGCGGTTCCAATGTATGCAGAAAGTGATGCTCGACTAAGGTGCAGTTCGCGATGAAGGTGATGCTTGTTCGAGCTGTTTGGTTGTGTTTCGAATGAAATTAGCTTGCGTAGGAGTTTAGTTACAGTTAGGCGATCATGTATGTGTGTTTAATTTGATTATTATTAAGTGTTAATGGTCGAACGGCTATAAGGTTAGAACGCTTGGTTAATCACTCGATCGGGTTCATAACCGCCGTTTAAACGCAATTAAAGTTCATGATTGAGTTCGAATCGTATTCAAGAACGGTTTGGGGACGGTTTTGGATTAAGAAAACATCGTTTTGGCGTTTTGGTGCCTCGCCAGACTTGGCCGAGTCCGGCCGGCGAGGTCACCGGAAAAGCGGGGGGTGAGAAGGGGGGGTTTGGATTTTTGATAAATTACACCTTTGGTCCCTCAACTTTGATTTTCTATTATTTTATGCATAAAGTTCTATTTTCAAGTTTCTAAAATGACAATTAACCCTCAAACTTAATTTAAGTTTATAATTTAAAGATGGTTAAGTTTTATTAATCTTTATTATAGTAATCTTATTATACTATACTATTATTATTAATCTTATTATTTACTTTTTATATATAACCTTATTATTATTATACATACATAACATTTCATGAAAACCCATTTAACAGTAGATAATAACACAAACAATCACGCAAGTTTCAAAATTGACAAAGATAACCCTTGTAAAAGTAAACGAAGTTAACTTTTAGTTAACGAAATACGAAATGTTACATGTAACACTTGTAATAAAACTTGAGAAGACACTATACTACAATCTTGAAAACCATCTCCTTGTGTTTTTGCTATCTTGTTCAATCTCTTATTCACTGGTGTTCTTAGTATTATCTCTTGTGGTTAATCCATTTCACTATTTGATTAGTCAAATTAATCTCCTCATTGTTTTGTTTATGTTGTAAGTAACCACCCTTCACCAGTTCTGTAATATGTAAGTTGACTTTTTGAATTCATAGATGAGGTGATGGGTGATGTATGATGTGACATGATGTTGATATGTGATTGATGCTTATGCATGATGGTATGTATGATGAATGTTATGTATGTATGATGGTGCATTGTATGATGATGCTTTGTATGTTTATGTTTACGTTCCTTATTATGTATGTTTATTTTCCATGGCTTTACGTTGAATGTTGATAAATGAATGAAAATTATTATGTAATGTAAAATGGAAGATAATGAAAAGAGGAACGTAATGATAGAATGCATGCATTAATGAATGAATGAAAGTAAGAAAGTCCTGCAAAGCAATGTATGAGGTTCACACCCAATGAAGGTGTTAGCTCAACTATGCGCGGGTTAGCTACCCCAGAAGGATGCATACTGGGGTCTAATCCTTGTGATTGACCATATGTATAGGATCCTTTCCGCTTGCCCTAGGTACTAGAGTCAGCTTCGTGCATAATGTTCGAGGTCATGAAAAGACCTCAGGCCCAGTAACCACTTTGTGCATAATTTGGGGTATAGCATATGACATTGGTCCAGAATGAAGAGAAAGATAGTGATGAGTGTACTTGCCTTAGGTACCGGAGTCAGCTTCGTGCATAATTTTCGAGGTCTATGAAAGACCTCAGCCCAGTAACCAGCTTCGTGCACAATGTTCGGGTACTATACTTCATCAGAAGTATGAACGTATGAAGATAAGTAAGAAAGTTTGTGAATGATGTAAACAATAACGATGTACGATGAATGAAAGAAAGTTAACGACGAATGATGAGATAATAACGATATTATCCATGTGTATGTATGATGTTGATCATGTACGAATTTATAAACGGTTTTGAAAGAAAATAAAGCATATTTTATTTTAAAACTAGAACTCACTCAGCAACGCTAATTTTTATGTGTTTCTAGTTGGCAGGTTGGTTGCTGAGGATGGCACAGGCGGTTACTTGGCTCATTTTGGATGACATTCTTTTGTAAGTTTTTTGCATGTAATGCGAACAAACGATATTATGTGATGAATGTTGTATTATTTTGCAAAAGTGTTTATTATAATGAAATGAAATATTTTTTTAATGTTTTCGCTGCAACGTTTTATTTAACTTAATGAAAATATATGTTTTATGTGCAATGATTGACCTGCTGTGAGCGTCTTGGGAACGGGGCCTTACACAAACGGAGAAACAACATGAAGGGCTTCAAGATTAGCCCGTTGGTACCCGGGTTCAGGTTCGTTCTTGGACTCTCCTAGGAGACCCGGCAGACAGGAGATTCTCTCGTTGGGAGTTCCTTCCCGTCGCTCATTATAAGTTTGATTGCATGTGCCAGCCTCTTCAATCGGTCTCTGATTACCAGAGATTGTACGGATTTGAAAGTTGGAGCTGAAGAAATCGTTGCCTGCGGGTATTCCGAGATGGAATCCTTACAACTGGGAAGAAGTTCACGGAGCAAGAGCCCATGAATTTACAAATTTTGATTATAATTTTTCCAGAGCTTTCGATTTGGTGATAGTTGTAATCAAATTCCCTTGAGCTATCGATTTCAAAAGGTGGATTCAATTTCTAATTAAATTCACTTTAGGTTTTTGAAATCTAAAGGTTGCTTTCGATTTGGTGAAGTTGTACACAGATCGAGTTCAACTATGTGTGATGTGAGCAACAGGTAATATTTCGCATATCAGTTTTGTTATGCACATTTGAGCACATGTTTCCTATCGAACAAGCAAAAAGCGTGAAAATAGAACACGGTGCACGATCAATTTATGGATTTATGAACACTTCTATTGAATCTGTCATGGGTTTAGCTATATCACAAAAATTAAGCATGTGGGTGAACAAAGACCTTAACTCGGCAGATGTAGCCTGATTTGATGCTTCCACGAATGCCATCACCCATTCCTAATCATCACCAATAAGACCCATGTTTCACATGCAACGTGATATGTTGAATACGTAACGCCAGAAACGTACTATCTCAGCAAAAGACCTACAACCACGTTGATGGCACAATAACATCTTAGGTAGAATAATTCACCACATGTTTGATGTACATATATAAGTCTACCTATTGCAAGAGTTTTGTTTGATAATTCCAAGCGATATCTAGAAAGATAATCAGTGTAACATTGATCACGACCATCTGATTCTCTTTGATTGTTGTGTAACCACTCTGTTAAGGGTTTTCCCAATGTCGGGTTATACACGTTATGCAAGTGCATATTTCTTTAAACGTAACATTCTGCATATCTTCTAAGTGTACAACTAAAACCTAAACTGCAGGATTCCTGCTATGGATGCGGAAACTAAGTATCCACGATGCTGCCTCATGTGGAAAATGAACCTTCCGTCTATAAAAATTTTAATTTCATTAATTGGAGCATCTTGCTCAACCAAAATATCATTTGAGGTTTCATTTGTGCTATTGATTGAAAATTTATACGATCAGCCCATTTGGATATGTACTTGAATAGATATTTAATCATCATGCTCCAACCACAATATTCAACATTTAATGTGGCCGTTAAAGCGTTTGCAAAGATTTATTATAGGGTAAAACATACCCATTGTCAAGAGAACACCATTCTTAATCACGCATTGCCCCTAGGAAGCCTCTTGTAATGTACATATCCGTCTTTATCGAAGCAAGTGTTGCTTTCAAATGATTTCGGAAAAGATTTTGAGCATTTGCCGTAACGCATACATGCTGCATTTGGATTTGGTAAACCACATGGGCCATGCATCATACATTTAGCGACAATTTTGTGAAGAGTGGGTTCAATCGAAGGGTTTGGTATTTCACCGGTAATATACTGGTCTTTATCTGCCGCGTCTCGTATCTTGTATCTTGTAGGGTGGCGTTACCCATAGCAATGTATGACAATGCGACAAACCCCTTTACTGAAATTCAATTGTATAGAGATCTACAAAAAGAGTGAGGAGGGTATTAGAAAGCTAATGTCTTGTGTAGCATAAATGTTGTATTCGAAATGAAATAAGAACTAACCGGCTGCAACCGTTCCAAATGTTCTATCAGACTTTAAATTTTTTATGAACTCTTCAACTTTTATCTGGAATACTTTCTTGCAATAATATCTGGCCTTATCTTGCGGCTGTGTGCAACCAATCTTACGAAGGTGTCGTATTATTTCTGGCCACCTTGCATACATGTGAATGTTATGAAATACTGAGGGTTGTCGTGAACTCTGCAAATAGCTAAAGCATCTTGGTAAGCTTATACATATATCTTGGACCACCAGAAATGATGAAGGCAAGAAAACACGTTTACCAACACCTCGACCCTCGTTGTCACCTCTTGAAATGGCATCATGAATACCTCACAGGTATTCTGAACGGAACGATTTTGGTTTCACTTATGTACTCTAATCTGTAGTGCTCCATACATATATATGCATCAACCAATTTTGTTGAAAAAGACGACCACCATTTAATAGTAATGCGTAAACACCTTATCAACCATGGATCTGATAACTAGAGTGCATATTCATTGTCATCTTTTTATCTTCGGAACGTGCATCTATACGCAAACGAAGTTCGTGTGACCATCCTTGCTCAGCAAAAGGGAAAAGAAGGGGATATTCTAAAGGCATGTATGAGGGATGTAACTTGCTAACTCTTTGTGGTGTGCCATCATGACTGTGAATAATAACATTGTATGGTGTCGCATTTGAATCATTGTCACAGATAATAGTTTTAAGTGTCTAGGAGCTGGGGCTCATATATTTTCTCTTGCTTTCCATTGTATAGACTGATAGAATTAGGATCCTTGCCTCCTCTCTATTCATTAACATATATTTATGATAATTACAATAGGGTCACTATATTTGGATAGATATGGTGACAATTACAATTACAATTACAATTACAATTACAATTACAATCATACTATAACTATGTACGCTATTATACCCCCGTTGTCGAAGCGGGAGATCGGATGCTGAGACTGTCTCTGAAATCTTCAAATAGGATGCGAGGAAGCCCTTGGTAAATATATCTGCAATTTGATATCTAGACGGAACATGAAGAACCCGAACGTGACCCTGTTGAACCTGTTCTCGAACAAAGTGGATGTCTAACTCGATGTGTTTGGTTCGCTGATGTTGTACCGGATTCCCAGATAGATAAATAGCACTGACGTTGTCGCAGTATACCAAGGTAGTGTGGGACAGTAGATGGTGTAGCTCAAGTAATAAGTTTCGTAACCAACAAATCTCAGCTACAACATTTGCAACACCCCTATATTTGGCTTCGGCACTAGACCGTGAAATGGTGCTCTGTCGTTTAGAGGACCATGAAATAAGGTTGTCCCCGAGATAAATACAATATCCATTGGTTGAACGTCATGTGTCAGGGCATCCAGCCAGTCACCATCCATGTAAGAGACAAGTGATGGGGTTGTAGATCCGTGAAGTGTCAATCTGAAGGTGGAGGTCCCCTTGATGTATCTGAGAATGCGTTTAAGTGCATTCCAATGATCAACACGAGGGGAGTGCATGTGCATGCACACCTGCTGAACAACATTTGAGATGTTTGGACGTGTGAAGGTGAGATATTGAAGAGCCCCGGCTAGGCTATGGTGACGTCTAACTGATGAGCGGACCAACGCTTGGACAATGCAATAGATAGGACTGTCCGAATGGTAGCCGGTTTTACAACCGGGCTGAAGGTCTCACCACAATCCACTCCAACCTGTTGCAGTCTACCATCGCATACTAACCGGGCTTTGTAGCATTCCAACGAGCCATCCGAGTGATACTTATGTTTGAATAACCACATACTTCTAATGACATTCATATCGGGATGTCAAGGCACCAATCCAAGTTCCATTTCTAACTAGTGCATTGTACTCAATAGACATGCATGAGTACCATTCCAGTAATTCAAGGCATCAATGGGGTTTTTTGGAATGGGAATGACGGCTTGGTGGTAGTGGTGTAGGTTAAAAGGTTGTTTTGGTTATAAATCCGCTCATGGAGCGAGTATGGATGGTTCGGGGTGGTGGTGGAGGTGGTGGTGGTGGGGATGGGGCTGGTGTGTTGAGAGGTGTTGGGGTGGTGGGTTGGGCCGTGGGTTGTGATGATGAGGAGGGTGAGGGTTGGGTAATAGGAGATAGTGTAGGTGGGCCGTGAGGTAGGAAAGGTTGGGCCGAAACAGTAGTAGGTGGGTTGTGGGCCTGGTGGGTTGGTTGGGAAGTTGAAGACTGGATGTGTGGTGAGAGGTGATGGGGAAAGGTGTTGGTGAAGGTGTCAAGGAAGTGATAGTGTGGTGTGGGGTCGACAGTTAGTTTAAAAGGGAAGGTGGTTTCGTCGAATACTACGTGTCTAGAGATATTGATCTGTTTGGTTTCCAAGTCAAGACACCGGTATCTCCTATGGGTAGGTGGATAACCGAGAAAGATGGACGGGTGAGCTCGGTGGTCAAGTTTGTGAATTGTAGGAGGAGGAGTAAGTGGGTAACAAAGGCAACCGAAAACACGAAGATGGTCATATGTGGGAGTGGTGTTGTAAAGAATCTCGGTTGGTGTTTTGTTCTTGGTTGTGTTCTTAGGTAGGATGTGCAGTAAATAAGTGGTAGTTTCCAAAGCAAAATGCCAAAAATGAGTGGGTAGAGAGGCATGGGCTATGATGGTGCGAATGAGATTATTGATGGTACGAATTTTTCGTTCGGCTTTACCATTTTGTGAGGACGTATGGGGACATGAAAAACGGTAAAGAATTCCATTGGTGTTGAAAGTTTTGAAAAGCATTGTTGACATACTCACGACCATTATCACATTGAAAATTTTTAATGGTACGGTCAAATTGTGTTTTTATGTTTGATGCAAATTGGGTGAAGGTTTGAAAAACATTAGACTTATGGTGAGTGGATATGTCCATAAAAAAATAGAGTAGTCATCTAAAAATAACACATAATATTTATGATCAGAAGAACTAATTATTGGGGACGTCCACACATCACTGTGAATTATATCTAAAGTAACATAGTGCAAGAATTAGAAGCAAAGAAAGGTAGTCTAATACTTTTACCCAAAATACTTGAGTCACAAACATGATTATGATGATCAAAAGAAATAGAACTAGCATTTTTTATTAAATTCAAAGATTGAAGTCCTGGGTGACCAAGACGTTGGTGCCAGGGGTCAGCAAAGATGGCACCAAGGGCAGTTGGTTGTGAGGAGGAGGACCCCGAGCACCAGAGGGTAGAGGTCACCGCTGCTGTTGCATCGCAGGAGCGGAGTCTGCGTCTTGAGGTCCTTCACAAGAAAACCAAACGGATCAAATTCAACAGACACATAATTAGCCCTAGTAAATTGACGAACAGAATAAGGTTTTTAACTAACTTGGGGGGAAAGTAGGACATTTTTAAGATAAAGGGAGGGAAAGGTTTGGTAAGGTATTTTGTGCTTGTCCTATAACCGGAATTGTATTACCATTGCCTACAATAATATGTTGAGGAATGCAAGAGTTAGAAAAAGAATGAAAATCACCTTGCTCATGAGTCATTGTGGAAGATGCACCCGTGTCCATGTATTGTGTCAAGTCGGTTTGCTGTAGAGACATCGTGTATAAAGCCTGCTCAATGTCGGTTGGGCTTAGGCTGCATAAGTGCCTTGTGAAGGTTTTGGGCCTAAAATTCCAGGTTGGTGGGCTGCTGAAGAGTTGTTGGGCCTGTTTATATTAGGATAGGGGCATGGTGGGCTTGGCCAAGAAAAAGGCTGTTGGGTTGTTGGTGAATTGTGTTGGGCCTGCCCATGCATTGGTTGATTGGTCCACTGAGGATACCAAAGGAAGTAAGGTGGTGGCCAGTAGGGAAAAGAGGGCGACTGTGATCTGCCGTAGCCCCCGCGGCCTCGATCGCGTCGACCCGACCACGGCCTCGGCCAACAGAGGTGTTGGGTGGGCGGTTGTTGTCGGTAGTGTAGGCGGATCGGGTTGTTGTAGAGGCGGTTAAGGCGGAGGAAGCGGTTTTAGAAGATTGTAAGGCTCTTTCTGTTTTGGTTGTTTCGGTTGAATGAGTTTCGAGCGAGCAACTAGAAGGACAGTAGGGGTGACGTATTTTGTATGATGGTCGATGTACCCTCGTATTCTGCATTCAAACCTGCAAGTAATTGAAGTACCAACCGATCACCGGTAACAGGAGCATCCACGTTTGCAAGCTGATCGGCGTTAACTTTGATTTCTTGACAATAACGACATGTTAGGGAACCCGTCCAACCGGGTGGTGGAGAACTTGTACATGAGATGGATGGCACGAGTACTCTTGTTGTCATGAAACAAGTTTTCTATAGCAGCCCAAGCCTCATAAGCAGTTGATGTGTTATTGATGATGGTGTGGAGAAGATCACTAGAAATCGTACTGTATATCCATTGCAAGACAATGGCGTCGATGCATTCCCAATCATCAGAAGTTTTGGTAGAGGCTTTGGGTTCAGTAGGTTCGGGTCTCGGTTTTAGATGATCATTGACCATAAAAGCTTTGCAGTGGATTTTGAATAGGGTGGCCCAAGACGCATATTGCAAGGATTCGATTTCAAGAGTTATGGGAATAAAGTTCTTTATGTTGGATACGGTTATGCTGGTGTAGTTTGGATTCAACTGTTATGGATGGGATGATGGTGGAAGAAGTGGCAGGAGAAGACATGGTGATTGTGTGCGGGTGAAGGAGAAGCAGAAGTAAGGATCGAGAGAAGAGGCTGCCGATCAAAGAAAGGGAGAGGGGTGGGCGGCAGGGAAGAAAATTAGGGTTAGCTTGATACCATGATAGAATTAGGATCCTGCTTCCTCTCTATTTATTAACATATATTTATGATAATTACAATAGGGTCTCTATATTTGGATAGAGATATGATGACAATTACAACTACAATCATACTATAATTATGTACCTTTTATAGACGAATAGAATAGTCTTGAATACTTGACCCAACACATAAATCAAGGCACGTCTAAGAACCTTACATATTCATTACACGACCGTAGTGTTTGAGCTATGATAAACACAATCTTTTCCGAAAGACGCGTTTGTTTCGATGTGGAGAAAAATGCATCCTATTTATGCTCATTGTTAGTGTCAAAGATATACGTTTGCAAGAAACTTGGCCTTTCATTAGGAGGTGGCATAAGGAACCCAGCCAGTGTAAAACCTGACCAGAAACTTTAATATCCTATGGACCCCGACCACGATTAATGGTGTCATCAACCTGTGTGCCAAGGATGTCATAGAGAACATGTTATTGTAAGCGCGTATATTTTCCATGAATAGAAATAATTCCCTAATAGCAGCAGCAGGTTCAAGTGGAAATGCCAAACATACAGCCCCACCTCTGCAACAAACATTGTACGTTGGTCTTTGACTACGTGGTGTATACAAAAGTCTTTCAGCAAACCAAAACAGAGCACCACATACTCACAAACGCAATCACAATTTCCACTATCAAGATACTCGTCTGAAATAGGAAAAGATGTTTCACCTGCCATACTTGATAAAAGACGTGGGAGTCTACAGGAACGGTTGCCAAGCGAAGACTCACCGACATTGTCAAAAATAGCAGAGACCTGACGTTTAGCGGGTGTACGATACAGTAACATCACATCATATGATAAGACAAATCACTCAAAAGAAAGTCAATGGATACATAAACAAATTTGTTGCAGCGAAGATACAATATTGTGACAGATTATATAACCTTAACAATTAAGAAAAAAAAAATGTACCGATAATCAAAACAAAGATTGATACATGTTGTTTAATGCCAAGGCTGCATTAGCTGCCACATTAAATACGCGAAGCCATGATCTGAAACAAGCTGGAAACAAAATAGTTTTCATACAGAATTCAAATTGCTACCAAGTAAACGACCTAACCACATTAAAATCAGTGAGTAACATGGTCCCATCAGTAAACCGGAAATCAACTAATAAAACTACAATCCACTTTCACAATAAAAACACCTACTACTCATCCACAGCAACTATCTCTTATATTATCTCTTGTTGTAATAAATGTCAGCAATATATTTGATAATCTTTTTTCAATGTGTAGACCAGACCGATTTTACAAGGATGAATTTCATCAGGGGTGGCCAGTTCGTAATAGCATTATTAAACCAACCGATGTTTCAATAAAACAATTCCACCATCACCCAAACACGCATTTCAATTAACAACTCAGATTCATTAATATAACATAGAATATGAGGAAACGCATTTCAATTCCGAACAAGTGATACATGAGAATAATCGACATGAATGCACCAATTATTTAGCAACAACGGAGAATAATCGACGCAGTGCCAATCCATGGTGAAAAGCAATCAATCGAAGCCGCCGAGCCAAGGCGAAATTAAGAACGGAGACAACATCGCAACCAACCATTAGTAACCCTGGCAACACAGAATTCAGCGCCAAGAATAATTATGTGCAAGCCTAAAGAAAACCGACAAGAAAGGGATAACGACGCGGAGACAATATATAAATAACACTCACTTACGATAGAATAACACTCGATTAAAATCATTAGTTTTATAAATATTTTATATTTTAAATGTTATTATTAATTGTTGAAATAAATATAATAAATATTTAAAAGTTATAACATTTAATGAATTAGAATTATTACTATATATTTAATATGTATTAATAAATTATTAAAATAACTACATTTATATTTTAGATGTTTAATAGTTTTGTTTTTTTATTTACAATAATATCTTTTAATATGAGAGAGACAATATGCATAAAATATAAATATTTTTTTGCTTTAACATATTTCAGTAAAAAGAAAAGTCAAACTAATTGTTTTTATTATTTTGATATTTATTATGAGAGAGAGGCGGAAAAATAATTTTTTGTTATGGTAGAATGTTGACACGTGTAATTTGATATGCTAGAATGATGACACGTGTCTTAAGAAAAACCTTTTTTTATTATAAGTTATAGATAGAAACAAGACGTAGCAGGATCGAATGGAAAGCAAAAATTACCAAATTAACCAATTGACCAACCTCAACTTAAGAAACTAATTATTGACCATTCAAATTACAAATTTTGACATTTGACTTTGACTCTCGCTACTAGAGAGGAAAATTTATGAAACCTCGCCCACATGGAGTAAATTTCCCTCGCCCACGTGTCCGTACCTCTCCCACGTGTCCGTATATTAAAAAAAATATAACAAGCGAGGGTCTGTCAGCCTAGGTGAGAGATTTGACCCATCTTTCACCCACGTTAGCGAGGTCACTCTATTTTAGGCGAGGGACTGGACTTAATCTCGTCCATGTCAGCGAGGGTTTCGAAAATTTAGGTGAGGGGCGAAAGAAAAACGAGACGAGGGATGGGTTCGGCGAGGGACAAAAGCTGAGAAAAGGACAACATTTGAGGCTTGGTGCTCGCCAAGTAAGCGAGATTCTTAAGCAGTTCTTGGCCATTTTAAACTACATTGTTTCAAAGTTTCACTATGCACCCTTATTCTTTCTTTCATTGTATTTTTACCCACCTCCACCTTTGACTTCTAACACTTTATTATGAAAATAAATAACCATCTTTAAAACAAAAATAAAAACTATAGACTATTTAAAAGTTACAAAATAATTTATAAACCATTCGAAAATCTAGCGCTTAACAAAAACATACAAATTTGTATTTATAATAATAGAAGTTAAAATTAAGGATATTGTGTAAACATATCAAAGAATGAGTTATTATACTATTATAATTTTTTAAAGAATTTATTGGTTCTTTATTTTATCCTTTTATATACTAACTATGAAAGAGGATATATATACAACAAATAAAAGTGAAAAAAAAATAAAAATAAAAATTATTAATAACAAAGTATTTTACTTTTAGTTTCAGATAAAATAAAAAAAAATATAACATTTTGTTTTTTTTTGGAGAAACTGATTTTAATATTGTAAAATTTGTCTTTGGAAGTTTACTTTCAAATTAAGTTTCTAAATTTTATTATCATCTAATAAATAAAGCCTAGACACTTAAAAATTTGTCTTTGGAAGTTTACTTTCAGATTAAGTTTCTAAATTTTGTTATCATCTAATAAATAAAGCCTAGACACTTATCTCGTTTTTATTTATATTATAACGCCTAAATATTATACAGCTTTCAACAATACTATAACTTTTAACAGGATAGAAGCAAAGAATTGGTATAATATATATAGAGTTAATTTTAATTTTGTTTCCTAAGGTTTGATTAAAGAAACTATTTTCTTTTAAAAACCTAAAAAAATTAATTACCCTTAAAGTTTTATTTGTTGTTTTAGTTTCACTTCAAAATTTTTATTATATTGAATAAATTGAAACAACTATAAAATTTTGTATTTTATTAAAGTTTATTAAATTTTAAAGGAAATTAATGTTTTAATACTTTAAAACAAAATAATTATATTTTAACAAATCTAGTTATTGAAATTGAACTTAATTCAAATATATATTAATGAATTATGATTACGAAACAATTCAATTTTAATGGCAGCAATGTGTTTAGTGGTGAATAACAATATAACTCTGATACAGATTTTATGGTTTTTTTTTTCAATTCGTCGTATTCATAACTCTTTAATTAACATCATTCATTTCTAATTATTACTATAACTATGTTAAGTTCATGTATTATATGGATAGAATAAATAATATCAAAACTATTAGTTTTATAAATATTTTATTTTTTAAAAGTTATTATCATTGATGAAATAAAAATATAATAAATATTTAAAAGGTATAACACATGTTAGGAATCGTGTACCGGACGATGTACTAACTGATTAATGTATATACCGAAACAAATAGTGCGAAATCCTATTTGATTAGCGATCCAATCAGTGAGAACGCACGTAGAAACAATTATGTATTGAATCTAACATTAAGAATCGATCTACTGCGATCTATGAATTTGGAGTATGATCTTAGAGGTCTCTAGACGGCTAGGGTACGTCTAGAGTCGAAGTGTGTATGATGCTTACGTTTTTCCACGAATTAGGTGGCATTTATAGGTTAGGGTTGCTCATTCGGGCGACTGAACCATTAGCATGGTTCATTCGTGCGATTGAGCCATGCAGTTGATCCATTCGCATGACTGAGTGTTCAGTCGTGCGACTGAGTCGGTCGCGTGAAGTTGTTCAGGCATATGGACTATTTAGGTGCATGGACACTCAGTCGCATGGCCATCCGGACGCATGACCACTGTTGGGGCGCATGGTCCAGTCGGATGCATGAGAACTTCACTTAACCAAGTTTGAATGTATTCGTTATTATAACATTATGCATATCAGTTCAAACAATCACAAACCTATATAATCTAGTTAATATGCGTCACACAACTCATTAATGATATATTAAACATTATAAATCACAACCAAACATTCTCATTTCATTAATTACCCAAGCATCACATAAGCGTAAGACATTCAAGACATATTACATTAAGATCCAAATCTAGGTACATATGTATTAACAAACTCCCCCTTGGACCTAGATCTATATATCGTCTTACCTTCTTCATAACCTCCTCATACTTCTTGTACTTTTCCTCTCTGTGACTCCTGCATGTATTGCAAATGCAAAGCAGAGTCGTATCATATTTTGAAATTGGAGGGCTTGTACAATATCCTGCGTGTCATAGAATAGTGGCCACTTGTATAGAGTGTAGACGTCGTCAGCTGACAAGTTGGGAAGCCACATCGGGTCGAATACCCTGATAGTATCCATTATTCTCTCTTTGTTAATAACTATGGCAGCTTCCCCTGTTCTCCAATCATAGTACCACCATTTGAAGTGAGGGGTGAAGTCCTGTGGCATCTCCCGTAGAGGGATCTTTGACATTGTTCGTGGAGGACTCCACTTCAGCACTATCTTTGGCTTTCCAGTTATGGGATCAACTTCAGAACGTCTGATATACCTCGTAGGTTGTTGAGGTTTGAAGTTGACCCACCTTGTGTGGTACTCTTTCTTCAAAGCAGCCTCAAACCAACCTGACATCTTTCTCGGGTCAGCGTATAACAGCTCCAGTTTAAGCCAGCTGGTTGAGCTCAAAACCAGGTAGAGACTTTAGGTCATGCGGGAATCTAAAGTACTCAATACCTTTCTCTCTCTTCATCGCGTATACATTAAGATCATCAAAATGTGCCCACGCAATAATCTTGCCTGACACCTTGTGATGTTTCTTCACATTGTAGAGCTTGGTGTAGACATTCTGTTTAGGAGCAACGCGTTGGACTCGGATCTCCTCAAAGCAAGCAGCCCATTCAGCCTTTTTGATATCAACATCAGGGTTTGAGGCTTGGGCTTGTTCTTCAACCTTCTCGGACTCTTGCTCCATCTTATCTAGTATCTTAAATGTATCGCCGACCAGGGAGTCATCCAAATTGTGGATCGCATTTCCCTCTTTGTCAGCGTACTCGGGATAATGCTCTGCAGTGACGTCCTCGATCTCTATCTCATCAATGTTGTTCAGCTCGTTGTCACTGGTTTCTACAAAAGTTAGAGCGTCCTTGACTATCTCATCGGGCTTAAGCTTGAACATTTCTGCAATTTGCTCTTCAGTGAGATTGTGAATGATCTCTCCTTCTTTAGGAGTGTACATTACAGATCTCTTGACTATACCCTGCAGATCAAGAATCATCGTGAGCTGAGTCTTGATCTGTTGGAGGGGAGCAACATCATGTTCATCCTTTTGGTAATTTGGATCTGCTTGATTTAAACATGTAACACACCAACCGTTAGTAAATGATCAAAACAGAACTGTTAAACATTTAAAATAAACATCCATTACATAAGTTTAATACATGATTTGAATAAAAATGATTTCAATAACATAAATAACTAAATATTACTCTTATCATGCATCCTCTGCTCTTCTGCTACTGGGGCGGATGTGGAGGCACCCTGATCTTGAGTCCTTTTGGTCCTCCATTCGCTTGCAGAAGTAGCACCCTAGCAGAAGAATCATCTTTATCATCATCAACATCTGCATCAGTATCACCCTTGTGATCATCACCATCATCATCATCATCATCACTCTCATCATCATCATCATCATCTCCATCTCCTTCTCCTATCTAATGGCTCTTCTTTGGATCCTTTGAGCTTTAGCAAGATAGTCTTGTTTACAGCCACCAGTTCCTCAATCTTCTTGGCATGTTGCTCCTGGAGCTGAGACATCTGCTGAGCTGCTGATCAATCAATCGAGCCTGCTGAGAAATCTACTGAGATTGTGCAGTAGTAAGATCTACTATTGACGAATCTGTGCAATTTTCCTCGTCATCGGCCACTAACAGCCGCATCACCATACGGTTCTGCACTGACAGCTGTTCCTCTACCCCAAAGGGAGGTAAGGTGCTCTAGATGTATATGGAGAGGAGGATGATGGTGCAGCTGGATGGCTAGTGGTGGTGGTGGTGGTAGTGGTGAAGATTGGGGGTAATATAGATGAAGGTGGTGGGGTGTGGGTGTGGTAGTAGTGGTGGTAGGTGGAGTGGGTATGGTAGTAGTGGTGGTAGGTGGAGTGGTGGTAGTGGTGGTAGTATGTGGTAGGTGGAGTGGTGGTAGTGGTGGTAGTAGTGGTGGTGGTTATGAAGGTCAGTCTTCTCTTCTTTTTCTTCAGGCCATGGGGCTGAGCCATCCTTTTCTTCCTCGATCCTTTCAAGGAGATGCCCCCCTAGAACACGGCTTGGCTGATCAGGAACAAATGTAGGATCCGTGTCAGTCTCTCCCGATCTGCCAGGGCGTTCACCAACCGCCCGGAGCCCTCGTTCTGTGGCAACCACTTTACTGCCAACAGTCCAAGTGAGGGGCTCCTCATCAGTATCCTCCTCCTCATCAGGTATGAAGTTCTGATGGAATCCAGCATCCTTAGTATCTCTGTGGGTGGGTTCTGGAGATGCTATATCAGAAGTGGGGGCCCTCGGTTGAGTGGGCCCTGCATCTCCACCAGCACTGCTGTCATCGTCATCTGAGTCATCGTCTGGGAGCTCGATCTGCTTAGTATCTGAGTCACTGTTGTCGTGGTGCCACTTTCTTCGTGATGACGCCACATAGTCTTCACGGGCCAGATGCCCAAACAGTCGTCTCACAGGAGGTTTCACCTGCTTCCCCCTGTATACTTTCATCCGACCCAAGGTGGTATCATCCATCACCTCGAGTGCTACCGCATCCTCTTTCTCCTTTGGCAACGAAGGGAGCTTTTGGTCTATGATCATCTGTAAGAATCGAGGGTACATGCAAAAGCCCTCATTGCCCTTTCCCTCTATGTTCTCCACTAGGTAGGTGAAGATCATCCTGGAGAAGCTGAACGGATGGTTTAGCACCAACGCCACATAGGCGTTCTGTATCTGATCAGACAACTCATCGAACCCCCCCTTCCGTGAGGCAATGCACTTGAGCAGCACATGGGATAAGTACTTAAACTGAGGACACAGGTTGCTCTTGTTAAGCACACCTGAGTTGATATCCCCAGAGTACTTGGCCCGCAGAAAATAGCCTCGTACTGTTAATGGATGTAGACGGGTAGGGCAATCACCATCATCCCCGAGCTCTAACACTGTCCTGAGATCATCCTCAGTGATCTCTATGGGCTGACCAAAAATAGAACTCCTGATTCGGTGGGGCTCTGAAGTCCTGTCAACCACTACGCCTTCCCAAAGGCCTGCTGAATAGAGCGGTATGGTGTACAGGGATTAGAGATGGCATGAGAGATCCTCTATCTCTGTAGAAACAAGATAATGCCAGAAAAGTCTGAGGAATTTCTGGATGTCAGATCCAAATGAGCACAGATGCTATCTTAGTGCTCATAATCCAACGACTAGCCATCTATTACACAATGAATATAAACGTTAGTAACCGTCAATGAGTAATAACTTGAATCATTTGGACTTGAAATTTTTCTTGTTCTGTCGTGCGAATGAGACTGTGCGACTGAGATGTAGTCGTGCTAATGAGCATGCGACTGAGTTCTAGTCGTGTGAATGAACTCATATGTACGACTGAACATGCGACTAGGCTCATACGTATGCAAACTCATGTGTTTACACCAGTCGTGCGACTGAAATCATACGCGTGGTTCAGTCGTGCGGTTTAGCCATTCGTACCACTCAGTCGTGTGACTGAAGATCATCAAAATGTCCATTCGCATGACAGACTGCTGTTCAATTCAAATTCAAGTTCTGACCAATTCTTAAGATTAGACATCGTGTTTTGGTTCATTGGACTCGTAATCACTCTATTTAGCACCTAATAACTCTGTTTCAAATATTTTACCTAGTTTTGTTAGTTTATTTGTCCCAACAAGTCTCGGTTCTTAGTTAGGGCCGAAGCTCTAGATTTTGGAATCAAATTGATCGAATTTGGGTGGATTGCATCGCATTATACCTGTATAATCAGTGGAAACTGTCAGTAAACAACAATCAATGGTATAGAATGATCAATCGAAAATTTGGCAGAGTAACTACGAGTCGTGCGAATTAGGGCGATTTTGGGAGTGATGAATGACTGCAACCGACTCCCCCTCCTTTTATACTAGGGTTTCCTTCAGTCATGCGACTGAGCCCAGTCATATAGTTTATTCATGCGACTGAAGATTGTAGGGACCTGGTATTTGAACGAAATACCTAGAGATTAACGTGTAAACCAGATCAAATAGTGCGGAATCCTATTTGATTGGCGATCCAATCAGTGATAACACACGAAGAATCAATCAAGAATTGAAACTAACATTAGAAATCGATTGGGAATCGATCTAATGTGTTCTATGAACTTGGAGAACGAATTGGGAGGTTTCTGCGGCTAGGGTACGTCTAGAATCGTAATAGATCGAGAGTCCTCTGTTTTTCACGATTGAGTTGTATTTATAGGTTGGTACTATTCAATCGTGCGACTGAACCATTAGTATGGTTCAGTCGTGCGATTGAACCATGCGGTTGATTCATTCGTACGACTGAGTGTTCAGTCGTGCGACTGAGCCAATCTTATGTTACAATCGTACGACTGATCCAGTCTCCTGGTTCAGTCGTGCGACTGAGTCAATCGTGTGAAGTTATTCATGCGTATGTTCATTCGCATGAGCCATTCGCATGAGCCATTCGCATGAGAACTTTATTATGTTAAGTTTGAATGTATTGTGTATATTAATAAACATTATGTGTAATCATTCAAGCAATCACTAACCTAATTAACCAATTCAATGTCGACTCATTAATGAAACATTAAACATTATAACTAACAAACAATTAATATCATTTCGTTAATCATACCAAACAAGATCTATTACATCACATATTTTGATCTAGGGATATACATGTATCAACAAACTCCCCCTTGGACCTAGATCTCTCTAATGTCTTGTTTTCTTCATTACCTCCTCATATTTCTTGTACTTGTCCTCTTTTGTGACTCCCGCGTGAATATCAAACACGAAGCAAAGTCTTATGACATTTTGGAACTGGAGGGCCTGTACAATATCTTGCGTATCATAGAACATGGCCACTTGTAAAGTGATATACATCATTTTCCGACAAGTTGGTTAGCCACATCGGGTCGAATACTCTGATTGTATCCATTTGGCCCTCTTTATTTAGAACTATGACCGCTTCTGCTGTTCCCCAATCGTAGTACCACCACTTAAAGTGTGGTGTGAAATCCTTTGTCATTTCCGGAGTGGGATTCTTGACATTGTGCGCGGAGGATTCCACTTCAACACTATCTTTGGTTTTCAGTAATGGCATCCATCTCAGACCTTCTAATATACCTTGTAGGTTGTTGAGGTCTGAAGTTAATCCACCTGGTGTGGTACTCTTTCTTTAGGGCAGCCTCAAACCAGCCTGACATCTTTCTCGGGTCAGCATACAACAGCTTCAATTTGGCTAGCTGGTTGAGCTCAAAACCTGGTAGAGTCTTTAGATCATGTGGAAATCTAAAGTACTCTATGCCCTTCTCCCTCTTAACGGCATAAACGTTAAGATCATCAAAATATGCCCAAGCTATAATCCTGCCTGACACCTTAAGTTTCTTGACTCTGTAGATCTTGGTGTAGGCATCCCTCTTCGGTGCAGCATTTGGGCTCTAACTTCTTTAAAACATGCAGCCCATTCAGCCTTATGGATATCAACATCATCCTTTGAGGCTTGGGCCATTCCCTCTGTCTTCTCTGACTCTTGCTCCATTTTGTCTAACACCTCAAATGTATCACCGACAAGGGATTCACCCAGATTGGGAACCACATTGCTCTCATTGTCAGCATACTGAGGATAATGCTCTGCAGTGACATCCTCTATCTCTATTTCATCAACGTCATTTAGCTCGTCATCACAGGTAGAATACATGTCGGAGCATCTTTCACTATTTCATCAGGATTGAGCTTGAAAATTTCTGCCAGTTGCTCGTTTGATAGATCGTGAATTATTTCCCCTTCTTCAGGGGTATAACTCACTGACCTTCTGACAATCCCTTGCAGATCAAGAACCATTGTGAGTTGAGACTTGACCTGCTGAAGGGGAGCAATATCAAACTCATCTCTTTTGTAATTTGGATCTGTTTGATTTACATTTCACACTCAAATCATTAGTAATTTATCAAACGAGATGCATTAACTTAATATAAACATTTAATACATGGTTTTTCAATACAGAATACAAAAGTAAATAAATACATAAACATCGACTATTTACTTTTATCCTGAATACTCGCTCATCACAGGGAGGTGCAGAAGCAGAAGCTAGCAGATCTTGTCTGTTCTTTGATCTTTTCTCTTGCCCTGGAGCTGAGACAGATTCAGCTGCTTCTCCTCCGTCAGTCATCATCGTCTTCGTGCCATTCTTCAGTTTTCTCTTCGTCAGTTTCACTCTCATCATCATCATCATCGTCTCATCATCATCATCATTTCTGTCCCCATCCCTTATCTTTAATGGCTCCTCCTCGATCCTTTCAGCTTTAGCAAAATGGTCTTTTTAGCCTTTTCCAACTCCTCTATTTTCTTCCTGAGGTGACGCTTTGAGCTTGGAGAAGGGCTATCTCGTTGCTCTGGGCAGTCATCTGTCGGGCCTGCCCTTCTATCACTTGAGCCTGCTCTGCAATTTGGTGAGTTTGTGCAGCAGTCAGGTCAGTAAGCTGGCGGATTTGGGAGGCCTTTTCCTCATCTCCAGCCAGCAAACGCATTACCATTCTGTTTAGTGCCGACAACTGTTCATCTACCGCAACTGTAGGTAGAGGTGATCTGTAAGTGAATGAGGGATAGGCTGAGGGCTCGATTTGGTGGCTAGTGGTAGTGGTGGTGGCTGTGGTGAATATCGGGTCAGGTCGGGATTATAGTGGTGGTGAGTGAGGGGTGAATGATGTAGTGGTGGCTGGGATCTGTATTGTGGTGGTCGGTCTGGTGTTGTCTGTGGTTGCTGTGGGGGCTATGGTGGCTATGGTGGTGGATGGTGTGTCTGAAGAGGTGGTAGTGGTGGTGGTAGTGGCTGTAGTGGCTGAGGTAGTAGTGATGAAGGTCAAACGGCGCTTCTTCTTGGTTTCTGCCCATGGGGTTGAGCCATCCATTTTCTCCTCGTTCCCTTCGAGGTGGATGCTCCCCCTCCTACCCTGCCCATTGACCCTAGAGCATAGGTCGAGTCGGTCTCTGTCTCTCCAGAGTCTCTTGGGTGCTCACCAACCACCCGAAGCCCATGTACTGTGGGAACCACTTTTCTTCCCACAGTCCTGGTGAGGGGTTCCTCATCAGACTCTTCTTCTTCTACTTCTGTCTCAAGGACAAAATCATGATGAAACTCAGCTAATTCGGTAACTTCTGCAGCCGGGGCGGATGCTGGAGGCACGAAATCAGACGTAGTGCCTCTCTGTGGAATAGGCATATTGTCTCCGGCACCCCCACTATCATCTCATCTGAATCATCAGTGGGTAGGACAATTGGCTCCACGTCGGAGTCACTGTCCTCGTGACGCCATTGGCGTCTCCCCGATGCCACATAACTTTCATCTGCTAAATGGCCAATCAGCCTCTTTGCCTGGGGCTTCACTTGCTTGCCCCGGTACACCACCATCCTACCCAAAGTAGTGTCATCCATAAGTTCCAAAGTCACTGCATCGTGACTTTCCTTGGGGAGCAGAGGCAGCTTCTCATTGAATATCATTTGAAGAAACCTTGGATACATACAAAAACCTTCTTTCCCTTTTGCTTCAATGTTCTCTACCAAATAAGCAAAGATCATATTCGAGAAGCTGAAAGGGTGATTCAGCACCAGTGCCACGAAGGCATTTTGTATCTGATCTGATAGGTAATCGAAACCACCCCTTCTCGAAGCAATGCACTTAAGAATCACATGTGCCAGATATTTGTATTGTGGGCACAGGTTGCTCTTATTTAGCACCCCCGAGTTAATGTCCCCCGCATACTTGATTCGGAGGAAACACCCTCTCACAGTCAAAGGATGTAACTTAGTGGGGTGAGTGGAGTCATCCCCAAACTCAAGGATTCTCTGGATGTCAGTAGCAGTAATTTCGATAGCTTGTCCCAAAATGGTGCTTCGGATGCTGTATGGCTCATGAGAACGATCCACTGAGGCATTCTCCCAGAATGCCTGGTGTAGTGATTTGTAAGGCGTGCACGGTGTAGATATAGCCTTATGTATCCGTGAGCGCTTGAGGAAGGCTATAATCTTGGAGAACTTGGCCCCGTTCCGAGTTGTGTGGTCCAAATGGGCACATATGTTGTGCTTTGGATTAAGAGACCATCTGTCAGCCATTTTTTTTTGAAACACAAAAACATGATCACTAGTACATAATACATCAGAATTCAGTTGTAAGTGTAATGTTTCACTTCCATTCTGATTCATTCATGCGATGAATCATGCGACTGGAGTCATTCGGTTGTTCTTAAGTACGACTGAGTTCATTCGGTTGAATGAGACATGCGATTGAGTTCAATCTGCCGACTGAGTCTTCGATTGGTTCAGTCGGCCGACTGAACTCATTCGGGTGGTTCATTTGGCCGAATGACCCAATCGCAAGGTTCAATCGTGCGATTGGAGTTCATTCGAACGACCAGTCGCTTGCCCCACTGTTCGATCGCCTGTGGGTCGAATCTTGACCAATTTAAGTCATTTAACAGTGTTTAATGGTCCATTAGACTCGCCTACTTGTCACTAATAACCTATTAAACTTAATTTTAGCATTTTGCTTAGTTTACGGAGATGATTAGGTCATTTCACAGTTCGGTTCTTGATTCAATCGAGTGTCTCTTATGTAGGTTCTTTAATCTTCTGATTTTGGTAAGATTCAAGAGTAATGTACCTGTGAAATCATCACTCGAATGTAAGAAACTAAAAAACAATGTAAATCAGGATCTGTAGCAATTTATGGCAGAGTAACGGGAAGAATGCGATTTGGGTGCGATTTTGGTGTGATGAGGAACATGCGATCGACTGAGGCCCTTAAATACTGAACTTAAGTTCAATCGGCCGACTGGCCTCATTCGCTCAGTTCATTCGGGCGACTGAGTCTCAGTCGTACGATTGGCCCAGTCAATCGCATTCAGTCGGCCGACTGAGTCTCAGTCGGTCGACTTCCTCATTCGATCTCTTTCATTCGCATCTTCAGTTGACCGACTGAGCTTCAGTCGGTCGACTGCTTCATTCTCCACCTTCTATTCGGTCGAATGGATCATTCTCATGTCCATTCGGCCAATTGGGAGCCATTCGCATAGTTGGTCCATAACCATGAACCAATCGTGCGAATGGGTCACACTTAGTGAGTTTACAGTCATTTTGAACATTTTACTTTTAAGACCCTTTTAACTTTTGACAATAACATTATAAGCTCTTAAGCAATTCAGTCACCTCAGACGTGACTCTATTAAAACACGTTGTCACCGCTGACGTGACTCTTTAAACTTTGAAAAACATGTGGCCATCTCAGACATGACCCTTTTAGGTGAGTTAATTCCATTCTGATTTTCCTGATGTAGTCCGACAGACACACACACACTAAAAGATTAAACTAGAAACTTAAACTAAATCCACAAATAAAATTTGTTTTTGGACTTTTTGTGAGAGATAAAACCCTAAGATGGAAATCTACGGGATTTGGTTCCGGAATCGAAAGCTTCAACTTAGATTGACCACACCTGGACCAATTCAATTTTGGAATCATACAGGAACATCAAATCATTTGGGACTTGTTATCAATTCTTTCGATGCTCATTTCTTGGTGTTCATCCAGAGTCATCAGTAGCTTTAGGGAATCATACTGGAACTCTTAGATTACCACATTGATTTGAACTTTCAAGAATTGCAGCCACAATGATTGTCAATATGTTTGTCCACTCAAATCCATACACAGACTCTTGACTCAAACCGGTGATTTTTTTTGGTTTATTTAATTCAACGAACATTTGTGGATCCCACACTTATATGGTAATCAACATCCCTCAGGAGCTTATGAGCGGTCTACGGGTATTGTTACAAGAAGAGACTATTCTTAGAGCTTTCATAGAGAAACAGTCCTCAGGTCAGTGCATCGCACAACAAAGAGGCGGCAAACAACAATGAATTCTAGAATATCTAGGTTATGCTTATCCTCAGGTCAGTGCCATCGCACAGCAGAGAGGCACACACCTATCTCCTTGTTAGAGCAGCTTTTATTTGGCACCAAATGCACCAACAACATAGGTCATTAGCTTGATAGCATTTTTCTTTCATTTTTTTCGTGCTTTGCTCTATTTATGGTCATCCGCACACATTTGTGGCGTTTACATGCTCATTACCCCTTATTGGAATATTTTTGATTGTGTTAACCATGATAAGATGGAAGCCACAGTTAGTTGAACAACTTAGTTTGATCTTGAGATCACCAGTCCGGTCTAATCATCTATTGTGTTGAATCTACCGACATATCAATGGAACGTTAAACCGTAATCCCGCATTTGCTGTTGAATCCAGATGATTTGTGAACAGCAACTTGCAGCAGCAACATATTCGGCTTCACAGGTTGACAATGCAACCGATGTCTGCTTCTTACACACTGCCAGGTAATTAATCTTCTCCCAAAGAATTGACACCCTGCTGATGTAGACTTGTAGTTCATCTTGCAGCCTCCGTAGTCCGAGTCACTATACGCCGTGAGCTCAAAATCATCATCAAGATACCACACCCAAGTGTGGGTGTACCCTTTAGACAGCGAAAAATCCTTTTGACCCCGATCAGATGATTGACCTTAGGTTTAGCCTGATATCTAGAACATAAACATGTCGCATACATGATATCAGGTCTAGAGGCAGTGAGATACATGAGAGATCCAATCATTCCTCGGTACATCGTGGCATCCACAAGATCTCCATTTTCATCAGGTGCAATGTCGTGATTCGTAGCCAGTGGAGTACCGGCAGCAGATGCATTCTCCATGTCAAAGCGATTGAGAATGTCTCTTACGTACTTGGTCTGATGTAGAAAGATCCCATTTGGTGTTTGATCCACCTGTAACCCGAGAAAGAACTTCATCTCCCCCATAGCACTCATCTCAAACTCTTTCTGTATAACTGCTTCAAATTCTTTGCATAACTCTTCGTTCTTTGAACCGAAAATTATGTCATCAACATAGATTTGTACGAGCAGTAGGTCGCCATCTTTTTCTTTAATGAACAGCGTTCAGTCAATGACTCCCCTGCGAAAGCCGTGTTTCACAAGATGAATCGAGAGTTTCTCATACCAAGCTCTTGGAGCTTGATGAAGCCCGTATAGAGCTTTGTCGAGCTTGTAGACTCTATCCCGATGATAAGGATCTTCAAATCCCTCGGGTTGACTGACATAAACTGTTTCTCTAATTTCCCCATGAAGAAATGCACTCTTCACATCTAATGATAGACTTTAATCTTCATGTACGATGCATAGGCAAGGAAGATACGAATGGCTTCCATCCTTGCCACGGTGCAAACACCTCATTGTAATCAATTCCCTTGACTTGGCAAAATCCCTGAACAACCAGTCGAGCCTTGTTCCTGATAATGATCCCTTGGTCATCTTTCTTGCATTTTAAAACCCATTTGGTGCCAATGACCTTAGCACCTTTAGGTCTATCAACCAGAGACCATACACCTAACTTCTTGAACTGAAGAAGTTCTTCTTGCATTGCACTCACCCACGCCTCATCATTTAGTGCTTCACTGACATATTTTGGCTCAACCTGTGAGACAAAACACCGTTAGGCACCATCACGGATATATCCCTTTTCCATAACAGAGGCATAGTCAGCTGAGTACAGCTGATTTCGGGTTTGTACTCCTGATCGGACATCCCCAATGACATTTTCTAAGGGATGATAAACGTTTAGACGTGATCCTGGAGTAGTAGGAACAGCTACCTCAGAGCCAAGATGATGAACATTTGGTTCTTCATCTGAGGTAGTTGGAGTTTGAGGCTCTGACGTCGAAGGTGCACCACTGGTAGATGCTTGTGGACTTTCAGGAACTGGAACCTGTTCCTCCTGACTGTTTTGGTTATCTTCTTCAGCTTCATTTTCAGAGGAGGTATCACTATCGTCAATTACTCCCCCTGAATGAGTAGATGTTTCTCCCTGTGAGCTAGATGTTGGTGGATTCAAGCTATCATACATCATTCGTGTAGCTAATTCGACATTCAAGGAGAGAGAGGAATGTTGAAAGACTTGAAGAATCCATCATAGTCAAAGAAGTAGGCGGGTCCTTTGCCAGTAGGTGGTGTGGTGAATCGCTGAACATCAACATTACACCAAACTTCTACTAGACCTGTTGAGTTATTGTAAACTCGCTTGTTAGGTATGTTGTATCCTAGAAAGATGCCTTCATCTGCCTTCTCGCTGAATTTACCCTCTTGTGTCTTCTTCAGAAGTGTGCACGACGCCCCAAATGGTTCGAGATACTCCAAGTTCGGTTTGCGTCTTTGTAGTAGCTCGTAACATGTTTTTCCGTGGCGCTTGACTATCAGGACTCGATTCAGTGTATAACATGCATTTGCCACCGCCTCATTCCAGAATTGGATAGGCAGTTTCGAGTCTGCCAGCATAGTCCGTGCTGTCTCTATCAAGCTCCTGTTCTTTCTCTCAGCATCGCCATTCATTTGAGGTGTGTAAGCAGAAGTGAATTGATGCACAATCCCCTTTTCCTTGCAGTATTCCTCCATCCAATGGTTCTTTAATTCTGTTCCGTTGTTTGAGCGTACTTGTCTAACTTTCAGCTTGTAGAGAGATTCCAGTGTGGTTACCAACTCCTTGAATGATTCAAATGTTTCTGATTTGGATTTCAGAAACATTACCCAAGTGAACCTTGAGTAGTCATCGGTGACCACAAAACAGTACAGGTCTCCTGCAATGCTCTTTGTACTGACTGGACCGAACAGATCCATGTGTAGAAGTTCAAGAGGAAGTTCTATTGAATTAACTTTCTTTTCCTTATGAGACTTCTTTGTCTGTTTACCTTTCTTGCAAGCTATACAGAAATCAGGAAGCTCAAAGTTCTTGACATTTACACCTCTCACCAGATCCTTCTGAATCAAGTGATTCATCTTCCTTTGACTGATGTGTCCCATTCTCCTATGCCAGGAGATGGAGTCTTTTTCAGTAGCTTTGGATAGAAAACACTGAACCTCATGATCCATTGTAGAAGCTGTTGACAGATCTAAGACATTATATCTTGAAGCAATCATCAAAACTTGGTCCTCTGGGATCACGTAGTCTTTCTTCAGTACGTAACACCTCTTGTTGTCGAAGATGACTTTAAATTCCTTATCACATATTTGAGAAACAGAGAGTAAGTTGTTTTGAAGTTGCTGAACATAGTTCACCCTATCAAACTTAACTTTCTGATTTCCAACTTCTCCCTGAGCTGTGATATATCCTCCCTTGTTTCCAGCAAACAAAACATGCCCTCCTTTTATTGTTTGACATTTGATAAAAGAGCTCTGTTTCTTGTCATGTGACTGGATGCTCTGCTGTCTACTATCCACGTGTTAGTTTTAGCACTGTATTAACAACCTGCACATACAAGGTAAGGGTTAGTTTAGGTTAGGAACCCAAGCTTTTACTGGCTTGGGTTCCCAGAGGCATCACACATCAGAAATTCAACCCATTGACCCTTAGAGGGAGGGTAGCTCAGGTTCCTTCTTGTCATCATTATCAGCGATAGAGGTTGACTTCTCTTTCCATAAGCCAGATTTGTGCAATGCCTGTTTGTGATAAACAGTCGACTGGCTAACAGATTGAACTTTCTGTTCACTAGTTCGTCTAGGTGGAGTTAAAGAGCTCCTCTTAGAAGCCCTAGGTTTTGAGTCCTGAAGTGTAATCTTCTTCCTAGGTGTCTGATAATGAGGACAGTAGGAAGCAATGTGTCCAAATTCTCCACAGTTGTAGCACGCCCTGCTATCAACCTTATGATTAAACTTTCTTTGTGGAGACGTGTGTGACACTCTAGTAACATCACTCACTTTAGGTTTTGACTCTGGTTCCTTTGATGTGTTTACTGGTTTAACAAAATTAACTGATTTAACCTGTTTGACATCCTTTTCTTTTTGGTTAATTGGTCTTTGACTTGAAGTATGTGAAAGATTATCCTTAAAAGCCCTTTTAGGTTCTGATTTGACTTTGTTTGAACCTGACTTTAAGTTAACCTTTTCAAATTTCTTTTCCAGATTAACACAAGGCAATTTACCCTTTGCCTTTGAAGTGGTCTCCTTTTGTTTGTTTCCAGTGTCAATAGATGAACATAAGGAATCTGGATCACTAACAAGAGGAGTAGACACTACATGATCCTTGATGGGATTACTACTTAAAGGTCTAGTTTTAGTGTTCATCAAAGTCTCAGGTGGTGGCGGAACCACTTTATAACCCAGTCCCTCCCCGTTGTTCCTTTCTTTCACTAAGTGTTGGACTATGTGCGACGAACTAGTCCAACTATGCAGTTTCTGTTTTAGTGAATTTACTCCACTTCTAGAACTGCCTTTTGTTTTTTAGTGTCTTCTAGGGAGTTGAGATAATACCTAATGTCATTAGCTTGATTAAAGGCAACTACTTCGGTTTCCCTAAGCTGTTTAGTCAAAAGGTCTATCTCTTCTTTATAACTGAGCTCATTTTGTTTTAATACCCTATTAGCCTCAGTGCATAGATGCAAATCTTTTATCAAGTTATCATTATGATCTAATAACCTAGAATTATAGCATCTATGCTATTCCTAAAGGCATCACAATCAGAACAAGCATGATTATTAACATTGTGTCAGTAGTACTTACCTGAGCTGATTCAGAAGCGTTTGCCATCAATGCAGTATCAGATGATTCTGATTCTTTTGCTTCTGTCTTTTCTGTCTCTGACACGGTAGTCTCCACTTTTGGCTTGTAACTGACCTCGGTTGCAGTTGCTTCTTCACTATGTGACATTGCTATCTCAACTGCTAGATCTCCTTCACTAGCGGAATCACTGTCAATATCTTCTACATTTGCAATGTTTGATTCCCCTGGTGAGACAAACCTAAAGCTCCAATCCTGTCCTTCATCATCATGAGCAGTCAAGGCTTTTGAGTCCTTGTTTGAGGAAGTAGAACTGGTAGTTTGCTTGTCTAGACGAGTGAAGGATGAGAACGGGTTCCCGTTCCCAGTCTTCTTTGGCTTCACACATTCTCTCTTGAAGTGCCCCTTTTCACCACAGTTAAAGTAGGTCACTTTACTCTTGTCGAAGCCAAAGGTGGTATCCGTAGTAGCAACCAAGTTCTGTCCAGTCTTTTTCACAAACTTCTTCGCCCTCCGGACAGCACTTGCTAAGGCCCACATTATATCCATTCTCTCAAGTTCCATTTCGTCCACCTGCTCGTAGTCCTCGTTTGCTAGATGGCAGTTTCCAATCTTTCTAGCAACAAGTTCATCATAGGAATGGACCATTGCTGCCAATAGATCCATGTGCTCTCGAGCTACTTCCACAGTCACATTACCGAGGTTCTCGGTCTTCAGTCTAGTAGCATTCGCTTCAGATCCAATGTATTGGGTACAAGAAGACCCTGACGTTTCTGAACCTGGAGCAGGTGCATGTGTAGGACTCGATGAGCTAGACACGAATGCAGTCTGGAGGGGTGCTCCAGATGTCTTAGCTTGAGGAGTGGCATTGTATAAAGCTGGATTTTGATTGTACGTAGACTTCTGAGCTCTGTACTTCATCCTAAGTGATTCTTCTCATAACTTCAGAATGAAGTCATTAATATCCAGTTTTGACAGCATTCCATTCTGTCTAAGATTAGACACGAATGAAACCCATTTTTCAGGCAATCCGTCTGCAAAATTATTAACTTTCTCTTCCATGGTAGTAGCCACTCCATGTGTATGCAGTTCACTCATCAGATGGTAGAATCTATCTATAACATCGTCCAAACTCTCGTTTCCCATCGATGAGAAGTTGTCGAATTCCTTCTTTAGCTCCTTAGCCTTGATTGCCTTCAACGAGGCATTCCCGTCGTACCTCTTCTCTAGCTCATCCCATAGTTTCTTGGATTGCTTATTTTCTGAGTACTGGTGGAATATCTCTTTAGGGATAGACTGTGTAATCAATGCATAGACCCTCTTCTCTGCATTATATTTGACTTTCTGCACGTCTGTTATCCCTCCTAAGGTTAACTTTACTCCATCGGCTCCCACCGGTGTACTATATCCAATCTCGATGGCCTCCCATAGATTCGGATCCACTCCATTGAGGTAGATCTCAAAATGTTGTTTCCAGTGGGGAAACTCATCTAACGTTAAAAGCTTTGGTGGTTTATTATGATTACCCACCTCACTCTCAAGTAGCAGCAGGTTCTGGATCCTAGAGTCCTTCCCAGCAGTAAAGGCTGACATTTGATCTTCCATTTTAAATAAGTTTAAGTCTAATAAGCAATTTTTAGTCGGCCGACTGAAGGATGCGAATGGACTAGGCGTGCGTACGAACACTTAGTCGTACGTATGAACTCTACGACTGGTTCAATCGTGCGGCTGAACTAAGTGATTAGCTCAGTCGTGCGAATGAATCTGATGCGTATGAACCGTGCGACCGAACGGTTCAATCGTACGAATGGAGATACGACTATGTCCTATCGTGCGACTGAGCAATGCGAAAGAGTCCAGTCGTGCGAATGGCTCACTCGTGCGACTGAAGCTGCTGTTATGCGAAAATTTCTAGGTTAAACGTGTTTTAGCCGTAAAAATTCAAACTTTCGCAAGGTTGAACAACCTAAGTCCGTAGAAACCAAACTTTGATGAGCAGGAACGTCCAAGATCACTTTTGACACAAAAGATTGCGTTTTTAGTGCAAAAACACAAACTTTTTATCAATCTTGATTGAATCACACGTAATCAAGAGCCAAAGCTCTGATACCACTGTAGGGACTTGGTATTTGAACGAAATACCTAGAGATTAACGTGTAAACCAGATCAAATAGTGCGGAATCCTATTTGATTGGCGATCCAATCAGTGAGAACACACGAAGAATCAATCAAGAATTGAAACTAACGTTAGAAATCGATTGGGAATCGATCTAATGTGTTCTATGAACTTGGAGAACGAATTGGGAGGTTTCTGGACGGCTAGGGTACGTATGGAATCGTAATAGATCGAGAGTCCTCTGTTTTTCACGAATTGAGTTGTATTTATAGGTTGGTACTATTCAATCGTGCGACTGAACCATTAGTATGGTTCAGTCGTGCGATTGAATCATGCGGTTGATTCATTCGTACGACTGAGTGTTCAGTCGTGCGACTGAGCCAATCTTATGTTACAATCGTACGACTGATCTAGTCTCCTGGTTCAGTCATGCGACTGAGTCAATCGTGTGAAGTTATTCATGCGTATGGTTCATTCGCATGAGAACTTTATTATGTTAAGTTTGAATGTATTGTGTATTAATTAATAAACATTATGTGTAATCATTCAAGCAATCACTAACCTAATTAACCAATTCAATGTCGACTCATTAGTGAAACATTAAACATATAACTAACAAACAATTAATATCATTTCATTAATCATACCAAACAAGATCTATTACATCACATATTATGATCTAGGGACATACATGTATCAACAAAGATTAGTCGTGTGACTGGCACAGTCGGTCACATTCAGTCGTGTGACTAGAAGTCAGTCGTGCGACTGGGTCATTAGGTCACCTTAATCCATGCGATTTGCACATCCTGGTGGTCCAATCACATATATGTCCCAAACATGTGGGTTAATCGTGCGATTGGACACATCCGTATCCTCCAATCGTACGACTGGTCCATACTCATGGTCCAGTCATGTGAATGGATCATACTCATGGTTTTGACTTTTTGACCATTCCATACTTTTACCTCTTGATTAAACATTATGAGCATTTGATCATCTCAGACATGATCATTTTAACTTGAAAAACTTTTGACCACCTCAGACGTGGTCCTTTTTAAAATACTTTGTCACCTTAGACGTGACCCATTTTTTATTTGAAAGCATGTGTGGTCACCTCAGACGTGACCGTTTAGATGATAAGGTTCCCTATCAACTTCCATGACATAGTCCAATATTGAACAAAACTGAAATTGACAAACTTTATACAGAAATAAAAGAAATAAAACTATAACTTAAAACTAAGACATGTTTTTGTGTTTTTGTGAGGGTAAGTCCTAAGATATAAATCTACGAAATTTTTATCTCTAAAAGGCAACTTCAATTCATCTAAATCATACATGGACCAATTCAGTTTGGAATCATACAGGATATTCAAATGGTTCGGGACAAGTTATCTAAAACCTTTGATGCTTTATTCTTGTTTTTTATCTAGAGTCATTTAGCAAATTTAGGAAATCATACTATTACTATTAGATCCCCACTCTGATTTGAACTTTCAAGAATTGTAGCCACATTGATTGTCAGTATACTTGTCCTCTTAAATCCATACATAGACTTTCAACACAGATTGGTGATGGTTTATGGTTTGTTTATTTCAACAAGCATTTGTGGATCCCACACTTATATGATAATCAACATTTTTCAGGAGATTTTTGAGTGGCCTAAGGGTAGTATTCAAGAAGAAACTATTCATAGAACTTTCAAAGAGAAGCCAAGGCTCAGGTCAGTGCCACCGCACAACAGAGAGGCGGCTAACAACAATGAATTCTAGAATATATAGGTTATGCTTATCCTCAGGTCAGTGCCACCGCACAACAGAGAGGCACATAACCCATCTTCTTGTTTGAGCAATTTCATTCTTTTTGCACAAATCTCACCAACAACATAAGTTATCAGTTTGATTGCATTTGCATTTTTATGTGCTTTTGCTCATGCTTTGGTCTTATGCACATATTTGTTGCGTTTATTTTGCTCGTCACCCCTTATTGGAATCTTGTTGATTGTGTTAACCATGGATAAGGTGTTACCCGCAGCTAGTCAAACATTTTAGTTTAATCTTGAGATCACCAACAAGGTCAAGTAATCTATTGTGTTGAATCTACCAACATATCATCTATGGTCTAGCAACCTCTAGTCTACTTTCTTTGTGTTACCATAGTAGTAGCTAGTTTATCTATCATATTTCCTTTTATTTTGCTCAGACTACATAGACTTATACTTGAGATTTGCATCATTTTCAATTTAAATTTTAAAGTCCAAATGGTTTGCTCTTGTGTACTATCACATTCCAAAGATTGAATCGGTATCACACATACGATCTTATTTTTTCTTCAGCTACCTTTCCTCCTCCCTTGTTTTTTTATATATACTGTTTTATACTGTCTAAACCTATTCTCCCCCTAAAATTTTAAAATCATAATGGATTAGCGTTTTAGGATTTTAATAAGCAATACAATAAGACCAGTTTTAATTAACCAACTTAAAATTAAACAAATAAATTAAAAATTAAAAAATAAAAATAAAAAGAAAAGTAAATTTATACGACACATCAGACTACACATGGTCATCTTCAGGAATGACCTTATTTTTCTTTTTAACGTTGTTGACCTCTAACAGATATAGAAAACATGGTTTGTCAAAAGCCTTTGTATAGAGGTCATCGCGTTGAAAATCTGTGTTTATATTTACCATATCGATTAAGTTCTTTTCAAAGCAATCACGTATAAAGTGATATTTAATCCCGATGTGTTTGGTCTTAGGATGTTGGACTGGGTTTTTTGTGACTGCAATTACAGCTGAGTTATCAAAAAAGATAGGAGTAGAAGAGAATTTCAAACCGTAATCCCGCATTTGCTGTTGAATCTATATGATTTGTGAACAACAACTTGCAGCAACAACGTATTCTGCTTCACAGGTTGACAATGCAACCGAGGTCTGCTTCTTACACTGCCAGGTTACTAATCTTCTCCCAAAGAACTGACACCCTGCTGATGTAGACTTGTAGTTAATCTTGCAGCCTTCGTAATCCGAGTCGCTATACGCAGTAAGCTCAAAGTCATCATCATGAGGATATCACAACCTAAGTGTGGTGTACCCTTTAGATAACGAAAAATTCTTTTGACCCCAATAAGATGGTTCACCTTAGGCTTTGCCTGATATCGTGAACATAAACATGTAGCATACATGATATCAGGTTGTGAGGCAGTGAGATACACGAGAGAGCCAATCATCCCTTGGTACATAGTGGCATCTACCAGATCACCATTCTCGTCGGGTGCTACATCATGGTTTGTAGCAAGTGGAGTTCTAACTATAGAAGCATTCTCCATGTCAAACCGACTGAGAATATCACCTACATACTTGGTCTGATGTAGGAAATCCCATTTGGTGTCTGATCCACCTATAACCCGAGAAATAATTTCATCTCTCCCATTGCACTCATCTCAAACTCCACCTTCATTACTGCCTCAAACTCTTTACATAATTCTTCGTTCTTGGAACCGAAGATTATGTCATTGACATAGATTTGTACAGCAGTAAATCCCCATCTTTTTCCTTGATAAACAGTGTACAGTCAATGACTCCCCTGTGAAAACCATGTTTCACAAGATGTGTTGAGAGTTTCTCATACCAGGCCTTTGGAGCTTGATGAAGCCCGTATAGCGCCTTGTCAAGTTTCTAAACTCTGTCCCGATGATATGGATCCTTAAATCCCTCGGGTGACTGACATACACTGTTTCTCGGATCTCACCATGAAGGAACGCACTCTTCATATATAGTTGATATACTTTGATCTTCATATACGATGCATAGGCAAGGAAGATACGGATTGCTTCCATTCTTGCCACGGGTGCAAACACTTCATTGTAGTCAATACCCTCAACTTGTCGAAATCCTTGAACAACAAGCCAAGCCTTGTTTCTGATGATCACTCCTTGATCATCTTTCTTGCATTTCAAAACCCATTTGGTGCCAATGACCTTAGCACCTTTAGGTCTATCCACTAGAGTCCATACACCTAACTTCTTGAACTGAAGAAGTTCATCTTGCATGGCACTCACCCATGCCTCATCATTCAGGGCTTCACTAACATACTTTGGCTCAAACTAAGACACAAAGAAACGATAGGAACTGTCATGAAGGTATCCCTTTTCCATCATAGTCAAAGAAGTAAGCAGGCCCTTTTCCAGCAGGTGGTGTAGTGTATCTTTGAACATCAACATATACCACACCTCTACTTGACTCGTTGAGTTGTTGTAAACTCTCTTGTTTGGTATGTTGTATCCTAGAAAGATCCCTTCATCTACATTCTCGCTGAATTTTCCCTCCTAAGTCTTCTTCAGCAGGATGCATGGAGTGCCAAACGGCTCGAGATACTCTAAGTTAGGTTTACATCGCTGTAGTAACTCATAGCATGTTTTTCCATGGTGTTTAACTACCAGAACTCGATTGAGCATATAACATGCATTTGCAACTGCCTCATTCCAGAATTGAATAGCCAGTTTCGAGTCTGCTAGCATAGTCCGTGCGGTCTCTATCAAGCTACGATTCTTCTGTTCAGCAACACCATTCATCTGAGGAGTGTAGGCAGAGGTAAATTGGTGCACAATTCCCTTTTCCTTGCAGTAGGCCTCCATCCACTGATTCTTGAACTCGGTTCCATTGTTTGAGCGCACTTGTCGTACTTTCAACTTGTATAGGGATGCTAGTGTAGTTACTAATTCCTTGAAGGATTCACATGTTTCTGATTTGGACTTTAGAAACATTACCCAAGAGAATCTTGAGTAGTCATCCGTAACTATGTAGCAGTACAAGTTGCATGCGATGCTTATTGTACTGACTGGGCCAAACAAGTCCATGTGAAGAAGCTCAAGAGGTAGTTCTATGGAATGAACTTTCTTTTTCTTATGAGATTTCTTTATCTGTTTGCTCTTCTTGCACGCAACATAGAAATCCAAGAGTTGGAAGTTTTTGACGTTCATTCCCCTCACTAGATCATTCTGGATCAAGTGATTCATCTTCCTTGGATTTATGTGTCCTATTCTCCTATGCCAGGAGATGGAATCTTTTTCAGTAGCTTTGGGCAAGAAGCACTGAACCTCATGATCCGTTGTGGAGACCTTCGAAAGATCTAAAACATAAAGATCATTATATCTTGAAGCCGTCATTAGAACTTGGTCCTCCGGGATCACGTAGTCCTTCTTCAGAACGTAGCACTTCTTTTTTGCAAAGACTACTTTGAAGCCTTTATCACATATTTGAGAAACACAAAGTAAGTTATTCTGTAATTGAGGGACATAATTTACCTTGTCAAACTTAACTCCTTGGGCTGTGATGTACCCTCCTTTTGTTTCCAGCAAATGAAACATGCCCTCCTTTGGTTTGTCTGAGGTTTGATAAGAGAGCTCTGTTCCCCGTCATGTGGCTGGATGCTCCACTATCTACAATCCACGTGTTAGTCTCAGCACTATAGCGAACACCCTCCACATTCATTGAAAACATTAGTTCATGTTAGGAACCCAAGCCTTCACTGGCTTGGGTTTCCCCGAGGCATCACATAACATAAACTCAACCCATTGACCATTTGAGGTTGTGGGAAGCTCAGATGTCTGTTTTTTCTCATTTTCAGACGCTGAGGCGGATTTTTCTTTCCATAGACCAGCTTTGTGTAAGGCCTGTTTGTGATAAATAGACGAATGACTGATGGGTTGAACTTTGGGTTCACTATCCCTTTTAGGAGGCGTCACTGAGTTCCTCTTAAAAGATCTAGGAAGTTCAAATTTCCTCCTCGGTGTTTGATAATAAGGATAATGAGACGCAATGTGACCGTACTCTCCACAATTGTAGTAGGATCTGCTTTCAACTTTACGGTTTAAATGTTTTTGTGGAGATGTAGGTATCACACGGTTGACCTTATTTTGTTTAGATTGAGACACTTCTTTGTTAGATGTATGGTCGGGTTTTACAAACTTAATTGTTTTACCTGGTTTTACATCTTTTATTTCTTGTTTACCTGGACTTTGACATGATGTGTGTGATTGATTAGGTTTAATAGTCTTTTTGGGTTCTGATTTGACTTTGTTTGAACCTGACTTTAAATTAACCTTTTCAAACTCTTTTTCAAAGTTAACACAAGCCATTTTTCCTTTTGCCTTTGAAGTGGACTCCTTTTGTTTAGTGCCACATGCAATTGATTTACTTGTGGTATCTGGGTCACTAACAAGAGGAGTGGTCACCACATGATCCTTGATAGGGTTATTATTAATTGGTTTACTTTTGGTGTTCATCAAGGTCTCAGGTGGTTGCGGAACCACTTTGTATCCCAATCCCTCCCCGTTGTTTCTCTCTCTCACTAATTGTTGGATAATATGAGATGAGCTTGTCCAACTGTGTAGTTTTTGTTTTAAGGAGTTGACTTCTACTTCTTAAACTGATTTCTGCTTCTTAGTGTCCTCTAGGGAGTTAAGATAGTACCTAATGTCATTAGCTTGATTAAAGGCAACTACTTTTGTTTCTCTAAGCTGTTTGTTCAATAGGTCTATCTTTTCCTTGTAACTGTGCTCATTTTGTTTTAAAACTCTATTAGCTTCATTGCACAGTTCCAGATCCTTTACTAAGCTATCATTATGATCTAATAACCTAGCAAATTTTAAATCAATGCTTTCTCTAAATTTATTACAATCCAAACAAGCATGATTATTAAACAACTAGTCAGTAGTACTTACCTGAGATGTTGAAGAGGAATCAGCCATATGTGCGAAATCGGTCGTCTCTGGTTTAGGTTATTCTGACTTTGATGTAGATTCTTCTTCTTCAGGCATGTGTATGACTACCGGTGCAGTGTCTTCAGAATTTGACATCGCGAGCTCTACTGCTATATCTCCTTCACTGGCGGGATCATCATTTATGTCATCCACACTAGCTATGTTGGTCTCTCCCGGTGAGATGAACCAAAAGCTCCAGTCCAGTCCTTCGTTCTCGTTCGCAGTCAAGGATTTAGGATCCTTGCTTGATGAAGTAGAACTAGTAGATGTGGCTTTGTCCTGACGATTGAAGGATGAGAAATGATTGCCATTACCAGTCTTCTTTGGCTTCACACACTCCCGTTTGAAGTGCCCATTCTCTGCACAGTTGAAACATGTTACCTTTGACTTGTCGAAGCCAAAGGTCGTGTCCTTGGTTGCAACCAAGTTCTGTCCGGTCTTTTTGACAAACTTCTTAGCTCGTCAGACAGCACTTGCCAAGGCCACATAATATCCATTCATTCCAACTCCATCTCATCCACCTGTTCATAATCCTCATCTGCCAGGTGGCAATTTCCTATCTTTCCAGCAATTAGTCCATCATAGGAGTGGACTACAGTTGCTAGGAGGTCAATGTGTTCTCTAGCCACCTCAACAGTCATGTTACCGAAGTTATCGATCTTCAATTTTGCTGCATTGGCTTCAGGTATAATATACTGGGTACCAGACGGTCCTGACATTTCAATCCCTGAATTAGATACTTGTGTTGGACTTGCGGAGCTTGAGATGAAGGTAGTCTGCAGTGGTGCTCCAGATGTCTTGACTAGAGGAGTCACGCTGTAGAGCGCAGGATTCTGGTCATAGTTTGCCTTTTGAGCTCTATACTTCATCCTAAGCTCCTCCTCTCTCAGTTTCAGAATGAAGTCGTTTATGTCTAACCTCGAGAGCATCCCATTCTGTTTGAGATTAGAAACGAAGGAAGCCCATTTCTCTGGTAATCCATCTGCAAAGTTGGATACCTTATCCTCCATCGACGTAGTAACTCCATGAGTGTGCATCTCACTCATCAAGTGGTCGAATATGTCGATCACATCATCTAGGCCTTCCTTTCCCATTGAAGAGAAGTTGTCAAACTCCTTCTTCAAAGCTTAGGCCTTAATGGCCTTGAGTAAGACATTTCCGTCATACCTCTTCTCCAACGCATCCTATTGTTTCTTTGTTTGAGTATATTCCGAGTACTGGTGGAAGATATGCTTCGAAATAGACTCAGTAAGCAAAGCGCAGAATTTATTCTCCGTGTTATGTTTTACCTTTTGTGCATCCGACATGCCACTTAACGTAAGTTTGACACCGTCAGCTCCAACAGGCATGTTGTACCCCGATTCTATTGCCTCCCACAAATTCGTATCTACTCCATTTAAGTAGATTTCAAAACGTTGCTTCCATTGTGGGTAGTCGTCTAATGTAATAAGCTTTGGGGGTTTATTATGAATTCCCACTTCGTTCTCCAACAGCAGTAGATTCTGAATATGGGTGTCTCTACTTGCTGTGTATGCTGAAAACTGGTCCTCCATTTCACTTAACTTTACTATTAAACAAACTATTTATGTGTGCGAATGAAGGTATGCGATTGGTCTTATTTGGGTGATTGAACTAGGTGAATGGTTCAATCATACGACTGAACTAATGGGGATGAGTCAGTCGACCGAATGAACTAATGCAGTTGACTAGTCTGAATAGGGTTCTCAGTCGTACGAATGAGAGTACGAATGAGACCAATCGTGCGTCTGGGGAATGGGAATTGTAAGGCCCCGTTCCCGAGATGCTTACAGCTGGTAGATCATCGCACATAAAACATATACTTTGCATTTAATCATTAAAACATTGCAGCGGAAACATAAACAAATAGCATTTCATTTCATCATAAAAACTTTTACAAAATAATGCATCCTTTGTTGGTTACAAAATTACATTTGTTGTATTACATCATAAAAGCTTTAAATAAATGGATGCCATCCAAAAGAGCTGAGCAGCTGCCTCGTGCCATCCTCAGCAACCTTACCTGCCAACCGGAAAATGCATAAAAGTCAGCATTGCTGAGTGAGTTCTAGTTTTATAACAAAATATACTTTTCATTCATAAAACCATTCTTTGCTTTCTTTCAAAATCATGCTATACTTTACATTCTTTCATGATCATACATCGTACGTACATACATATAATATCATCATTATCTTCTTTAATCTTTCATGCTTTACTTTTCCTTTTTGTCATCCATAGACCCTTCCCTTCAGTTCATGGTACTGAACCCAGGCCTATCATAGACCTTCTATAACGGTGCATCGCACCTCGTGGTCACAGTACCTAGGGTAAGGTTTAGGTTTACTATGCAATACCTTTCTATTCATGGTCCTGGACCTAGGCCTCTTATAGACCTTCTATAACGGTGCATCACACCTCGTGGTCACAATACCTAAGGTATGAATGTACATGTACCATTGCCATAAGCAATGCCTTTCTGTTCATGGTTCTGGACCTTGGCCTCTCATAGACCTTCCATAACGGTGCATCACACCTCATGGTCACAGTACCTAAGGTATGAATGTACATGTACCATTGCCACAAGCAATACCTTTTTGTTCATGGTTCTGGACCTTGGCCTCTCATAGACCTTCTATAACGGTGCATCACACCTCGTGGTCACAGTACCTAAGGTATGAATGTACATGTACCATTGCCATAAACAATACCTTTCTGTCATAGTTCTAGACCTAGCCCTCATAGACCTTCTATAACGGTGCATCACACCTCATGGTCACAGTACCTAAGGTATGCAGCAATATTCTATGCAAATGTTCAATCAAAAAGAAAGACCTCAATATGCATGCCATGCCTACAAGGCTATCATTACTTTCATTACTTGTTAATGCATGAACTCTTACTTCATGTTTTGAATGGCATACCAACTGATCATGACCTCTGATGTGATGAAACAAGTCAAAGAGTTTCAAGATGAGGCACTGAATGAAGATCATCTTAACTCTGAGAGAATGAGAGGTCTGGTTGCTGCTTTGACTTGCTTTTATGCATTTTCCAGTTGGCCGGTAGGATTGTTGAGGATGGTACGAGGCAGCTGCTCAGCTCTTTTGGATGGCATCCATTTATTTAAAGCTTTTGTGATGTAATACAACCAATGTAATTTTGTAACCGAAAAATGATGCATTATTTTGAAAAAGTTTTTATGATGAAATGAAATACCATTTGTTTATGTTTCCGCTGCAATGTTTTAATGATTAAATGCAAAGTATATGTTTTATGTGCGATGATTTACCAGCTGTAAGCATCCTGGGAACCGGGCCTTACAAGTTGGTATCAGAACCAAAGTTTAAGTGAAATGGGTAAATTTTCAAATGAACCTTAACTTAAACTGAGAATGGGACAGAAAGGGAATGGGATGCCAATCTGAGTAGCTGCGAGCCATCAGGTATTTTCATAAAGATAACTGGTTATATGTGCACATGGTATGTGGTTATATGTTGTATGTAGATTTAAATACTGATGTAGTCAAGACGGGTAAGGCTTGGGGTATGAAGAGTAATGTAAGTGGCTAATCACAACTGGCCACTGTAATTAGGGACTTACTATACTTGCCATAAACTGACCCGTTTCCTTGAATGACCGTATTAGTGTTTAAATCTTTCAGTGTGAGTTAGAGGATGGTCGGTGGTAGATCATTTAAAGCTTCGCGTGGTGGTGGACGTGGTGCTGAACCACGGGTTACGCGAGGAAGGCCTAGGGCCGAAAAGGTGGTTCATGAAGAACCTGAAACCCCTCATTCGGAGGGTAGAGATGAGAGTGCTAACTTGAGAGCCTCAGTGAAGGTGGCAGTTGTGGAAGAAGTGCATCAAGTCATGCAGACGATCCTACCGTTTGTGGTGACCAAAGTGATAAAGGCAGTTAGAGAGGGAGAGAGAAGGGAAAGGAGTGGACCTACGGGAGAAAGAAGACAGCCCAAGACTGAGACGGTTCTGTCTGATGAAGAAGAAGAAGAGGAAGAAGCAGAGCCTGTGCGGGAGGCAATACAAGGCTTTAACTACGTGATATTCATGAGATGCAGGCCCCCTACGTTTGATGGAAACGGCACTGCTGCTGCTGCTCACCGGTGGGTGAGGGAAATAGAGGCTGTACTTGATATCAGCGAGTGCCGAGAGGACCAGAAAGTTAAGTTTGCTACCCACTCTTTTATGGACTCAGCTCTATGCTGGTGGGACAATATTGTCCAAGCTGAAGGCAGCAGGGCCATTGGAAGGATGAGATGGTCCGAATGAAGAAGTTGGTGATTGAGGAAATTTGTCCTCACCGGGAAATGGATAAGGTCGAGAGGGAGTTTCTGCAACTGGAGGCAGGAATGATGACACACCAAGAGTACACCACAAAGTTCAATGAAATGGCACGTCTGGTGCCGGATTAGGTGACACCTTTATCTCGGAAGATCAAGAGGTATATTCAGGGTTTGCCAGCGGACATTCGCAGGCACATGATCGCCGCCCGACCAAGCACGTTTAGGTCAGCGGTGGATCTAGCAGGGAGATTGTATGATGAGAGGACTGTGGTGGTGGTGACTGAAAGTAGTCGGAAGGGTGGAGGTGATAGAAACTGGGAATGGAAAAAGGTTCGGTCAGGGTGGTGCCGCGAAGAGTAACAAGAAGGCTCGAGTGGGTGAGTGCCGTGTGGTCACATCTAGTGCCAGGTTGAAAAAGTGTGGCAAGTCTAGGAAGGAGCACGGTGGCGAGTGTAGATGGGGGTTGAATGTTTGTTTCAAGTGTGGGAAGCCTGGTCATATGGCTAGAGACTGTGGAGGTATGAAGTGTTTCAACTGCGGGGGAAGTGGTCATATGAGCAGGGAGTGTAAGAAGCCAAGAGTTAAGGGTTCTCGGGTGAAGAAAACTGGAGGTGAAGGACCAAAGGCGAATGCCAGAGCATTCACAATGACACAGGGGGAAGCTAGAACGGACCCTGATGTCGTGTCCGGTACGTTTCTGGTGAACCAAAGTTTAGCTTCTGTGTTATTTGATTCGGGTGTCAATAGAAGTTTTATTGCTGCTGCTTTCTGTGCTAAGCTACCTGCTAGTAGTAGACGTGTTGATGCGCCCTTTGATGTAGAAACTTCCATAGGTAAGTCTACCAGAATCTCTAAGATGATAGGGGGTTGTGACGTGGAACTAGAGGGTCATAAATTTCTGGTTAGACCCTTCGTGATGGCCTTAGGTGCTTTCGATTTGGTTCTTTGGATGGATTCGTTAGTAGATTTCGAGGCGAACATTATGTGTCGTAAGAAGATTATCCGTTTGACAGCGCCTGACGGTAGTTCGGTGACGGTTTATGGTGATCGGGTGACTACGATTCCAAAGGTAATTTCAATGGCGGTGGCGGGAAAGTGTATGAGGCGTGGATGTAGTGCCTACTTGGCCTATGTAAAGGATGTAGACACGCCAACACCACAACTGTCTAATGTACCGGTTGTGTGTGACTTTTCAGACGTGTTCCTAGAAGACTTACCAGGAGTGCCACCTGACAGAGAGATTAAATTTCAGATTGATCTGATACCAGGTGCCCAAGCTATTGCCAAGGCACCATATCATTTGGCTCCAACGGAAATGAAAGAGTTGATGGAGCAGTTGCAAGAGCTGGTTGATAAGGGGTTCATTAGACCGAGTATATCTCCTTGGGGAGCTCCAGTCCTGTTTGTAAAGAAGAAAGATGGTAGTATGAGGATGTGCATTGACTAATGCGAATTGAACAAGTTGACGGTGAAGAACCGATACCCCTTACCGAGGATAGATGATTTGTTCGATCAGCTTCAAGGTACTAGTTGGTTTTCAAGGATTGATCTTCGATCGGGCTACCATCAGTTGAAGGTGAAGGAGCAAGATATTCCTAAAACAGCTTTCCGTACGCGCTACGGTCACTACGAGTTTCTCGTCATGTCTTTTGGTTTGACCAATGCGCCAGCTGCTTTTATGAGTCTGATGAATTGGGTGTGTCGGCCGATGCTGGATAAATCAGTAATTATGTTCATTGATGATATCCTTATTTATTCAAAAATCGAGGATGAGCAAGCCGGTCATATTCGAGTGGTTCTGGACACGTTGAGAAGGGAGAAACTGTAGGCCAAATTCTCCAAGTGCGCATTTTGGTTGCATGAAGTTCAGTTCTTGGGTCATGTGGTGAATCCCGATGGGATTATGGTGAACCGGCAAAGGTGGAGGCGGTTCTGCAATGGAAGTCTCCAAAGACGCCATCCGAGATTCGCAGTTTCTTGGGTTTGGCGGGTTACTACAGGAGATTCATTCAAGACTTCTCCAAGATTGCTTCTCCACTAACCAAGTTCACCCGAAAGATGTGAATTTCGTATGGGGTCAAGCTCAAGAGAAGGCGTTTGAAGAATTGAAGGTGAGATTGACTCGAGCTCCTGTTCTGTCATTACCCAACGGGAGTGAAGATCTGGTAGTTTATTCTGATGCTTCCTACTCAGGGTTGGGGTGCATGTTAATGCAAAGAGGGAAGGTTATAGCCTATTCATCCCGACAACTGAAGGTTCATGAGGTCAACTACCCCACTCATGATTTGGAGCTAGCAGCCGTGGTCTTTGCACTAAAGATTTTGAGGCACTATCTTTACGGTATGAAGTGCACCATTTTCACTGAACACAAGAGCTTGAAGTACTTCTTCGAGCAAAAGGATCTGAACATGAGGCAGAGACGATGGTTGGAGCTCATAAAGGATTATGATTGTGAGATCCATTACCATCCGGGCAAAGCCAACGTGGTGGCTAATGCTCTTAGCTGAAAGGAGAGGCCCGAGCCGATTCGGGTGAAAGCATACCAACTGATCATGACCTCTGATGTGATGAATCAAGTCAAAGAGTTTTAAGCTGAGGCACCGAAAGAAGATCATCTTAACTCTGAGAGAATGAGAGGTCTGGTCGCAGAATTGGGTGAAAACACATTTGGTGTTAGAACCCGATTCGGGAGAACGTGGATTCCTTGTTTTGGGGATCTACGGGTGAAGATAATGGATGATCTCACAAGACTTGATACTCCATTCATCCTGGTGCCACAAAGATGTATCAAGATATGAAGAAAGATTATTGGTGGCCGGGTATGAAGCGCGATGTGGTGGGGTATTTGAGTAAGTGCCTTACTTGCTTGCAAGTGAAGGCCAAGCAATAAAAGCCGTATGGGAAAATGCAACCTTTGGATATATACCGGAATGGAAGTGGGAGCACATCACCATGGATTTCATCACGAAGCTGCCACGTACTCCGAAAGGGTACGATGCCATATGGGTGATTGTGGACCGTCTGACGAAGAGTGCTCACTTCCTACCGATTCGCGAGACATATTCATCCGAGAGGTTGGCTGATCTGTTCATCAAGGAGGTTGTAACTCGTCACGGTGTGCCGGTGTCTATTGTGTCCGATCGTGACACCCGGTTTACATCTAAATTCTGGAAGAAATTCCACAAAGCAATGGGGATGAGGTTACACATTAGCACGGCTTATCATCCCCAAACTGATGGTCAGTCAGAAAGGACCATTCAGATGTTGGAGGACATGCTTCGGGAATGTGTGATTGATTTTGGTGGAAGTTGGGATGACCACCTACCGTTAGCCGAATTCTCATACAACAACAGTTATCATGCCAGCATTGGTATGCCACCTTACGAGATGCTATACGGTAGGAGATGCAGAACACCCGTCTGTTGGGGTGATACTGGTCAAAAAGAGCTAGGGAGCGTCGAGGTGATCGAGGCTATGACTGAAAAGCTTGAGAAGATTAAAGCCTTCATGAAGGCAGCCAAAGATAGACAGAAGTCGTATGCCGATAATCGATGTAGACCGATTGAGTTCCAGGAGGGTGACCGGGTTATGTTGAAGGTCTCACCTTGGAAGGGTATTATTCGTTTCCGAATCCGGGGCAAGTTGAGCCCGAGATACATAGGCCCTTTCCGAATCATTGCTCGGGTAGGAGAGGTGGCCTATAGATTGGAGTTACCCGATGAGTTAAGTGGAATTCACCCGACATTCCATGTATCTCATCTAAGGAAGTGCTTAGCTGATGAAGACATGATTGTTCCATTGGAGGATATCGAATTAGACGAACAACTCAATTATGTGGAGCAACTAGTGGCAATCATTGATCGAAAAGAGAAAAAGGCTGATAAATAAAGTGGTTCCCCTTGAGCATGTGCAGTGGAAGCACAGGAAGAGATCCGAGTTTACGTGGGAGACTGAAGAGGAGATGTGGCAACATTACCCATAATTCTTTAAGGAATAAGAGGTTTCGGGGACGAAACCTATTTAAGAGGGATGGACTTGTAACACCTGGATGTTTTAAAGTCAAGAAAAGAATGAATAAAGTGAAGAAAAAGAAGGAAAAGAGATAAAACCCAAGTCTAGGGGTAAAAAGTGTCCTAAAGAAAAAAATGTTTGAAAAGTGGGTGTAAAAGGTGGTATGGCCACCATATGTCACATACACCACTAATTTTCGGATTTTAGAGAGAGAAAGAGCAGCAAGTTCTCGGTTTTGAAGAAGAACAAGAAAGAATTCGAATTCAAGGTAAGAATTCATGCTTTTATGGTGTTATTGGCTGGTCTTATCCACGAGTTTATGCTTATGTGTGTGTTTGTACGTGTTTGGGTATGTTTTTAGTGGATTTCTTAATGGTTGAATTCAATTTGCAAACAAGTTGGAGGAGGCCATACTCAAAAGCTGCAAAGGTGAGTTCTAGGACCCCTCTTTTACTGGTTTTTAATTGATTTTGGGGCTGGAAATACAGGAATATATGTTTTTATTTAACTGGGTTTCGGACCCGTATGCTTGAATGTGTGTATGATGATGTTATGATGTGATGTGTGACTATATTCATGCTTGATGATGTATGATTGTGTTTCTAAGACTTAGAGGGTAAGATTTAAGGTTAGAACATGATGAATGGCGCATGAGAATTGAGTATGAGGTTTTAGACCCACTTAATAAGTTTTTAAATTTGCTTAAGTGGTTGGAAGTAAATACGGATGAAAAAGGGTTAATGCGGATGAACACTAACCAATGGGTAAGTCAATGCGGATGAAGTCAATGCGGACGTGGTCAATACGGATGAGGTCAATGCGGATGAGCATTGACTAAGTGCAGGAAATGCAGATGAGCATTTGACTAAGTATGGAAATGCGGACGAGCAAAGTAAGTCAATGCGGACGAAGTGAGTCAATGCGGATGATCATTGACTAAGTGCAGGAAATGCGGAGGAACATTTGACTAAGTATGGAGATGCGGATGAGCAAAGTAAGTCAATGCAGATGAGGTAAGTCAATGCGGATGAAGTGAGTTAATGCGGACGAAGGAAACCAAATATGGATGAGTTAGGCAAATGCGAATGACAAATGCGGATGAACTATAGCGAATACGGATGAGTTAGGCAAATGCGGATGACAAGTGCGGATGAACACTTAGAAAAATTATGACTTTTTGGGGAAAAAGAGGTAATGTAGGCTTTGACCTAGGAGATTCCCGGAGGTTATGTAAGTTGACTTTTGAGGTCATAAATGGCATGATGGGCATGTAATGTTATGTGCTTGATGTTTATGCATGATGATGATGATGTTGCATGGTTATGCATGATGTATGTTATGCATGTATGATGCCCTGCATGATGATGTATGAATGATATGTTTATGTTCCTTGTGATGATGTATGATTATCTTTCCTATGACTTCACATGTTATGATAATGAATGAACGAAGTATTATGTAATGTAAAGTGAAAGATAATGAAAGAGGAACATGATGAATGAATGCATGCATTAATGAATGAATGTAAGAAAGGCTTGCAAGCAAATGTATGGAGGTTCACACCCAATGAAGGGTGTTAGCTCAACTGTGTGCGGGTTAGCTACCCCAGAAGGATGCACATTGGGGTCTAATCTTTGTGATTGATCATACGTATGGGATCCTTGTTGCTTGCCCTAGGTACTGGAGTCAGCTTCATTCACAATGTTCGAGGTCTATGAAAGACCTCAGGCCCAGTTACCCGCTTCGTGCACAATGTTCGGGGTATAGCATATGGCATTGATCCGGAATGAAAGAGAAAAGATAAATGGTGAATGTAATTACCCTAGGTACTGGAGTCAGCTTCGTGCACAATGCTCGAGGTCTATGAAAGACCTTAGGCCCATTTACCCGCTTCGTGCACAATGTTCGGGGTAATGCATATTTCACTGGAAGTAATGATGAATGAATGAAAGTATGAACGAAAGAATGACGAAGATAATAATGATATTATCTGTATGTACGTACGATGTATGATCACGAATGAATGTAAAGTATAATATGATTATAAAAGAAAGGATGGTTTTATGAAAGAAATGTATGTTTTGCTATAAAACTAGGACTCACTCAGCAACGCTGACTTTTATGCATTTTCCAGTTGGCAGGTAAGGTTGTTGAGGATGGTACGAGGCAGCTGCTCAGCTCTTTTGGATGGAATCCATTTATTTAAAGCTTTTTTGATGTAATACAACCAATGTAATTTTGTAACCGACAAACGATGCATTATTTTTCAAAAGTTTTTATGATGAAATGAATTGCCATTTGTTTATATTTCCGCTACCCTGTTTTAATGATTAAATGTAAAGTATATGTTTTATGTGCGATGATTTACCAGCTGCAAGCATCCCGGGAACGGGCCTTACAAGTTGGTATCAGAACCAAAGTTTAAGTGAAATGGGTAAATTTTCAAATGAACCTTAACTTAAACTGAGAATGGGACAGAAAGGGAATGGGATGCCAATATGAGTAGCTGCGAGCCATCAGGTATTTTCATAAAGATAACTGGTTTTATGTGCACATGGTATGTGGTTATATGTTGTATCTAGATTTAAATACTGATGTAATCAAGACGAGTAAGGCTTGGCGTATGAAGAGTAAAGTAAGTGGCTAATCACAACTGGCCACTATAATGAGGGACTTACTATACTTGGCATAAACTGACCCATTTATTTGAATGACCGTATTAGTGTTTAAATCTTTCAGTTTGAGTTAGAGGATGGCCGGTGGTAGATCATCTAAAGCTTCGCGTGGTGGTGGACGTGGTGCTGAACCACGGGTTACGAGAGGAAGGCCTAGGGCCGAAAAGGTGGTTCATGAAGAACCTGAAACCCCTCATCCGGAGGGCAGAGATGAGAGTGCTAACTTGAGAGCCTCAGTGAAGGAGGAAGTTGTGGAAGAAGTGCATCAAGTCATGCAGACGATCCTACTGTCTGTGGTGACTGAAGTGATAAAGGCAGTTAGAGAGGGAGAGAGAAGGGAAAGGAGTGGACCTACGGGAGAAAGAAGACAGCCCAAGACTGAGACGGTTCTGTCTGATGAAGAAGAAGAAGAGGAAGAAGCAGAGCCTGTGCGGGAGGCAATACAAGGCTTTAACTACGTGATATTCATGAGATGCAGGCCCCCTACGTTTGATGGAAACGGCACTGCTGCTGCTGCTCACCGGTGGGTGAGGGAAATAGAGGCTGTACTTGATATCAGCGAGTGCCGAGAGGACCCGAAAGTTAAGTTTGCTACCCACTCTTTTGTGGACTCAGCTCTATGCTGGTGGGACAATATTGTCCAAGCTGAAGGCAGCAGGGCCATTGGAAGGATGAGATAGTCCGAATTGAAGAAGTTGGTGATTGAGGAAATTTTTCCTCACCGGGAAATGGATAAGGTCGAGAGGGAGTTTCTGCAACTGGAGGCAGGAACGATGGCACACCATAAGTACACCACAGTGTTCAATGAAATGGCACGTCTGGTGCCGGATCAGGTGACACCCCTATCTTGGAAGATCAAGAGGTATATTCAGGGTTTGCCAGCGGACATTCGCAGGCACATGATCGCTGCCTGACCAAGCACGTTTAGGTTAGCGGTGGATCTAGCATGGATATTGTATGGTGAGAGGACTGTGCTGGTGGTGACTGAAAGTAGTCGGAAGGGTGGAGGTGATAGAAACTGGAAATGGAAAAAGGTTCGGTCAGGGTGGTGCCGCGAAGAGTAACAAGAAGGCTCGAGTGGGTGAGTGCCGTGTGGTCACATCTAGTGCCAGGTTGAAAAAGTGTGGCAAGTCTAGGAAGGAGCACGGTGGCGAGTGTAGATGGGGGTTGAATGTTTGTTTCAAGTGTGGGAAGCCTGGTCATATGGATAGAGACTGTGGAGGTATGAAGTGTTTTAACTGCGGGGGAAGTGGTCATATAAGCAGGGAGTGTAAGAAGCCAAGATTTGAGGGTTCTGGGGTGAAGAAAACAGGAGGTGAAGGACCAAGGGCGAACACCAGAGCATTCACAATGACACAGGAGGAAGCTAGAACAGACCCTGATGTCGTGTCCGGTACGTTTCTGGTGAACCAAACTTTAGCTTCTGTGTTATTTGATTCGGATGCGAGTAAAAGTTTTGTTTCTGCTGCTTTCTGTGCTAAGCTGCCTGTTAGTAGTAGACGTGTTGATGCGCCCTTTGATGTAGAAACTGCCATAGGTAAGTCTACCAGAATCTCTAAGATGATAGAGGGTTGTGACGTGGAACTAGAGGGTCATAAATTTCCCGTTAGACCCTTCGTGATGACCATAGGTCGTTTCGATTTGGTTCTTGGGATGGATCGGTTAGCAGACTTCGAGGCGAACATTGTGTGTCATAAGAAGATGATCCGTTTGACAGCGCCTAACGGTAGTTCGGTGACGGTTAATGGTGATCGGGTGACTACGATTCCGAAGGTAATTTCAATGGCGTGGCGGGAAAGTGTATGAGGCATGGATGTAGTGCCTACTTAGCCTATGTAAAGGATGTAGACATGCCAACACCACAACTGTCTGATGTACTGGTTGTGTGTGAGTTTTCTGACGTGTTCCCAGAAGACTTACCAGGAGTGCCACCTGACAGAGAGATCAAATTTCAGATTGATCTGATACGAGGTGCCTAACCTGTTGCCAAGGCACCGTATCGTTTGGCTCCAATGGAAATGAAAGAGTTGATGGAGCAGTTGTAAGAGCTACTTGATAAGGGGTTCATTAGACCGAGTATCTCCTTGGGGCGCTCCAGTCCTGTTTGTAAAGAAGAAAGACGGTAGTATGAGGATGTGCATTGACTACCGCGAACTGAACAAGTTGACGGTGAAGAACCGATACCCCTTACCGAGGATAGATGATTTGTTCGATCAGCTTCAAGGTGCTAGTTAGTTTTCAAGGATCGATCTTCGATCGGGCTACCATCAGTTGAAGGTGAAGGAGCAAGATATTCCTAAAACAGCTTTCCGTACGCGCTACGGTCACTACAAGTTTCTCGTCATGTCTTTTGGTTTGACAAATGCGCCAACTGCTTTTATGGATCTGATGAATCGGGTGTGTCGGCCGATGCTGGATAAATCAGTAATTGTGTTCATTGATTATATCCTGATTTATTCAAAAAGCAAGGATGAGCATGCCGGTCATATTCAAAAGGTTCTGGAGATGTTGAGAAGGGGGAAACTGTATGCCAAATTCTCCAAGTGCGCATTTTGGTTGCGTGAAGTTCAGTTCTTGGGTCATGTGGTGAATCCCGACGGGATTATGGTGGACTCAACAAAGGTGGAGGCGGTTATTCAATGGAAGTCTCCAAAGACGCCATCCGAAATTTGCAGTTTCTTGGGTTTGGCGGGTTACTACAGGAGATTCATTCAAGACTTCTCCAAGATCGCTTCTCCACTAACCAAGTTGACCCGAAAAGATGTGAATTTTGTATGGGGTCAAGCTCAAGAGAAGGCATTTGAAGAATTGAAGGCGATATTGACTCAAGCTCCTGTTCTGTCATTACCCGATGGGAGTGAAGATCTGGTCGTTTATTCAGATGCTTCCTACTCGGGGTTGGGGTGTATGTTAATGCAAAGAGGGAAGGTTATAGCCTATGCGTCCCGACAGCTGAAAGTTCATGAGGTCAACTACCTTACTCAAGACTTGGAGCTAGCAGCCATGGTCTTTGCACTAAAGATTTGGAGGCACTATCTTTACGGTAGGAAGTGCACCATTTTCACTGACCACAAGAGCTTGAAGTACTTCTTCGAGCAAAAGGATTTGAACATGAGACAGAGACGATGGTTGGAGCTCATAAAGGATTATGATTGTGAGATCCATTACCATCCGGGCAAAGCCAACGTGGTGGCTGATGCTCTTAGCCGAAAGGAGAGGCCCGAGCCAATTCAGGTGAATGCATACCAACTGATCATAACCTCTGATGTGATGAAGCAAGTCAAAGAGTTTCAAGATGAGGCACTGAAAGAAGATCATCTTAACTTTGAGAGAATGAGAGGTCTGGTCGCAGAATTGGGTGAAAACACGTTTGGTGTTAGAACCCGATTCGGGATAACGTGGATTCCTCGTTTTAGGGATCTACGGGTGAAGATAATGGATGAGGCTCACAAGACTCGATACTCCATTCATCCTGTTCCCACAAAGATGTATCAAGGTATGAAGAAAGATTATTGGTGGCCGGGTATGAAGCGCGATTTGGTGGGGTATGTGAGTAAGTGCCTTACTTGCTTGCAAGTGAAGGCCGAGCATCAAAAGCCGTACGGGAAGATCCAACCTTTGGATATATACCGGAATGGAAGTCGGAGCACATCATCATGGATTTCATCACGAAGCTGCCACATACTCCGAAAGGGTACGATGCCATATGGGTGATTGTGGACGGTCTGACGAAGAGTGCTCACTTCCTACCGATTCGCGAGACATATTCATCCGAGAGGTTGGCTGATCTTTTCATCAAGGAGGTTGTAACTTGTCACGGTGTGCCGGTGTCTATTTTGTTCGATCGTGACACCCGGTTTACATCTAAATTCTAGAAGAAATTCCACAACGCAATGGGGACGAGGTTACACATTAGCACGACTTATCATCCCCAAACTGATGGTCAGTCAGAAAGGACCATTCAGACGTTGGAGGACATGCTTCGGGCATGTGTGATTGATTTTGGTGGAAGTTGGGATGACCACCTACCATTAGCCGAATTCTCATACAACAACCATTATCATGCGAGCATTGGTATGCAACCTTACGAGATGCTATACGGTAGGAGATGCAGAACACCCGTCTGTTGGGGTGACATTGGTCAAAAAGAGTTAGGGAGCGTCAAGGTGATCGAGGGTACGACTGAGAAGCTTGAGAAGATTAAAGCCTTCATGAAGGCAGCCAAAGATAGACATAAGTTGTATGCCGATAATCGACGTAGACCGATTGAGTTCCAGGTGGGTGACCGGGTTATGTTGAAGGTCTCACCTTGGAAGGGTATTCTTCATTTCAGAAAGCGGGGCAAGTTGAGCCCGAGATACATAGGCCCTTTCTGAATCATTGCTCGGGTAGGAGAGGTGGCCTATAGATTAGAGTTACCCGATGAGTTAAGTGGAATTCACCCGACATTCCATGTATCTCATCTAAGGAAGTGCTTAGCTGATGAAGACATGATTGTTCCATTGGAGGATATCGAATTAGACGAACGGCTCAATTATGTGGAGCAACCAGTGGCAATCATTGATCGAAAAGAGAAAAGGGTGATAAATAAAGTGGTTCCCCTTGTGCATGTGCAGTGGAAGCATAGGAAGGGATCTGAGTCTACGTCGGAGACTGAAGAAGAGATGAGGCAGCATTACCCACAATTCTTTAAGGAATAAAAGGTTTCGGGGACGAAACCTATTTAAGGGGGGTGGACTTGTAACACCCGGATGTTTTAAAGTCAAGAAAAGAATGAATAAAGTGAAGAAAAAGAAGTAAAAGAGATAAAACCGAAGTCTAGGGTTAAAAGTGTCCAAAAGGACAAAATGTTTGAAAAGTGGGTGTAAAAGGTGGTATGGCCGCCCATATGTCACATACACCACTGTTTTTCGGATTTTAGAGAGAGAAAGAGTAGCTAGTTCTCGGTTTTGAAGGAAGAATAAGAAAGAATTCGAATTCAAGGTAAGAATTCATGCTTTTATGGTGTTCTTGGCTGGTCTTATCCTCGGGTTTATGCTTATGTGTGTGTTTGTATGTGTTTGGGTATGTTTTTAGTGGGTTTCTTAATGATTGAATTCAATTTGCAAATGAGTTGGAGGAAGCCATACTCAAAAGCTGCAAAGGTGAGTTCTAGGACCCCTCTTTTACTGGTTTTTAACTGATTTTGGGGCTGGAAATGCATGAATATATGTTTTTATTTAACTGGGTTTCGGACCCGTATGCTTGAATGTGTGTATGTTGATGTTATGATGTGATGTGTGACTATGTTCATACTTGATGATGTATGATTGTGTTTCTAGAGGGTAAGATTAAAGCTTAGAACATGATGAATGGCGCATTAAAATTAAGTATGAGGTTTTAGACCCACTTGATAAGTTTTTAAATCTGCCTAAGTGGTTGGAAGTAAATGCGGATGAAAAAGGGTTAATGCGGATGAACATTAACCAATGGGTAAGTGAATGCGGATGAAGTCAATGCGGATAAGGTCAATGCGGATGAGCATTGACTAAGTGCAGGAAATGCGGATGAGCATTGTCTAAGTGCAGGAAATGCAGATGAGCATTTGACTAAGTATGGAAATGCGGACGGGCAAAGTAAGTCAATGCGGATAAAGTGAGTCAATGCGGATGATCATTGACTAAGTGCAGGAAATACGGAGGAACATTTGACTTAGTATGGAAATGCGGATGGGCAAAGTAAGTCAATGCGGATGAAGTAAGTCAATACGGATGAAGTGACCAAATGCGGATGAGTTAGGCAAATGCGGATGAAGTATAACCAATGCAGATGAGTTAGGCAAATGCGGATGACAAGTGCGGATGAACACTTAGAAAAATTATGACTTTTTGGGGAAAAAGAGGTAATGTAGGCTTTGACCTAGGAGATTCCGGAGGTTATGTAAGTTGACTTTTGAGGTCATAAATGGCATGATGGGCATGTAATGTATGTGCTTGATGTTTATGCATGATGATGATGATGATGTTGCATGGTTATGCATGATGTATGTTATGCATGTATGATGCCCTGCATGATGATGTATGAATGATATGTTTATGTTCCTTGTGATGATGTATGATTATCTTTCCTATGACTTCACATGTTATGATAATGAATGAACGAAGTATTATGTAATGTAAAGTGAAAGATAATGAAAGAGGAACATGATGAATGAATGCATGCATTAATGAATGAATGTAAGAAAGGCTTGCAAGCAAATGTATGGAGGTTCACACCCAATGAAGGGTGTTAGCTCAACTGTGTGCGGGTTAGCTACCCCAGAAGGATGCACATTGGGGTCTAATCTTTGTGATTGATCATACGTATGGGATCCTTGTTGCTTGCCCTAGGTACTGGAGTCAGCTTCATCACAATGTTCGAGGTCTATGAAAGACCTCAGGCCCAGTTACCCGCTTCGTGCACAATGTTCGGGATATAGCATATGGCATTGATCCGGAATGAAAGAGAAAAGATAAATTGTGCATGTAATTACCCTAGGTATTGGAGTCAGCTTCGTGCACAATATTCAAGGTCTATGAAAGACCTTAGGCCCAGTTACCTGCTTCGTGCATAATGTTCGGGGTAATGTACATTTCACTGGAAGTAATGATGAATGAATGAAAGTATGAACGAAAGAATGAAGAAGATAATAATGATATTATATGTATGTACGTACGATGTATGATCACAAACAAATGTTAAGTATAATATGATTAGAAAAGAAAGGATGGCTTTATGAAAGAAAAGTATGTTTTGCTATAAAATTAGAACTCACTGAGCAACACTGACTTTTATACATTTTCCAGTTGGCAGGTAAGGTTGCTGAGGATGGTACGAGGCAGCTGCTCAGCTCTTTTGGATGGCATCCATTTATTTAAAGCTTTTGTGATGTAATACAACCAATGTAATTTTGTAACTGACAAAGGATGCATTATTTTGCAAAAGTTTTTATGACGAAATTAAATGCCATTGTTTATGTTTCTGCTGCAATGTTTTGATGATTAAATGCAAAGTATATGTTTTATGTGCGAAGAATTACCAGCTGTAAGCGTCCCGGGGACGGGGCCTTACAGGAATGAACTTAGTCGTGCGATTGAGCCAATCGTGCGACTGAACCTACTGAAGTTTGAAAATTCGTAGGTTAAACGTGTTTTGGCCGTAAAAACTCGAATTTTCACAACCCTAATTGCCGTATGCCGGAAAAACTAAACTTTATGGTCAGGAAACGTCTAAGCCTTCGTTTGACAAAAAAAGATTGCCTTTTTAGTAAAAAAACACAATTTTGTATCAAAAACGATTGAATCAACACATAATCAAGAGGCAAGGCTCTGATACCACTTGTTAGGGATCGTGTACCGAACATTGAACTAACTAATTAACGTGTATACCAAACCAAATAGTGCGGAATCCTATTTGATTGGTGATCCAATCAGTGAGAACGCACGTAGAAACAATTATGTATTGAATCTAACATTTAGAATCGATTAGGAATCGATCTACTACGATCTATGAACTTGGAGTATGATCTTAGAGGTCTCTGGACGGCTAGGGTACGTTTTTAGTCGAAGTGTGTATGATGCTTACGTTTTTCTACGAATTAGGTGGTATTTATGGGTTAGGGTTGCTCATTCGGGCGACTGAACCATTAGCATAGTTCATTCGTACAATTGAGCTGCAGTTGATCCATTTGCACGACTGAGTGTTCAGTCGTGCGACTGAGTCAGTCGCATGAAGTTGTTCAGGCGTATGGACTATTTAGGCGCATGGACACTCAATCGCATGGCCATCCGGACGCATGACCACTGTTGGGGCACATGGTCCAGTCGGACGCATGAGAACTTCACTTAACCAAGTTGAATGTATTCATTATTATAACATTATGCATATCAGTTCAAACAATCACAAACCTATATAATCTAGTCAATATGTGTTACACAACTCATTAATGAAATATTAAACATTATAAATCACAACCAAACATTCTCATTTAATTAATTACCCAAGCATTACATAAGCGTAAGACATTCAAGACATATTTTATTAAGATCTAAATCTAGGTACATATGTATCAACTACACATATTTAAATATTTAAATGTAAGATTTCATAAATTTGTTAAGGGTAAACATTGTATTATATAGGACAAAATATAATTAAATTAAACCTTTAAGTATTTGAAAAACAATAAATAATTAAAAATCTCTGATTTTTTTGACAAAAAAAATAATAATAAAGTTCTAATTAGGGTGAGGGGGTATTTTCGTAATTACAGGCGAGGGATTCTCATAATCCCTCGCTGACTCAGCGAGAGATCAAAGACATGTCAGTGAGGGGTACACATGGGCGAGGGATTATACCAGATCCTCGCTGGGCACGCTTTTCTGGGTGAAGGATTCCCATAATCGCTCGCCACATCACCAATATATGACACGTGGCGGGCTCCGATTGCTTGTTTTTTATCAACTTTAATTTTAACCAGTTATTTTAGCAATTCTTTTTGGTTAATTGGTATGTTGGTAATTTTGAAAACTACAAACCATAGTGGTCAAAACAAAAACCATAAAATCTATCATTTTGCCAGATTGATGGTCTTTAATATAAGAGATAATACTTGTATATTTTAACAATTAACTATTACTAATGATTTATAAGAGATAAAAAAGAATTTTTTTCCTTGTTGGTAGTAACTACCATCGGTAATAACTTTAATACTTGAGCACTAATTAGTATGTGCTAACACAAAAGTAACATATTCATCTATTTCATTACAAGATTTGACCCTATCACGACGACAAATGTTGTCGCCGTAGGTGACAAAAGTTGTCGCCATAGCTTATCACGACGACATGTCGTCACAACATGTCAAAAAACAAGTCGTCGCTATAGAATGCGTGGTCATTGCCCTCTATCGTGGCAACAAAGTCGTCGCTACAAACCTGTCGCCATTATTTTATTTTTAATTTATTTTAATCAAAATTAAAAATAAATATCCTATGTTACGATGATATGTTGTCGCCATAGGTATTTTTATACAATAAATAATAAAACAGAAAATATATTAAATTAATTTTTTAGTTTGATCTATGGTGACGACATGTCGTCGCAATAGGTATTTTTTATAATAAATAATAAAAATAGAGAATATATTAAATTAATAAATTAATATTTTTAATTTGACCTATATTGACAACATGTCGTCGTCATAAGGTCCCTTGTTAAAAATTTTATTTATTTCCGGGTTTTTTTACCTAAAATTTATTGTTTTTAACACAAATCAGATATATAGAAATGAAACCTAAATATTATGAATACCTTAATGAAGATCAAATAATTTTAATTAAGTACATAACAAACAAAACAAAAGTACCGTCACACTCTCAAAATCCATGTGTGGAGTTTTACCGCGAGGCGTGTGAACAAACTAGGATCACAGTCAATAATTACTCAGAACGACTTTATATGCCACATTTAAATAAAACCAACCAAAGTTCAAACTTTAAAACCATGCGGAAGCGTTTTGTAAATAAGACAACCCCAAAGTAATAAAATGTGTAATATGGCAAAACACGTGTCATCCCAATGTTTAAAACCCATAAATGAAAGACAAACAAATATGTCTATGAAATGAAGTCTTAGAATGCATGCTGGACTCGTGTTATGCTCCTAATGGCAAGCTGAGTTAACGACCTGACAATAGCATACTAAAAAATATCAACACAATGGTTGGTGAGTTCGAGAGTTTGCGTTTATCAAAAATATTAACAATTGTATAGCATAAGAAGTGTATTGAAATTGATAGCTAGTATATATTCACAAGTAATAATCATAGTAATTTCGCGATCGAAGCTGATTGTGTTTCGTTTGTTGCATCCCGTCACGACTTACTAGGTCGTGATGATGTTTGTGTTTAGGACAAAATTGCATCCGTTTGACCTCGAGTCGCATAGGTGGGGCTCGTCAAACCCATTAGTACTACCAAGATTTTCCACTAGTTACCATTATTAACGATCTGAAAGTGTGAAGACTTTCAAGGTATTAAGCACTATGTTAAAACATACACAACTTATAATAATAAAATAGCGTTTGAGTACAAGTATGCTACCTCCACCAAAAGAAGGTTTATAAAATAGAGGGGCATGAACTCACCTGGTGTATAATGATAATGAATAAAGAGACTCGTGATAGGTGCAAAGACAACCCTTCAAAGGTTACCTAGAATACACAAGTACATAAGTACGTGTACACAAAAAACTTAACAACCCTAGGTGCTCAATAAACACATTGACCCAAGGTTTTGAAATGCAAGACTCATTTGACCTAGTTGACCCGTTTGACCCGTTGGTGACATATTAGTTGGAATATTGTTTAATCATATATGATAACTTAACATACAAAAGTATCATACAATTTATCCATACGTATCATATTATCAACCTAGGTTCTACCTAAGTGTAAGGCCCCGTTCCCGGGACGCTCATAGCTGGTAGATCATCACACATAAAACATATATTTACAATACTTAAATAAACATTGCAACGGAAACATGAAAAAATGACATTTCATTTCATTATAAAAGCTTTTGCAAAATAATACATCATTGTCAAGTTACGAAATACATGTTGCATTACTTCAGAAAAGTATTATACAAAATGGATGCCATCCAAAAAGAGCCAAGTAGCCACCCCGTGCTATCCTCAACAACCTTTACCTGCCAACTGGAAACACATAAAAGTCAGCGTTGCTGAGTGAGTTCTAGTTTTAAAACAAAACATACTTTACTTTCTTTCAAATCATACTATACTTTCGTACATGATCACACATCATATGTACACATAGATAATAGCATTATTATCTTCATCATTCGTTCATTAACTTTCTTTCATTCATCATACGTCATTATCATTCACTTTTGTTACTTTCATTCATACTTTCTTACTTTCGTTCGTATGTTCTTTACTTTCGATGACATGTACGATACCCCGAACATTATGCACGAAGCTGGTTACTGGGCTTGAGGTCTTTCATAGACCTCGAACATTTTTCACGAAGCTGACTCTAGTACCTAGGGCAAGTACATTCACCACTTATCTTTTCTCTTTCATTCTGGATCAATGCCATATGCTATACCATGAACATTATGCACGAAGCTGGTTGCTGGGCCTGAGGTCTCTCATAGACGTCGAACATTGTGCACGAAGCTGACTCTAGTACCTAGGGAAAGCGGCAAGGATCCCATACATATGGTCAATCACAAGGATTGGACCCTAGTGTGCATCCTTCCGGGGTAGCTGACCTGCACACAGTTGAGCTAACAACCTTCATTGGGTGTGAACCTCCATACATTTGCTTGCAAGCCTTTCTTACTTTCATTCATTCATTAATGCATGCATTCTTTCATTACATTCCTTTTTTATTATCTTCCACTTTACGTTACATAATACTCTTCATTTCATTCATTAACATTCAACGTAAAGCCACGGGAAAATAATCATACATAATAAGGAACATCAACATGATCATACAAACATCACCAAACAAGGCACCATCATACATACATAACATACATCATACATACCATCATGCATAAGCATCATGCATAAGCATCAATCATACATCATCATAGATTGCTCATCACATCATCTATGACTCCAAAAAGTCAACTTACATAGCCCTCGGGAACCTCCCAAGTGAAAGCCTACATTCTACTTTTTCCCCAAAAAATAGAAAATAATCTAAGCCTTTAGGCGCATGAACACTATGTAGGCGCATGAGCACTATGCAGGCGCATGGCCTTTCAGATGCATTAGGAACACTTAGGCGCATGGGAACTTTCAGACGCATTGACACTATTGGGGCGCATGGGCAACACGTAGTCAATTTTGGGCAAATCCTAGGCGCATGAGCACTATGCGGGCGCATGAGTGCCTAGGCGCATGAACTATCTGGGCGTATGAAAACTTAGTCAATTTTAGCCTATTTCAAGGCGCATGAGTATTATTCAGGCGCATGAGGTTTTGGGCGCATGGGACACTTAGGCAGCTATTTGCAGTTGGGCGCATGAGCTACTGTTTCGGCACATGGGCAGACTATATCACACTTAAACATCATAATTCGGTCCAATCATCATCTATCATGTTCTAAGCTTAAACCATACTTTCTAAGCCTTAGGAACACAATCATAACATCATTCAAACACATACATAGCCCAAAATCGAACCCCACCCGAAATCACACATATAAACACATACGGGTATGTAACCCAACTTTTATAAAAAGTTCATACATGCATTTCTAGCCCCAAAGAAGTTTAAAACAAGTGAAAAGGGGGTTCTAGACTCACCTTTGCAGCATATGGTTATGAGTTCTTCAAAAACCCGTTTGCAACAGAGTTCAACCGCCTAGAAACCCACCCAAAACACACACCCGAACACATACAACATACATAAGCATACACTGAGGATAAAACCAGTTAAGAACATCATAAACACACGAATTCTTACCTTGAATTCGTCTTTTCTTCTTCAAACCCGAGCTCTGATCTTTCTCTCTGTAAAACCCGAACTCAAAAGGTGAAAAGTGGCATGGCATGGGTGGCCATGCTACTTTTGTACAAAATAAAATAAATTTTGTAACTTCTACATATTACCCCCTTAACTTGGATTAAATATCATTTCTTTCTTTTCCTCCACTTTTATTCTTTCTTCCATGAATACAAAAGTATCCGGGTGTTACACTAAGTCATCATGCCATGTTAGATCATCATACACTTATGCAAATCTCAAACAATCAACATGCTAACATATATATAAATACATCACAGTAAATAATTCATACGCGAAGACTAATCATGCACCACATGCCATGTGAAGCCACTCACTACTTCACATCCTAAACCTACCATTCCTACTAAGTAGGGGCCTCAGATTTGCACGCATGTATGACAATCATATCAGATTCATTCATTTAGTTCATTCCAACCAACATACACAATGAACATCAATTCCAATCCCAAACATGATCTCCTATTCACTAACCATAATTCATCATCATGTATGATCATCAAAACGTATACTTCTTACATGATTAATCAAGCATCCCTACAACTCAATTACACAATCTGTCACAACAATCATTCTAACATAATCATAACATCATAAGCATGCCCAATTTATCATATCCAATGTTCCATAAAAATAAAGTTTCCCTTTGGGAAAGTAACACCCAAAAGTGATCTAGCATCCAATTCAATCATAATTTCAACAATTATATACCTAATCAAGTTTATAACATTCATTCTAACATGTTAATCACCTCCAAAATATCCAAATTCCCAAACATCATACACAAAAGTTTCTACTTTTAGTAAGTCATGATCAACATCTCAATTTCATGGATTTTCTTGCACAATTCAACTAAACTAACATCTAAGCATTACATCTAACATCTTAGCATCATCAAATCATGAATTCCAAGAACAAAAAGTTTCCTCAATAGGCAATGTATGAACTAGATGATCAAACCATAGATTTCTTGCACAATCAACATACTCTAGCATTCATACAACCTAACTAACATCAAATAATCATCTAACAATCATCAATTTCATATTATCATCATCAATTCCAAAATTAGGGTTCATCTTCATCCAATACTATGAACAACCAATCAAAACTAACCTTTAGATGTGCTTAGATGATGATTATCACTTGCAATCAACTTGTAATACTTGAATCCCAATCAAAATTGACTTGTATGCTTGCTTTTGGATCAAAATCGCAAAGAATGGGGTGTGGAGGTGAGGTTATGTCCGAATGAGGGGTTTGGGAGGCTAGGGTTGGGTTAATTTTGGTAATATGTGGTTAAAAAGTATTTACAAAATAACCCCTTTAATTTATTTTATAAAAACTATCTTTCTAGTACTTTTTAAATAATCTAGACTATAATTTATAAGTATTATTAACCAACAATAATAATCCTAACATTTACAATAAGTCACATAACAAATAAAATATATATAACACGTTGTCACGTTATCGCGTAAAGTTCACAAAATATATATTTTGTTAGGATCGTGTATTGAATGAAATACTAACTGATATACGTGTATACCAAGTCAAATAGTAAGGAATCCTATTTGATTGGCGATCCAATCAGTGAAAACGCACGTAGAAACAATTGTAGATTGAATCTAAACGTTAAGAATGATTGGTAATCGATCTAGTGCGATCTATGAACTTGGAACAGGTTCTTAGAGGTCTCTGGACGGCTAGGGTATGATTTAGTACGTAGGTTTTCGAAGTGTTATGTTTTTCCACAATTTAAGTGGTATTTATAGGTTAGGGTTTCTCATTCGGGCGACTGAACCATTAGCATGGTTCAGTCGTGCGATTGAGTCATGCGGTTGAACCATTCACACGACTAAGTGTTCAGTTGTGCGACTAAGCAATCTCATGTTACAATCGTGTGACTGATCCAGTCTCCTGGTTCAGTCGTGCTACTGGTTCATTAGCATGAAGTTGTTCATGCGTATGGTCTATTAGCATGGGCCATTCGTATGAGAACTTCATATGATTAAGTTTGAATATGTTTCACAATCATTATTTGACTTAGATCTATTCAAATAGCCACAAACCAATATATTTAGTTCAATAAGCGTAATACACAATAACCAATGAAATATTAAACATTATAAGCATAAACCACACATTGTATTTCATTCAACCATCCATTTTCATATATGTAAGACATGAAAGACTTTTACATTAAGCTCATAAACTAGGTACATATGTATCTACAAACTCCCCTTGGACCTAGTTTAGTTTATTGTCTAACATTCTTCATTAGCTCTTTATATTTCTTGTACTTCTCCTCTCTTGTGACTCCTGCATGTATTTCAAAAGTAAAGCAGAGCCATATGACATTCTGGAATTGAAGAGCTTTTACAATGTCCTACGAGTCATAGAACAGTGGCCACTTGTATAAGGTGTAAACATCATCAGCCGACAAGTTAGTGAGCCATATGGGGTCAAACACCCTGATAGTTTCCATACTACCATTTATGTTCAACACTATGACCACCTCGTCTGTTCTCCAATCGTAGTACCACCACTTGAAGTATGGAGTGAAGTCCTGTGGCATTTCCCGTAGAGGGCTTCTAGACATCGTGTGCGGAGGACTCCACTTCAGCATAATCTTTGGCTTCCCAGTTATGGTATCGACTTCAGATATTCTGATATACCTCGTTGGTTGTTGAGGTTTGAAGTTGACCCACCGGGTGTGGTACTCTCTCTTTAAAGCTGCTTCAAACCAGCCTGACATCTTACGAGGGTCAGCATATCGCAATTTCAATGTTGCTAGCTGGTTAAGCTCGAAACCCCGAAGAGTCTTCAAATCGTGTAGGAATCTGAAGTACTCGATCCCCTTCTCTCTTTTAACAGCATAAGCATTAAAATCTTCAAAATAGGCCCATGCTATAATTTTGCCTGACACCTTGTGATGCTTCTTCACTTTATAGAGTTTGGTGTAGACATTTGACTTTGGAGCACTGTGTTGGGCTCTAATTTATGCAAAACATGCAACCCATTCAGCCTTTCTTATATTGACATCGGCTTCTGAGGCTTGGGCCTGGTCTTCCTTCTTCTCCGACTCTTGCTCCATCTTATCCAGAGTTTCAAAAGTATCACTAACAAGGGAGTCACCCAGACATTTGACGTCTTCAATTTCGATTTCATCGACATCGTTAAGCTCAGCGTCATTGTCTATGTCCACCGTAGGAGCATCCTTCATGATCTCATCGAGATTCAGTCTGAGTTGAGACTTGATCTGCTGAAGGGGAGCAATGTCATATTCATCTGGCTGAGATGTGTGATCTACTTGATTTAAACATATAAACACATCATACATCAGTAAGTAATCAAAAAGTAAGCATCACATATATACATAAACATTAATTACATAATATTAATCCAAAATTCAATTACAAAGTTTTTCAAGTACATAAATGTCTAATCATTACTTTTCCCCTGAATAGCTGGCGCGTCAATAGGAGGGGCAGAAGATGAGGCTCATTGGTCTTGATTTCTCTTTGTACATCTCTCTTGAGCTTGAGCTGATGTAGATGCAGCTGCATCTCCTTCTTCATCATCATCACTGTTCTGCCCTTCCCTTGTCTCTTCCTTCTCACTAGCCTCATCATCATCACTATCATCTTCACCATCATCATTATCATCATCATCGTCATCATCATCATCATCATCATCATCTCCTTCTCTTATCTTGAATGGCTCATCGTTTGAGCCCTTGAGCTTGAGCATGATGGTCTTGTTCGAAGCCTCAAACTCCTCTATGCTCTTTGATGAGTGGACATTTTGCTCCTGGAGTTGGGCAATTTGCTCAGCTTGCTATGAGATCTGCTGTGCTTGGGTGGCATTTAACTCCACCAGCTGACGTAGTTGGTCAGTCTTTTCTTGATCAGCAGCTAACAGCTTCAGCACCATACGGTTGAGTGCTGACAGCTGTTCCTCTACTCCAATGGGAGGTAGAATTGATCCTATGTGGTATGTAGGGTGGGATGATGGTCCGGCTTCGTGGCTAGTGGTGGTGGTGGTGGCAGTGGTGAATATTAGGGGTGGTATAGATGTAGGTGGTGGTGGATGAGTTGTAGTGGTGGTGGATGGGATGTGGGTAAGTGGTGGAGTGGGTGAGGCATGGGTTGTGAGGTGGTAGTGGTGGTGGCAGGTGGTGTGGTAGCAGTGGTGGTGGTAGTGGTGGAAGGTGTAGCTGAGGTAGTGGCTGTGATGGTCGATGAGGTCAAGGTAAACTTCAGTCTTTTCCCTTTCTTGCCATTGGGGTATGCCATCCTCTTCTTCCTTGAGCCTCTAGGCATTGAGGCTCCCCCTTGGCTGCTGGGCCGGTCCGGGGCATATGTGGGATCTGAATCAGCAGCAGCATCCCCAGACTCCCCTGGGCGTCCACCAACCGTCCTCAAACCTCTCTCTGTGGCAACCACCCTGCTGCCCATAGTCCTCATTAGAGGCTCCTCATCACTCTCTGCCTCCTCATCGGGAGGACAAAAATCCTGGTAAAAGCTGGTAGTGGTGGCATCTGTATGGGTAGGGGGTGGAGATGTAACATGGGTAGTGGGGCCCCTAGTAGAAGCAGGCCCAGAGTCTCCGCTGGTGTCACCGCCATCGTCGGAGTCATCAGATGGAAGAGCAATTTGCTCAACATCTGAGTCACTCTCCTCATGGCACCACTTTCGCCTAGCTGGCGCCATGTAATCAGCCTAGGCCAGATGCCCGAAGAGTCTCTTCACAGGGGCTTGACTTGCTTCCCCCTGTAGACCTTCATGCGGCCCAAGGTTGTGTCATCCATAATCTCAAGCGATATAGCATCGTGGCTCTCCTTGGGCAAGGCAGGTAGCTTCTCATCGATAATCATCTGCAAGAATCTGGGGTACATGCAGAATCCCTCCTTGCCCTTTGCCTCAAGGTTCTCTATCAGGTAGGAAAAAATCATACTGGAGAAACTGAAGGGGTGGTTGAGTACCACTGCCACGTAGGCATTCTGGATCCGGTCTGAGAGGTCATCAAAACCACCCCTCCTCGATGCCATGCACTTCTGTATCACATGCGCCAAGTACTTAAACTAGGGACACAGGTTGCTTTTGTTTAGCACACCTGCATTTATGTCCCCAGCGTACTTCATCCTAAGGAAGCACCCTCTCACTGTTAGAGGGTGTAGCCTGGTCGGGTGATCTGCATCGTCACCCAAATCTAGCACTCGACGAATATCAGCAGCAGTCACCTCAATGCCACCCGAAAATAGCACTCCGGATGTTGTAGGGCTCATGTGAGCGATCAACCGATGCCCCCTCCCAGAAGGCCTACTGCATAGACTGATAGGGAGTGCATGGTGTAGATATGGCTTTGTGGATCTGTGATCTCTTCAGAAAAGCTATAATACCAACACACTCAGCAGCGTTCCGAGTTATGGCATCCAGATGTGCATAAATATTATGCTTGGGGTTTATCATCCACCTATGAGCCATCAATCTGTAAAACAAGGAGCATACGAGTTAGATCATCACCCAACAGAACCATTTCTAATTAACCTATTTGAAATTAGTCTGGTTCAATCATGCGATTGAACCATACGACTGGATTCAGTCGTTTGACCTAACATGCGACTGGAGAAAATCGGGTGACTATTCATGCGATTGAGTTCAATCAGATGACTGAGCCTGCGATTGGTTCAGTCAGCTAACTGAGCACATTCGCGTCATTCATTCGGCCGACTGAGTCATTCGACCAGCTCAGTCGGGCGATTGTAGTTCATCCTGGTGTCCAGTCGCATGACCTACTGTTTGTTCGACTGAAATTCGAATTCTGACCAAATCTTAAACTTAGACGTCGTGTTTTGGTTCATTAGACTCACAATAACCTAACTTAGCACCTAATAACTTTGATTTCAACACTTTACTTAGTTTAGTTAGGTTATTTGTCCAATTTCCATCTCGAGACTTGTTAGGGCTGAAAGTCATAAATTAGGACTCAAATCAACTGAAATTTTGTTGGATAGCACCGCATTATACCTGTATAATCACCAGAGAACGTCACAATATCGAAATAAGTAGGCAAATTAGGTCTGAAGAAATTTCGGCAGGTAACGACACTTTATGCGATTTTAGGGCGAATAGCGGTGATGAGTTTATGCGATCAACTATGGCCCTATTTATATTGAATCTGATTTCAATCGGGCGACTGGACCAATTCGCTCTTTTCATTCGGGCGATTGGATCTCAATCATGCGATTGGTTCAGTCGATCACATCCAGTCGGCCGACTGGGTTTCAGTCGGGCGACTGACTCATTCTCACAGCTCCATTCGGGCGATTGGCTCAATCTTGTAAGCCATTCGGGTGAATGGTTCATATTCATGCTCCATTCGGTTGACTAGGGAATAAGTATGGTCCAACTGGACGAATGGATCATACTTATGGTTTTGACTTTATGACCATTTGACATTTAACCCCATTTAACAGTTGACTAAACGTTACGAGCATTTGATCATCTCAGACATGATCATTTTAAATTTGAAAACTTTTGATCACCTTAGTCGTGATCCCTTTGTAAACAAAACACATTTTGTCACCTCAGACATGACCCATTTAATATTAAAAGCACGTTTGGTCACCTCAGACGTGACCCATTTAATATTGAAAGCACGTTTGATCACCTTAGACGTGACCCATTTTAAGTGATTGAATCCCAGAATGAATTCCATGACATAGTCCGGCATCTAACCTAAATTGACAAACTTAGAAAAAAGAAACAACTAGATTTTAAGACATTTTTGAGATTTTGTGGGAGGTGGAAATCCTAAGATTGAAATCTAACAGATTTATTTCTTGAACAGACAGCTTCAAGTTATTTTGACCATAGAGAACTGATTCATTATGGAATCATACAGGTAATCAAATCATTCAGGAAGTGTTACTAAAAACATTTGATGCTAGATTCTTGTTTTCGACGAGAGTCATTAGCAAATTTAGAAAATCATACTAGTACTATAAGACACACACATTTATTTGGACTTTCAAGAACTGTAGTCATGATGATTGTTAGTATACATGTCCACTTAAATCCATACATAGACTTTTGACACAGATTGGTGATAGTTTAAGGTTTAATTATTTCAACAAGCATTTGTGGATCCCATGCTTATATGGTAATCAACATTCCTCAGGAGATTTTTGAGCGGTCTATGGGTATTTTGACAAGAAGAAACTATTCTTAGAGCTTTCAAAGAGAAGCCAAGCCTCAGGTCAGTGCCACTGCACAACAAAGAGGCGGCAAACAACAATGAATTCTAAAGTATATAGATTATACTTATCCTTAGGTCAGGGCCACCGCACAGCAAAGAGGCACATAACCTATCTTCTTGTTCGAACAATTTATTTTGTTGCACAGATCGCACCAACAACCTAGGTTATCAGTTTGATTGCTTTTTGCATTTTTCATCATGTGCTTTGCTCATATGTTGGTCATCCGCACACATTTGTGGCGTTTATTTTGCTCATCACCCCTTATTGGAACTTTTTTTATTGTGTTAACCAGGGATAAGATAATAACCCATAGCTTGTTGAATAGCTTAGTTTGATCTTGAAATCACCAAAGAGGTGTACTTATCTATTGTGTTGAATATATCGACATATCATCTAATGGTCTAGCAACCTCTAGGTCTACTTTCTCTGTGTTACCTTAGTAGTAGCTAGTTTTACTATCATTTTTCCTTTTATTTTTGCTTAGACTTCTCAGACTTATACTTTGAATTTGTCATCTAATTCAATTTAAATCTTTTAAAGTCCCAAATGTTTTGTTCCTGTGTACTATCATTTTCTATAGTCGTTGAATCGATATCTCAGATACGATCTCATTTCTATCAGCTTGCCTGTCCTCCTCCCTCGTTTTTTTCTTTAATGACTGACTTAACCTATTCTCTCCCTAAAATTCTAAAACCATAAAAGAATTGCATTTTTAGGATTTTAATAGGCGAAGAAATAATAGCAATAAAAATAATTAAAGCAAATAATCTAAAATTAAAGAAAATAAAAGAAAATTTTACTTTACGCATCAGACTAAGCATGGTCATCTTTTTGAATTACCTCACTTTTCTTTTTAACACCATTGACCTCTAACAAGTATAGAAAACATGGTTTATCAAAAGCTTTTGTATAGAGGCCAGCGCGTTGAAAATTCGTATTTATTTTAACGACATCGATTAGATTCTTTTCAAAGCAATCACGTATAAAGTGATATTTTATGCCGATGTGTTTGGTCTTAGGATGTTGGACATGATTTTTAGTAACGGATATTGCAGCAGAATTATCAACAAAAATAGGGGTGTTAGAAAATTGCAAACCGTAGTCCCGCATCTGTTGTTGAATCCAGATGATTTGAGAACAGCAGCTTGCCGCAGCAACATATTCAGCTTCACAAGTTGACAACGCAACAGATGTCTGCTTCTTATACTGCCACGTGACTAATCTTCTCCCAAAGAAGTGACAACCTGCTGATGTAGATTTGTAATTCATCTTGCAACCGCCATAATTCGAATCACTGTACGCGGTAAGCTCGAAGTCATCGTCATGAGGATACCACAATCCAAGTATGGGTGTACCCTTCAGATAACGAAATATCCTTTTGATCCTAATAAGATGGTTAACTTTTGGTTTTGCTTGATATCTTGAACAAAGACATGTTGCATACATAATATCAGGTCTTGAGGCAGTGAGGTACATGATGGATCCAATCATTCCTCGGTACATGGTGGCATCAACCAGATCACCATTCTTGTCGGGTGCTACATCATGGTTTGTAGCCAGTGGAGTCCCAGCTACGGAAGCATTCTCCATATCAAACCGACTGAGAATATCCCTGACATACTTGGTCTGATGTAGGAATATCCCCTTTGGTGTTTGATCCACCTGTAACCCGAGAAAGAACTTCATCTCTCCCATGGCAGTCATTTCAAATTCTGCCTTCATTACTGCTTCAAATTCTTTACATAATTCTTTGTTCTTGGAACCAAAGATTATGTCATCAACATAAATCTAAACAAGCAGCAGATCACCATCCTTTTCTTTTATGAACAACGTGCAGTCAATTACACCTCTGCGAAATCCATGTTTCACAAGGTGATTGAGAGTTTTTCATACCATGCTCTCGGGGCTTGATGAAGCCCGTAGAGAGCCTTATCCAGTTTCTAAACTCAGTCCGGATGATATGGATCCTCAAATCCTTCGGGTTGACTGACATACACTATTTCTCGGATTTCACCATGAAGAAATGCATTTTGTACATCCAATTGATAGACTTTAATCTTCATGTAAGAGGCATAGGCTAGGAAGATACGAATGGCTTCCATTCTCGCCACAGGTGCAAATACTTCATTGTAATCAATTCCCTCGACTTGTCGAAATCCTTGAACTACAAGCCGAGCCTTGTTCTTGATGATGACACCTTGGTCGTCTTTCTTACATTTCAAGACCCACTTGGTGCCAATGACCTTAACACCTTTAGGTCTATCTACCAGTGTCCATACACCTAACTTATTGAACTGAAGAAGTTCTTGCATGGCACTCACTCATGCCTCATCATTTAGGGCTTCACTAACGTATTTTGGCTCGAACTGAGACACAACACAATGATAAGCACCACGTGAAGGTACCCTTTCTCCATTACCGAGGCATAGTCAGCTGAATACAGCTGATTTCTTGTCTGAACTCTTGATCTTACATCCCCAATGAAATTTTCCAGAGGATGATAGACATTTAGGTGTGATTCAGGAGTGGTGGGAACAACTACCTTAGAATCAAGATTATGAACATTTGGTTCTGTGTCAGAGGCAGAAGGAGTGTGAGGTTCTCAAGACTCAGAGGCATCATTGTCAGATACTCATGGACTTGTAGTAATAGGAACCTGTTCCTCCTGATTGTTCTGATTATCCTCCATGACTTCATCGTCAGAGGAGGAGTCACTAGCTTCAAGTGCTCCCCCTGAATGGTTAGTCGATTCACCTTGTGAACCAGATGATGTTGATTCTTTTGATGGTGTGTTTAGAACATCATACATCATTTTGGCTGCTAACTTATCATCAGACGTGGAAAGAGGGATGTTGAAGGACTTGAAGAATCCATCATAGTCGAAAAAGAATGCGGGTCCTTTTCCAGCAGGAGGGGTGGTGTATCTCTGAACATCTACGTTACACCACACTTCTACTTGACCCGTTGAGTTGTTGTAAAACCTCTTATTCGGTATGTTGTATCCTAGAAAGATGCCCTCTTCAGCCTTCTCGCTAAACTTCCCATCCTGAGTCTTCTTCAGCAACGTACAGGAGATTGAATCCTTCTCGGTAGCTTTTGACAAGAAGCACTGTACTTTATGCTCTGTTGTTGAGGCCTTTGATAGATCCAAGACATAAATGTCATTATATCTTGATACAGACATTAAGACTTGGTCCTCCAGGATCTCATAGTCCTTTTTCAGGACATAGCACTTTTTGCTATCAAAAACTACCTTAAAACCCTTGTCACAAATTTAGGACACAGAAAGTAAATTGTTTTATAGTTGTTGAACATAGTTTACCTTATCAAACTTTACTTTCTCGTTCCCTATCTCCCCTTGAGCTGTAATGTAGCCTCCCTTATTTCCCACAAAGGAAACATGACCTCCTTTAATTTGTTTGACGTTTGACAGGAGTGCCCGGTTTCCAGTCATGTGCCTAGATGCTCTGCTATCTACGATCCAAGTATTTGTTTCATCACTATAGAGAACACCCTGCACATTTAATGGAAATGATTAGTTGAGGTTAGGGACCCAAGCCTTAACTGGCTTGGCTGACCCAGAGGCATCACACAACATAAATTCCACCCATTGACCTTTTGAGGGTGAGGGAATATCTGTCGTCTTCTCGTTCTCATTATCAGATTCATGGATAGATTTCTCTTTCCATAAGCCAGTCTTATGTAAGGTCTGTTTGTGATAGATAGATGACTGGTTGATAGGTTGAACTTTAGGTTCACTGACTCTTTAGTGTCATAAAGTTCAACCTTCTTCTTTGGCGTCTGATAATAAGGACAATAAGATGCAATGTGTCCACACTTTCCACATTTATAGCATGATCTGCTTTCAGCTTGATGATTTAAATATTTCTGTGGAGAAGTGTGGGACACATGTTTGACATTGTTTTGTTTGGGTTTTGACATTTCTTTCTTAGATGTTTTATCTGGTTTAACAAAATTAATTGTTTGAACATTTCTAACATCCTTTCTTTTTTGTTTTTCTAGATTTAGACATGAAGCACGTGGGTGGTTAACATGTTTGGTCTTTTTGGGTTAAGAATTAGACTTGGTTGAACCAGACTTAACTTTAACCTTTTCAAATTGTTTGTCCAGATTGACACAAGGCATTCTACGTTGTGATTTTAAAGTGGCCTCAATTAGTTTAGTGCAAGATTCATTAGATGTACATGTGGTATCTGGGTCACTTACTAGAGGAGTGGACACCACATGATCCTTGATGGGATTGTTATTGATTGGTTTACTTTTAGCTTTCATCAAGGTCAAATGTGGTGGTGGAACCACTTTATATCCCAAACCCTCCCTATTGTTGCGTTCTCTCACTAAGTGTCGGACAATGTCAGAAGAACTTGTCCAACTGTACAGTTTCTGTTTTAAGGAATTTACTTCTACTTCTAAAACTGCCTTTTGTTTCTTAGTGTCTTCAAGGGAGTTTAGATAGAACCTAATGTCATTAGCTTGGTTAAAGGCTACTACTTCGATTTCCCTAAGCTGTTTGTTCAAAAGGTCTATCTTTTCTTTGTAACTGTGTTCATTATGTTTTAGATCTCTATTGGCTTCTGTGCATAGTTGTAAGTCCTTTACTAAGCTATCATTATGATCTAATAACCTAGCAAATTTTAAATCAATGCTTTCTCTAAATTTATTACAATCAAAACAAGCATGATTATTGAAAAGTTGAGTAGTGGAACTTACCTGAGAGGGAGTGGTTGAATCAGCCATCAAGGCAGAGTCTGACGTTTCTGGTTTTGGTGATTCTGGACTTGTTGGACTTGTCCCTTCTTCAGGCCGGTGATCAACCACAGTTTCAGATTCTTCAATATTTGACATCACGAGCTCCACTACAATATCACTCTCACTTGCTGAGTCGTCATCTAAGTCCTTGTCACTAGCAATGTTGGATTCTCATGGAGACACAAACCGAAAGCTCCAATCTTGTCCTATGTCATCGTGAGTAGTCAAGGCTTTAGCATCCTTGCTTGATGAAGTAGGACTACTCGTGGGTTTATCCTGACAATTAAGGATGATAAAGGATTCCTATTTCCTATCTTTTTGGGCTTCACACACTCACGTTTGAGATGCCCCTTTTCCCCATAGTTGAAGCAGGTAACCTTGGACTTGTCAAAATCGAAGGTTGTGTCCTTAGTAGCAACAAGGTTCTGTCTGGTTTTCTTGAAAATTTTCTTCACTCTCCAGACAGCACTTGCTAAGGCCCACATTATGTCCATCCGTTCCAGCTCTAACTCGTCTACCTGCTCGTAGTCCTCATCTGCCAGATGGCGGTTCCCAATTTTCCCAGCAACTAGCCCATCATAGGAGTGGACTACTGCTGCTAAGAGGTCCATGTGCTCCATTGCTACCTCAACAGTCATATTCCCGAGATTCTTGATCTTCGGTTTTGTAGCATTTGCTTCAGGTGCAATGTATTGGGTACCAGATGACCCTAACATGTCAGATCCTTTAAAAGAGGCTTGAGATGGACCAGCGGAACTCGACACAAAAGCCGTTTGTAGTGGAGCTCCAGACGTTTTGACTTGAGGAGTTGAGTTGTACAAGGCTGGGTTCTAATCATAAGTAGACTTTTATGCCCTGTACTTCATCCTCAATTCCTCCTCTCTCAGCTTCAGAATGAAGTCATTGACGATTAACTTTGCGACCATTTCATTTTGTCTGAGGTTGCAGACAAAAGAACCCATTTTTCAAGCAACCCATCTACAAAGTTTGAAACTTTGTCTTCCATAGAAGTGGTGACTCCATGAGTGTGCAGCTGACTCATCAAGTGACAGAACCGATCAATTACATCGTCCAAGCTCTTCTTTCCCATTGACGAGAAGTTGTCAAACTCCTTCTTCAACGCTTTAGCCTTTAGAGCTTTTAATGATGCATTACCGTCATACCTCTTTTCCAATGCATCCCACAGCTTCTTTGCTTGCATGTTCTTAGAAAACTGATGGAAAATGTCCTTCGGAATTGTTTGAGTTAGCAAAGCATAGACTTTCTTCTCAGCATTGTACTTCACCTTTTGTAGATTTGAGACGTGAAATACATTATGATGCCAGTCAGTGAATCAGGCAAGTCCAATCGATACGCCACCGGACCTATTCTTTCCAGAATCTCAAATGGTTCAACATATCTTGGATTAAGCTTGCCTCTCTTGCCAAACCGAATTACGCCTTTCTACGGCGAAACTTTCAGGAAGACTTTGTCACCGATTTGAAACTCCAAGGGTTTCGGTCGTTTGTCTGTGTAACTTTTCTGTCTATCTCACACCGCAACTATGCGGTTTTGTATCTGGACTATCTTCTCTGTGGTCTCATGTACCAATTCAGAACCAGTCAATTGACTATCACCAACTTCCTCCCAAGAAACTAGTGATCTACACTTTCGCCCATATAATGCCTCAAATGGTGATGCTTTGATGCTAGTATGATAACTATTGTTGTAAGAAAACTCGACCAACGTTAAATGAGCTTCCCAATTATTCCCATAATCGATCACACAAGCGCGCAACATGTCTTCCAAAGTTTGAATAGTACGTTCACTTTGACCATCGGTCAGCAGATGATAGGCAGTGCTCATGTCCAGACGCGTACATAAAGATTTCTGTAACGATTGCCAGAAATGGGATGTAAAACGAGCATCACGATCAGAAATAATCGAGATCGGCACACCATGCCTCGACACTACTTCTTTCAGGTAAATTTGAGTTTACTTGTCCATTTTGTCAGTCTCCTTGATTGCCAGAAGTGAGCTGACTTAGTGAGTCGATCCACGATCACCCATATCGTGTCACAACTACCAGAAGTCCTGGGAAACTTAGTAATAAAGTCCATAGAGATTTTTTCCCACTTCCATAAGTGGATTTCAGGTTGTTGTAGCAACCCAGATGGTTTCTGATATTCCACTTTAACCTTAGAGCATGTCAGGCATTTGCTCAAGTATGTAGCTACATCTGCCTTCATGTTAGGCCACCAGTAGTGCACCTTCAGATCATAGTATATTTTATCAAAGTCGGGATGTATGGAATACTTAGACTTATGCGCTTCACTCATAACCAAGTCTCTTAATTTCCCATATAAAGGTACCCAAAGTCTATCCATAAAATATCGTATTCCATCGGATTTGACTTCTAACTGTTTATCCATCCCGCGTAAAGATTCGGATCTAATGTTCACACCTTTCAAGGCTTCCGTCTGGGCTTCCTTAATTTTTTCGGGCAAGTGAGTGCTAATCGTCAATTGTAGGGCATGCACTGTAAGACCCCGTTCCCGGGCACCTCACAGTTGGTCATTCACAGCAGTTAAAACGCTACACATTATATAAACTTTAAGCAGCGGAAATGATTTATCAAAAACCATTCATTTCATTTAAAACACTGTTGTTAAGCAATACATCATCATTATCTGTTTACAAAAGAATTGTTTTAACGCATTACAAAACAACCACAACATAGAATACGAATGGATGTCAGTCTTTCCCTGCTGAGTAGCTACACCCTCGTGTCATCCTCAGCAATAATTACCAGCCAACTGAAAATGTATAAAAGTCAGCGTTGCTGAGTGAGTTCTACTTTTTAAAGTAATAAAATACCTTCTATATGTTGTATATGAAAATACTCTTTTCTGTAAAATATACAACTCTGTACTGTATATGCGAGCACGCATTAACTATATGAACAAATACTGTTCGTTCTCTTTACTGTATGCCTTGTCTGTTATGTAAACTTTTATCTTTATCTTTCACTTTTTGTATGGACCAGTGAGCAATACCCCAACTATATACGCGATGGAAAACGGGTGATGGGCCATCTATATCCTTCAAAAGGGTCAACTATATCCCTCGAAAGGGTCAACTGTATCCCTCGAAAGGGTCAACTATATCCCTCGAAAGGGTCAATTGTATCCCTCGAAAGGGTTCTGTGTACTATGTACAAGGCCAACGCAATCACCTAGGGCACCCTACAAGGGTCCTGCCAATTGATTGGCCCTGTGTGCATAATAGGGTAGCTAACCCGCAGCACAGTTGAGCTAACGACAACATGGTCGTGTACCTCGTGTAAGCTTGCAAGACTTGTTAACATTTTCATTAATGTTCCTCTTCTTTTCTTTATTTCTCTTTCACTTTATTATTACGGTATACTTTATGTTATGATAATAACATACCACGTAAAGTCACATACTATAAGTAATAATAATAATAGCAATAACAATAATAAGGAACAATCATAAGTAATCATATCATGCATGAAACATCATCATTAATAAGCCCTTACTCAACCTTGGTCAAAACCCTAAAGCAAAGACTCCTAGAAAATTCACTAAAACTTTCTAAGTGCTTAAGCGCATGGGAACTATTTGGGCGCATGAGCCTTGTTCGGTTGTTTCATCACTATGTAGGTGCATCAGCAAACACTTAACCATTTATCACTTTAGGCGCATGAACTATTCAGGCGCATGGGCACTATTTGTGCGTATGAACACTTAGACACATTGATAATTCGGACGCATGGACACTTAGGCGCATGAGCCACTTGGGTGCATGGGCACTATTGGGGCGCATGGCCCTACACTTAGTCGTCCGGCTAACATTTCTAGGCGCATGGGCCACTATTCAGTCGCATGGGCTATACTTAAACATTTCTAAGGTAATCTTTGGCGCATGGGCTACTGTTTAGGTGCATGGATTACACTTAAATCTTTCTAAGGCATATTCAGGCGCATGAGCCTTATCTAGGCGCATGGACCTTCTGTTCACATGTTTCCGGTATGTTTTCAAACCCAATCATCAACCCATCTGTTCTAAGCTTAATATGGCTATTCTAAACATGAACAACCTATAAGCATTCAAGAATCAACATACAACATGTACATTACATACAGGTAAACATACATAAGCTTTGAAAATCGTTTTAATACATTTTCAGCCCCAAAGATAGTTTAAAACAAGTAAAAATCAGGGTCTAGAACTCACCTGATGCAACTTGGGTATTTCTTCCTTTCTAACCTGCTTGCAATGAGTTTAAACACCTAAAAACAACACCAAACACGCACACCCGAGCACATACACAAACACATAAGCACATATGCATATAACCAGGATAAAACCCGTCATAAACATTTAAAAACCATGAATTCTTACCTTGAATTCGTTCACTTCTTCTTCTTCTTCTACAAGCCTAGAGTTTTCCCCTGCTCTCTCTCTCTAAAACTGAAGAAAGGTTGATGTGAAGTGAGGGTGGGCGGCCATGCCCACCTTTTCACCAACTTTTTCAAAGTTTCGTCCTTTCGGACACTTTTAGTCCTTCCACTTGGACTTAATTGCCTTTCTTTCTTTTTATTCCTCATATATTGTCTTTTAAAAATAACCGGGTGTTACAAGTCCACCCCCCTTATATAGGTTTCGTCCTTGAAACCTGTTATTCCTCGAACAGATGAGGATAATGCTGCCTCATCTCCTCCCCAGTCTCCCATGTAGGCTCGGATCCTTTCCTGTGCTTCCACTGTACATGCACCAGAGGAACCACTTTATTTCTCAGCCTCTTCTCTTTATGATCGATGATTGTCATAGGTTGCTCCACATAATTGAGCCTTTCATCTACTTTGATATCCTCCAGTGGAATAATCATGTCTTCATCAGCTATACACTTTCTCAGATGAGACACATGGAATGTCGGGTAATTCCCACTTAACTCATCCGGTAATTCCAACCTATAGGCAACCTCTCCTACTTGAGCAATGATTCGGAAATGGCCTATATATCTTGGGCTCAAGTTGCCCCGCTTTCTGAATCTGATAAGACGCTTCCATGGTGAGACCTTTAACATAACCCGGTCACCCACTAGAACTCGATCGGTCTGCGTCGTCTATCGGCATACGACTTTAGCCTATCTTTAGCTGCCTTCATGATGCCTTTGTTCTTTTCGAGCTTCTCAGTCGTAGCCTTTATTACCTCGATGCTTCCCAACTCCTTCTGACCAATATCACCCTAACAAACGGGTGTTCTGCATCTCCTACCGTATAGCATCTCATATGGTGGCATGCCAATGCTGGCATGATAGCTATTATTGTACGAGAATTCAGCTAACGGTAAGTGGTCATCCCAATTTCCCACAAAATCAATCACACATGCCCGAAGCATGTCTTCCAGGGTCTTAATGGTCCTTTCTGACTGACCATCAGTTTGGGGATGATAAGCCGTGCTAATATGTAACCTCGTCCCCATAGCATCGTGGAATTTCTTCCAGAATTTAGATGTAAACCAGGTGTCACGATCAGACACAATGGACACCGGCACACCATGACGAGTTACAATCTCCTTGATGAACAGGTTAGCCAACCTCTCGGATGAATATGTCTCGCGGGTCGGTAGGAAGTGAGCACTTTTCGTCAGACGGTCGACAATCAACCATATGGCATCGTACCCTTTTGGAGTACGTGGCAACTTCATTATGAAATCCATGGTGATGTGCTCCCACTTCCATTCAGCTATATCCAAAGGTTGGATCTTCCCATATGGCTTCTGATGTTCCGCCTTCACTTGCAAACAAGTAAGGCATTTACTCACATACTCCACCACGTCACGCTTCATACCCGGCCACCAATAATCTTTCTTCATATCTTGATACATCTTTGTGGCACCAGGATGAATGGAGTATCGAGTCTTGTGAGCTTCATCCAAAATCCTCACACGTAGATCCCCGAAACGAGGAATCCACAGCCGTCCAAATCGAGTTTTAACACCAAGTGTGTTTTCACCCAATTCCCCAACCAGACCTCTCATTCTTTTAGAGTTTAGATGATCTTCTTTTAATGCCTCATCTTAAAACTCCTTGACTTGCTTCATTACATTAGAGGTCATGATCAGTTGGTATGCTTTCACCCGAATCAGCTCGGGCCTCTCCTTCCGGCTATGAGCATCAGCCACCACGTTGGCTTTACCCGGATGGTAATGGATCTCGCAATCATAATCCTTTATAAGCTCCAACCATCGCCTCTGCCTCATGTTCATATCTTTTTGCTCGAAGAAGTACTTCAAGCTCTTATGGTTAGTGAAAATGGTTCACTTTGTCCTATACAGATAGTGCCTCTAAATCTTTAGTGCAAAGACCACAACTGCTAGCTCCAAGTCATGAGTAGGGTAGTTGACCTCATGAACTTTCAACTGTCAGGATACATAGGCTATAACCTTCCCTCTCTGCATTAATACACACCCCAACCCCGAGTATGAAGCATCTGAATATACCACCAAATCCTTGCTTCCTTCGGGTAATGACAAGACAGGAGCTTGAGTCAACCTCACCTTTAACTCCTCGAATGCCTATTCTTGGGCTTGACCCCATATAAACTTTACATCCTTTCGGGTCAACTTGGTCTATGGAGAAGCGATCTTGGAAAAGTCCTAAATGAACCTTCGATAATACCCCGCCAAACCCAAGAAACTACAAATCTTGGATGGCGTCTTTGGAGACTTCCATTGCATCACAACCTCCACCTTAGCAGGGTCTACCATAATCCCCTCGGGATTTATCACGTGACCTAAGAATTAAACTTCACGTAACCAGAACGTGCACTTGGAGAATTTGGCATACAAGTTCTCCCTTCTTAAGGTCTCTAACACCTCCCAAATATGATCGGCGTGCTCCTCCTCGCTCTTTGAATAAATCATGATATCATCAATAAACACAATCACTAATTTATCTAACATTGGTTGACACACTCGATTCATCAAATCCATAAAAGCAGCTGGCGCGTTGGTCAGACCAAATGACATAACAAGAAATTCATAGTGACCGTAGCGCGTGTGAAAAGCTATCTTAGGGATATCCTGCTCCTTCACCTTCAACTGATGGTAACCAGATCGAAGATCTATCCTTGAAAACCAACTGGCACCTTGGAGATGGTCAAACAGATCATCTATTCTTGGTAGGGGGTATCGGTTCTTTACCGTCAACTTGTTCAGGTCTCGGTAGTCAATGCACATCCTCATACTACCGTCTTTCTTCTTCACAAACAGGATCGGAGCACCGCAGGGAGAGATACTCGGCCTAATGAACCCCTTATCAAGCATCTCTTGCAACTGTTCCATCAGTTCTTTCATTCCCGTGGGAGCTAACCGATACGGTGCTTTGGCAACGGGTTGAGCACCGGGTATCAAATCACTTTGGAACTCAATCTCACGATCCGGTGGCACGCCGGGTAGGTCTTCCGGGAATACGTCCAGGAAGTCACACACAACTGGTACATCAGATAGTTGCGGTGTTAGCGCGTCCTCATCCTTTATGTAGGCCAAGTAGGCACTACATCCACGCCTCATGCACTTTCCCGCCACCGCCATCAAAATCATTTTCGGGATCGTCATGACGCGATCTCCATAAATCGTAACCAAACTCCCATCGGACGTAACTAATCGAATCATTTTCTTACGACACACGATGTTTCTTTATAGGTTGCTAACCAGTCCATCCCTAGTACTACATCAAATCCACCTAGGGGTATCACGTGTAACCTAGCAGCAAACCTATGACCTTCTAGTTCTATGGCACAGTCCTCTATCACATCAGTAATTCTAGTGGACTTACCAATAGCAGTTTCTACATCGAATGGTGCACTGGCCTTGCTACTACTAATAGGCAACTTAGCACAGAAAGTAGTGGAAATAAAACTCCTGCTAGCGAATCAAACAATACAAAGGCATAAGTTTGGTTTACTAGAAAAATACCTGACACAACATCAGGATCAGCTCTGGCTTCCTCCCGGGTCATAGTGTAAGCTCTAGCGCTTGCCCTCTGCCCTCCTTCCTCCGGCTTCTTCTTCTCTGGTCCAGAGCTCTCCGCCCTTGGCTTCTTACAGTCTCTAGCGATATGCCCAGGCTAGCCACACCTGAAGCATACATTCATCCCCATCCGGCATTCACCAGTATGATCCCTTCCACATTTGCCACACTTCTTTAACCTTGCACCAGATGTGACCACATGTCGGTCACCCACCTTTGCCACCTTATTGTTTGGAGCGGCTCTACCACGTCCAAACCGTTTCCTATTCCAGTTTCGGCCACCACCATTCTTCTTATTCACCTTAGCCACCACCACCTCGCGCTCATCGTATAATCTGCCAGCCAAGTCAACCGCCGACCTGAAAGTGCTCGGTCGGGCGGCGATCATATGCCTGCGGATATCCGCCGGCAGCCCCTAGATGTATCTCTTAATCTTTCGGGATAGTGGCGTCACTTGATCGGGCACCAGCCGCGTGAAGGAAATCATTTCATTGAATTTGGTGGTGTAATGCTGGTGTGTCATCATTCCCGCCTCCAACTGCAGGAAATCTCTTTCTACCTTGTCCATCTCTCTATGAGGACAGAATTCCTCAATCACTAACTTCTTCAGTTCAGGCCATCTCATTCTTCCAATGACCCTGCTACCCTGGCTTGGACAATGTTTTCCAACCAGCATAAAGCCGAGTCCAAAAGAATGGTAGTGAGTTTCACCTTCTGATCCTCATGGCACTCATTGATATCGAGGAAAGCCTCCATCTCCCTTACCCACCGTGAGCAGCTGCCGCAGTGCCGTTTCCATCGAAAGTAGGGGGCTTGCATCTCATAAACGCCCCATAGTTACAGCCTCGGGTCGCCTTCGGTGCAGGCTCTTCTTCTTCCTCGTCCTCATCATCAGAGAGAACCGTTTCCGGCTCTGGTTGTTCTCATCCTCCCAAGGACCTGTTCCTCTCCTTTCTTTCCCCATCCCTTACAGCCTTGATCACTTCGGTCACCACAGACGGTAGAATAGTCTGCATGATCTGGTGAACCTCTTCCATCACAGCCTCCTTTACTGAGGCTCTCAGATTGGCGCTCTCGTCGCCTCCCTCCGGATGAGGTGTCTCTGGTTCTTCATGAACCACTTTCTCGACTCTGGGTCTCCCTCTCTTGGGTCGCAGAGCACCATGACCACCACCACAAGAGGCTTTTGAAGATCTATCGCCAGCCATCCTCTAAAAGTACACTATAAGATTCAAACACTAACACGGTCATTCAAGGTAACACTCAGTTTATGTCAAGTATAGTAAGTCCCTAATTACAATGGCCAGTTGTGATTAGCCACTTACTTTACTCTTCATACCCCAAGCATCTCCTATCTTGACTTAATCAGTATCTAAATCTACTAAGAGCACATAATCAAATAGCATGCGCACATAATACCAGTTATCATTAAGAAAAGACATACCTGATGGCACGTAGCTACTCGGGCTGACATACCTCCATTTGTCCCATTTTCAGTTTAGCTTTTAAAAAGTTTATTTTAACCCAATTCTCTTAAACTTTGGCTCTGATACCAACTTGTAAGACCCCGTTCCCGGGCACCTCATAGTTGGTCATTCACAGCAACTAAAACACTACACATTATATAAACTTTAAGTAGCAGAAATGATTTATCAAAAACCATTCATTTCATTTAAAACGCTGTTGTTAAGCAATACATCATCATTATCTATTTACAAAAGAATTGTTTTAACGCATTACAAAACAACAGCAACATAGAATACGAATGGATGTCAGTCTTTTCCTGCCGAGTAGCTTCACCCTCGTGCCATCCTTAGCAATAATTACCTGCCAACTGAAAATGTATAAAAGTCAGCGTTGCTGAGTGAGTTCTAGTTTTTAAAGTAATAAAATACTTTCTATATGTTGTATACGAAAATACTCTTTTCTGTAAAATATACAACTCTATAGTATATATGCGAGCACGCATTAACTATATGAACAAATACTGTTTGTTCTCTTTACTATATGCCTTGTCTGTTCTGTAAACTTTTATCTTTATCTTTCACTTTCTATATGGACCATTGAGCAATACCCCAACTATATGCGCGATGGAAAACGGGTGATGGGCCATCTATATCCCTCAAAAGGGTCAACTATATCCCTCGAAAGGGTCAACTGTATCCCTTCAAAGGGTCAACTATATCCCTCGAAAGGGTCAACTGTATCCCTCGAAAGGGTTCTGTGTACTGTGTACAAGGCCAACCCAATCACCTAGGGCACACTACAAGGGTCCTGCCAATCTCAATTGATTGGCCTTGTGTGCATAATAGGGTAGCTAACCCGCAACACAGTTGAGCTAACGACAACATGGTCGTGTACCTCCTGTAAGCTTGCAAGACTTGTTAACATTTTCATTAATGTTCCTCTTCTTTTCTTTATTGCTCTTTCACTTAATTATTATGGTATACTTTACGTTACGATAATAACATACCACGTAAAGTCACATACTATAAGTAATAATAATAATAGCAATAACAATAATAAGGAACAATCATAAGTAATCATATCATGCATGAAACATCATCATTAATAAGCCCTTAGTCAACCTTGGTCAAAACCCTAAAGCACAAACTCCTAGAAAATTCAGTAAAAATTTCTAAGTGCTTAGGCGCATGGGAACTATTTGGGCGCATGAGCCCTGTTCGGGCATTTCATCACTATGTAGGTGCATCAGCAAACACTTAATCATTTATCACTATAGGCGCATGAACTATTTAGGCGCATGGGCACTATTTGTGCGTATGAACACTTAGACGCATGGATAATTCGGACGTATGGACACTTAGACGCATGATCCACTTGGGCGCATGGGCACTATTGGGGCGCATGGCCCTACACTTAATCGTCCGGCTAACATTTCTAGGGGCATGGGCCACTGTTCAGGCGCATGAGCTATACTTAAACATTTCTAAGGTAATCTTAGGTGGATGGGCTACTGTTTAGGTGCATGGATTACACTTAAATCTTTCTAAGGCAAATTCAGGCGCATGAGCCTTATCTAGGCGCATGAGCCTTATCTAGGCGCATGGACCTTCTGTTCAACATGTTTCCAGTACGTTTTCAAACCCAATCATCAAACCCATCTATTCTAAGCTTAATGTGGCTATCCTAAACATGAACAACCTATAAGCATTCAAGAATCAACATACAACATGTACATTACATACAGGTAAACATACATAAGCTTTGAAAATCATTTTAATACATTTTCAGCCCCAAAGATAGTTTAAAACAAGTAAAAATCAGGGTCTAGAACAAACCTGATGCAACTTGGGTATTTCTTCCTTTCTAACCCGCTTGCAATGAGTTCAAACAACTAAAAACAACACCATACATGCACACCCGAGCACATACACAAACACATAAGCACATATGCATATAACCGGGATAAAACCCGTCATAAACATTTAAAAACCACGAATTTTTACCTTGAATTCGTTCACTTCTTCTTCTTCTTCTACAAGCCGAGAGTTTTCCCCTGCTCTCTATCTCTCTAAAACCGAAGAAAGGTTGATGTGAAGTGAGGGTGGGCGGCCATGCCCACCTTTACACCAACTTTTGTTGATACATATATGTATCTAGATCCTGATCTGAATGTAATATGTCTTACACTTATGTAATTATTAGGTACTTAACGAAATACAAAATGTTTGGCTCTTGATTACGTGTTGATTCAATAGTTTTGATACAAAATTGTGTTTTTGCATAAAAAAGGCAATCTTTTTGTGTCAACAGAGTCTTAGACGTTTCCTGATTGAAAAGTGTAGTTTTTCCGGCATACGGCTATTAGGGTTTGGTAAAATTCGAGTTTTTACGGCCAAAAAAAGTTTAACCTACGAATTATCAAACTTCAGCAAGTTCAGTCGCACGATTGGCTCAATCGCACGACTAAGTTCATTCGCATTCTTCAACCGCACGATTGGACTCATTCGTACCTTCATTCATACGACTGAGATTTTCATTCGGGCTGCTCAACCACATTAGTTTATTCAGATGAATGACTCATCCGCATTTGTTTAGTCGCATGATTAAACCATCCGCAGTTGTTCAATCGCCCGAATAAGCCCAATCGCATACCTTCATTCGCATTCATCAGCAGTTTGTTAAATAGTCAAGTTAAGTGAAATGGAGGATCAGTTTTCAGCATACACAGCAAGTAGAGATACACGTATTCAGAATCTACTGCTGTTGGAGAACGAAGTGGGAATTCACAATAAACCCCCGAAGCTTATCACGTTAGCCGACTACCCACAATGGTAAGCAACGTTTTGAAATCTACTTAAATGGAGTGGATACAAATTTGTGGGAGGCAATAGAGTCGGGGTACAGCATGCCAGTAGGAGCTGACGGAGTAAAACTTACTCTAAGTGGAATGTCGGATGCACAAAAGGTAAAACACAACGCTGAGAAGAGTTATACGGACGGAAATGCTTCTCTGAAGGCTATCAAGGCAAAAGCTTGAAGAAGGAGTTTGACAACTTCTCCTCTATGGGAAAAGAAGGCCTTGATGATGTGATCGATAGATTCTACCACTTGATGAGTGAGATGCAAACTCATGGAGTGGTTACTTCGATGGAAGATAAGGTATCCAACTTTGCTGATGGATTACCAGAAAATAGGTTCGTTTGTTCAAATCTCAAGAAAAATGGAATGCTCTCGAAGTTAGATATAATGACTTCATTCTGAAACTGAGAGAAGAGGAGCTTAGGAGAAGTATCGAGCCCAAAAGGCAAACTACGATCAGAATCTGCACTCTACAATGCTACTCGTCAGTCAAGACATCTGGAGCACCACTGCAAACCGCCTTCATCTCAAGCACAACAGTTCCAGCACAACCCTCAGCTTCAGGATCCGAAATGTCAGGGTCTTCTAGGACCCAATATATGATACCTGAAGCTAATGCAGCAAAGCTTAAAACTGACAACCTCAGGAATGTAACTATGGAGGTGGCCAGAGAACATATGGACCTTTTAGCTGTGGTGGTTCAATCCTACGATGGATTAATTGCTAGAAAGATAGGTAACTGCCACCTGGCAGATGAAGATTATGAGCAGGTGGATGAAATGGAGTTAGAACATATGGACATAATATGGGCTCTGGCAAGTGTTGTCCAACGAGCTAAAAAGTTTGTCAAAAAGACCGGACAGAACCTGGTTGCAACAAAAGACACAACCTTTGGGTTTGATAAGTCAAAGGTTACATGTTTCAACTGCGGGGAGAATGGACACTTCAAGAGGGAGTGTATAAAACCAAAGAAGACAGGTAATGGAATCCCTTCTCGTCATTTAATCGTCAAGACAAGGCCACATCTAGTAATTCTGACTCATCAAGTAAGGATCCAAAAGCCTTAACTGCTAATGAGGATGAAGGACAGGACTGGAGCTTTCGGTTAGTCTCACCAGGAGAGTCCAATATAGCTAGTGTGGAGGTATTGATGATGATTCTGCAAGTGAAGGAGATATAGCAGTAGAGCTCACGATGTCAAATTCTGAAGATATTACAAATGTGGTCAACTACCTGCCTGAAGAATAAAAATCTGCATTCATCTGAATCACCAGAACCAGAGATAACCGAGTCAGCACTCATGGCTGATTCTTCTTCAACATCCCAGGTAAGTACTACTGCCCAACTGTTTAATGATCATGCTTGCTTAGAATGTAATAAATTCAGAGAGAAGTTATAGATTCAAAATTTGCGAGGCTATTAGATCATAATGATAGCTTAGTAAAGGATCTGGAACTGTGCAAACAGAAGCGAATGGAGTGTTAAAACAAAACGAGCACTGTTACAAGGAAAAGATAGACCTATTAAATAAACAGCTTAGGGAAACTGAGGTAGTTGCCTTTAACCAAGCAAATGACATTAGGTACTATCTAAACTCTCTGAGGACACTAAGAAGCAAAAATATGTTTTAGAAGTAGAAGTCAATTCATAAAACAAAAACTGCATAGTTGGACAAGCTCATCACACATTGTCCAACACTTAGTGAGAGAGAGAAATAAGGGGGGACTGGGATACAAAGTGGTTCCACCACCACCTGAGACCAAATGAACACCAAAAGTAAACCAATTAACAATAACCCCATCAAGGATCACGTGGTGTCTACGCTCTTGTAAATGATCCAGATTCCATAAGTAAATCAAGTGAATCCGATTCTAAACAAAAGAGGGACACTTCAAAGGCAAGAGGAAAGATGCCATGTGTTAACCTGGAAAAAGAATTTGGAAAAGTTAGTTTAAAGTCAGGGTCAATCAAAGTCAAACAACAACCTAAAATGACTATAAAATCTAATCAATCATGTGCATCATGTCACAGTCCAGGGAAACAAGAGATTAAAGATGTAAAACCAGGTAAAGAAATTAAGTTTGCAAAACCAAATCATACATCTAACAAATAGTGTCTCAGTCCAAACACAATAAGGTCGACCGTGTGACAAGTACATCTCCACCAAAACAAACAAACCGTAAAGTTGAAAGCAGATCCTGCTATAATTGTGGAGAGTATGGTCACATAGCGTCTCACTGTCCTTATTACCAGACACCGAGGAAGAAAGTTGAACTTTCTGTATCTACATCTAGATCTTTTAAGAGGAACTCAGTGACGCCTCCTAAAAGGGATTGTGAACCCAAAGTTCAACCCATCAGTCAGTCGTCTGTTTATCACAAACAGGCCTTACACAAATCTGGATTATGGAAAGAAAAAACCTCCTCAGTACATGAAAATAAGAACAAATAGAATTCTGATCGATCCTTAACCTCAAAGGGTCAGTGGGTTGAGTTTGTGATGTGTGATGCCTCAGGGAAACCCAATCCAGTTAAGGCTTGGGTTCCTAACATGAACTAATATTTTCATTGAATGGGCAGGGTGTTCGCTATAGTGCTGAGACTAACACATGGATTGTAGATAGCGGAGCATCCAGGCACATGACAGGAAACAGAGCTCTCTTATCAAATGTCAGACAAATTAAAGAAGGGCATGTTTCATTTGCTGGAAACAAAGGTGGGTATATCACAGGCCAAGGAGAAGTGGGAAATGAGAAGGTTAAGTTTGATAAGGTAAACTATGTCCAACAATTACAAACTAACTTGCTTTCTGTCTCTCAAATCTGTTATAAAGGATTCAAGGTCGTTTTTGACAACCAAAAGTGTTACGTTCTAAAGAAGGAATACATGATCCCGGAAGACCAGATCCTAATGTCAGCTTCAAGATATAATGATCTTTATGTCTTGGATCTCTCAAAGGCATCCACAACGGATAGTGAAGTCCAATGCTTCTTGTCAAAGCTACTGAGAAGGACTCCATCTCCTGGCATAGGAGAATGGGACACATAAATCCACGGAAAATGATTCACTTAATCCAGAATGATCTTGTGAGGGGAGTAAATGTCAAAAACTTCCCACTCCTGGATTTCTATGTTGCATGCAAAAAGGATAAACAGACGAAGAAGTCTCATAAGGAAAAGAAAGTTCATTCTATAGAACTTCCTCTTGAGCTTCTTCACATGGATCTTTTTGGTCCGGTCAGTACAAGAAACATCGTTGGCGACTTGTATTGCTATGTACTTACTGATGACTACTCAAGGTTCTGTTGGGTAATGTTTCTTAAATCCAAATCTGAAACATTTGAAAACTTCAAGGAATGGTAACTACATTGGAATCCCTATACAAGCTGAAGGTATGACATGTGCGCTCAAACAACGAAACCAAGTTTAAGAATCAGAGGATGGAGGCCTATTGCAAGGAAAACGGAATTGTGCATCAATTTACCTCAGCTTATACCCTCAGATGAACGGTTGCTGAACGAAAGAACGTAGCTTGATAGAGACGGCACGGACAATGCTGGCAGACTCGAAATGCCTATCCAATTTCGGAATGAAGTAGTGGCAAATGCATGTTATACTCTTAATCAAGTTCTGGTAGTAAAACGCCATGGAAAAACGTGCTACGAGTTATTACAGCGACGTAAACCTAACTTGGAATATCTCGAGCCGGTTGGCGCTCCGTGCACCTGCTAAAGAAGACTCAGGAGGGATAATTCAGTGAGAAGGTTGATGAAGGGATCTTTCTAGGATACAACATACCAAACAAGAGAGTTACAACAACTCAATAGGCCAAGTAGAGGTGTGGTGTAATGTTGATGTTAGAGATATAACACCACCTGCTGGAAAAGGGCTTGCATACTTCTTGACTATGATGGATTCTTCAAGACCTTCAACATACTTGTTCCCGCTTTAGAAGAGGAGTTGGCAAACAAGATGATGTACGGCGTTTTGAAGACACCATCTCAAGATTCAAGAGTCATGATACTACCAACTCAAGGGGAGAGTTGATGTGAGGATTCGTCTCTGATGAAGACAATGAAGAAAATGATCAGATCAACCAGGATGTACAGGTTCCGACTACCACAAGTTCACCAGCATCGGCTAGTGATACTTCGGAATCATCAGAACCTCAGACTCTGACTGCCTCCGACCTAGAACCAAATGCTCATAATCTTGACTCTGAGGTGGTTGTTCCAAAAACTCCTGGATCACGTCTAAACGTCTATCATCCATTGGATGATATTATAGGAGATGTGAGATTAGGAGTTCAGACTAGAAATCAGCTATACTCAGCTGATTATGCCTCCATGATGGAAAAAGGATACCTTCACGACGGTGCATACCGCTGCTTTGTGTCTCAGTTTGAACCAAAGTATGCTAGTGAAGCACTAAATGATGGGGCTTGGGTTAGTGCCATGCAAGAAGAACTTCTTCAGTTTAAGAAGTTAGGTGTATGGACACTAGTTGATAGACCTAAAGGTGCTAAAGTCATTGGCACCAAATGGGTCTTGAAATGCAAGAAAGATGATCAAGGGCTGATCATTAGAAACAAGGCTCGGCTTGTTGTTTAGGGTTTTCGACAAGTTCAAGGTATTGACTACAATGAAGTATTTGCACCAGTGGCAAGGATGGAAGCCATCCGCATCTTTCTTGCCTATGCGTCTTATATGAAAATCAAAGTTTATCAACTTGATGTGAAGAGTGCATTCCTTCATGGTGAGATCAGAGAAACAGTGTAGTCAGTCAACCCGAGGGATTTGAGGATCCATATCATCGGGATAGAGTCTACAAACTCGACAAGGCTCTATACGGGCTTCATCAAGCTCCAAGGGCTTGTTATGAGAAACTTTCAACTCATCTTGTGAAACACGGATTTTCCAGGGGAGTCATTGACTGTACACTGTTATCAAAGAAAAAGATGGGACTTACTGCTAATACAGATCTATGTAGATGACATAATCATCGGTTCAAAGAACAAAGAAATATGCAAAGAATTCGAAGCAGTTATGAAGGCGGAGTTTGAGATGAGTGCCATGGGGGAGATGAAGTTCTTTCTCGGGTTACAAGTGGATCAGAAACCAAATGGAATCTTCTTACATCAGACCAAGTATGTAGGGGATATTCTCAGTCAGTTTGACATGGAGAATGCCTCCACAGCTGGCACTCCACTTGCTACAAACCATGATGTAGCACCCGATAAGAATGATGATCTGGTAGATGCCATTATACACCGAGGGATGATTGGATCTCTCATGTATCTCACTGCCTCAAGACCAGATATCATGTATGCGACATGTTTATGCTCACGTTATCAGGCAAAGCCTAAGGTGAATCATCTATTTAGGGTCAAAAAGGATATTTCGTTATCTGAAGGGCACACCCACACTTGGGTTGTGGTATCCTCATGATGATGATTTGAACTTACAGCGTAAGTGACTCGGATTACGGCGGCTACAAGATGAACTAAAGACTACATCTGTGGTGTTAGTTCTTTGGAGGAAGATTAGTAACCTGGCAGTGTAAGAAGCAGACCTCGGTTGCTTTGTCAACCTGTGAAGCCGAATACGTTGCTGCTGCAAGCTGCTGTTCCTAAATCATATGGATCTAACAGCAAATGTGGGAGTACGGTTTGCATTTCACTTCCACTCCTATATTTGTTGATAAATCTCTGTGATTGCAGTCACTAAGAACCCTGTTCAACATCCTAAGACCAAACACATTGGAATCAAATATACTTCATACGTGACTGTTTTGAAAAGAATTTATCGATGTGATAAAAATAAACACTGATTTTCAACGAGCTGACCTCTATACAAGGCTTTTGACAAACCACGTTTTCTATATCTGTTAGAGGTCAATGGCGTTAAAAGAAAAGTGAGGTCATTCCTGAAGATGACCATGTATAGTTCGATGCGTCGTGTCTAGGTTCTTTTATTTTTTAAATTTTAGTGTTATTTAAGTTTAATTCTCTTGTTTTTGTTTAATGTTAGTTCGCTAATTACACTTAATGTCTTTTCTTGCTCATTAAAATCCTAAAATGCAAATCCTTAGAGGTTTTAGTATTTTAAGGGGAGAATAAAAAAACGAGGGAAAAGGAGAGGCAAGCCGATAATAAATAAGATCGTATGTGTGATACCGATTTAATGTGTGGAATATGATAGTACACAGGTACAAACCATTTGGGACTTTAAAAAATCAAAATTGAAACAAATGCAAAGTTCAAGTATAAGTCTGTGTAGTCTAAGCAATATAAAAGGAAATATGATAGTTAAACTAGCTACTACTAAGGTAATACAAAGAAAGTAGACCTAGAGGTTGCTAGACCACAGTTGATATGTCGGTAGATTCAACATTGTTGGGATTCAACATGTTTATCAAAGTTCATATCATCCTCATTTATATGAAAAACGCAGCGGAATATAGTTTTAAAACATGTTAATTTGTTGGTTATTAAACCCATTTTAATAAGCAAACCCCAAAGCCATGGATCAATATACGAAATACATACAAAGATAAAAACATAAGATGTAAAGAACACAACCTTTGGAGCAGATTAAAGACGAAAAAACTAGAGGAGAAAGAAGATGAAATCGTGGCTATAACTTCAAAAGGAAGTCCTCAAGAGGTGATACCCCAAGCTTGCACCAAACACCTTTGATTGCTAGGCTTCTTGACACAAATTTCAGCTACAAAACCCTCTTTTGTGAGCTGAAAATTCTGCTCAAAGCTTCCTCCAAACCGTGAGAGAAAGAGAGAATAGAGAGAGAGCTTTGTGTGTGTTTTTCTTGGATGTGATTGAAAATGAATGTGTGTTCAAGTGTCCAAGACTTGCATGTCTTGGAACTAAAAATGGGACATCCAAGAAACAAAAGGGGCGGCCGCCGAATTAGGTCCCCTTATGTTTCCCTCCAATTCAAAATTATAAAATAAAATCACATCCTATGTATTTATAAAATTAAAACCATTTTAATTTATATTACTAACACACACTATTATTTGCCATTGCTTAACCATATTAAATAATGTACAAATAATCTTCTATGAACAAATCATTATCTATATATAATGATGTTCATCTACAAAAGCAATAATTTAGAAAATCCAATTTTCTAAATTGGTGTCATTATTTATTTGTGTGATCTTATCAACAAATAAATTACCTTTTGGTGTTTGTATGGCTTGTTATTGGGTATGACCCGACTTGGATCATATTACACTAGCCACATCAATTTAATATGAATTGGGCAGATCAATACTTTCAATCTCCCACTTGCACAAGATTTATAGAAGATTGATGCAAGCAGCAAATAACGCCTAGCAACGGTTTGCTACCCCTAATGTATATGACTAAGTGCCATTCAATAACATTATTCTTTTCAAGTACCTTACTTGAATATGTTTTAGGTGAATTAATCATCTATCCTTTTGTTGCAGATGTCATGTTAAATCCAAGAGACACAGAATTGTCATTCTCTGATGATTTAACTTTAGCAGGCCTTAGACATCTAACTCTCAACGAATAAGAGGAACAAATTCCATCTCGATTACATACGTCTCTCACAATCACCTCATGTTATACCTGAACTCAACCTTATGTACTGCCTTTTCAGAACAGCTAAGAACTAAGTCAAAGTACAATACTTGGTGAATATCAAGACCCAATATGTATCTCAGGTCTGAGGATACAATGATATCCGCCTTTACTCAAAATCTCTTATGACAAATCAGCAAGATTCCATGCAGAAATAATTGAGAGCGGGTCAGTCCAATATCTATATCCCATAGATATCAATGAACCTTGGTAGCAACCTCTTGCTGTATATTCATACCATATGAATATTAACCAATCCAAGTTCATTATTGTCTTATATTTATAGTTGTTCCCACAAGTATAATCGACTGCGGACGTTTAGAATAACTTAGTATTCATGGATTTAAACATGCGAAAATAGAAGAACAAATGAAATTATAACTATATAATTAATTCAAATAACATTAGTTCCAATATCTATATGCAAAATACAACATCAAACCCAGTCACTTGAATATCTAAGTCCCATGGCACAAACATGACCCTCATGCTTTGCCTTTTCAAGGAGCTTTGTGAGTGGATCCGCAACATTTTTATCAGTGTGAACTTTGCGAATACATATCTTTCCCTTTTCAACTTCATCCCTTATGTAGTTGAATCTCCGTTCAATGTGCCGAGTCTTTTGATGAGCACGAGGTTCCTTGATTTGAGCAATCGCACCCTCGTTGTCACAAAAGATCTCTAGGGGATCCTGAATGGAAGGGACTACCCCTAGATCGGCTATGAATTTCTTCAGCCATGCAGCTTCCTGCGCTGCCATTGAAGCGGCGACGTATTCTGACTCTGTAGTGGACAACGCTACGACTTCTTGTTTTGAGCTTTTCCAAGAAATAGCTCCCCCATTCAGAATAAAGATGTACCCCGATTGAGATCGTGAATCATCTCGATCGGTTTGGAAACTCGCATCCGTGTAACCTCTTACAACGAGTTCCTCTTCACCAGACCCGTAGATCAAGAACATGTCCTTAGTCCTCCTTAGGTACTTCAGAATGTTTTTGACAGCCATCCAATGACTATCACCAGGATTTTGCTGGTATCTACTTGTCATGCTTAAAGCGCATGACACGTCTGGTCTAGTGCATATCATTGCATACATGATGGATCCTATAGCAGATGCATATGGGATCGCCTTCATCCTAGTTTGCTCCTCCTTGGAGCTTGGACATTGAGTCGTACTCAATATTGTCCCTCTTTGAATAGGTACGGTACCTTTCTTAGAGTTTTCCATCTTGAACCTTTTCAAGATTTTGTCAATGTATGCACTTTGATTCAAACCAATTAGCCGTTTTGATCTATCCCTATAGATCTTTATTCCCAGAATATAGGTAGCTTCACCAAGATCCTTGATGGAAAAGCAACTTCCAAGCCAGGTTTTTACACCTTCCATGGTTGGAATGTCGTTTCCAAATAGTAGTATGTCATCAACATACAATACTAGAAAGGTTATTGTGCTCCCACTAGCCTTTTTATACACACAAGCCTCGTCAGCGTTTTTGATGAAGCCAAATTTCTTTACTTCATCATCAAAACGGTGATTCCAACTTCTCGATGCTTGTTTCAATCCATAGATTGATTTCTTTAACTTGCATACTTTGTTAGGATGTTTTGGATCGACAAAACCTTCAGGTTGAACCATATAGACATCTTCCTCAAGATATCCATTTAGGAATGCGGTTTTGACATCCATTTGCCAAATCTCATAATCATAATGAGCTGCTATGGCAAATAATATCCTTATAGACTTAAGCATTGCAACAGGTGAGAAGGTTTCATCATAATCAACCCTTGAGTTTGAGTGAAACCTTTTGCTACAAGTCTAGCTTTGTACGTATCCAAGTTTCCATGCATATCGGTTTTCCTTTTGAAACCCACTTACTTCCAACTATTTTGGAATTAAGAGGTGGCACAACAAGTTCCCAAACTTGATTGTCATACATGGATTGCATCTCCACGTTCATGGCCTCAAGCCATTTATCACAATCCAAATTGGATATTGCATCATGATATGTGGTTGGTTCATCTGAATCGACCACATAGCATCCATCCATGAAAAATCCGTATCTGTCAGGTGGATTACTAGTTCTACCACTTCTGCGAACGTTTTGTGTGTATCGATCAACCGCTTGATCATCCTCAACATCCTCATGTTGAGTCCTAGTTTCAACCAAACGTGTATCGGGCTGTGGTTCTTGCAGGTTTTGATCCTCTTCAAGATCCACTGTTCTACTGCTAGCTCCTTCCATAAGGAACTTGGCTTCTAAGAACTCACCCTTTCTGGCAACAAATACCTTTTGTTCCAGTGGATTATAGAAATAATATCCCATAGAATCTCTAGGATATCCAACAAATACACTTGGTGGATCGGACATCTAATTTGTTTGGGGTGAGTGTCTTAACATAAGCCTCACAACCCCAGACTCTTAAGTACGATAAGGATGGAACTCTTCCATGCCATATCTCAAAAGGTGTCTTTTCCACCTTTTTGGTTGGAGCCATATTCAGAATACGGGCTGCGGAGAGCAAAGCGAAACCCCAAAATGATAGAGGTAATGTGCTTCTAGCCATCATAGATCGAACCATATCCAATAAGGTTCGATTCCTCCTCTCAGACACACCATTATGTTGTGGTGTTCCAGGTGGAGTGAGTTGTGAGACAATCCCACAACTCCTAAGATGATCTTGAAAAACATCACTTAGGTATTCGCCACCTCTATCGGTGCGGAGAATTTTAATTGACCTGTTGAGTTGATTTTCTACTTCATTTTTGAAGATTTTGAACATTTCAAAAGCTTCATCTTTGTGCCTTAATAAGTACACATACCCATAGCGACTGTAATCGTCGGTAAAGGTAATGAAGTATCTTTCACCATTCCTAGCCACTGGCTTAAAGGGACCACATACATCCGAATGTATGATACTTAATAAATCTTTTGCCCTTTCATTAGTTCCACTAAAGGGTGCCTTAGTCAACTTACCTTGTAAACAAGATTCACATACATCAAATGAATCACATTCATTTGTTTTTAAAAGACCATTCTTTTGAAGTGTTTGTATACGTTTCTTGTTTATATGACCAAGACGACAATGCCAAAGGTAGGTATCACTCAAATCTTGTTTGAGTCTTTTGGTGGTTGCTTGGTATATTGAGCTATCATGTGTCGTGTTTTCATGAACCAATTCATAAATACCATTACAAGGTATAGCCTTAAAATAGAATACATGATTTAAAGAAACATGAATATCATTGTCAACAAACTTGAAATCATAATCATATTGTCTTAAACGGGAAACAGAAATTATGTTCCTAGTCAAACTAGGAGCATATAATACATTATATAAAATAACTTCCAAACCACTTGGAAGCTTCAAAATGTAGTCCCCTTGGGCTTCCACGTGAACCTTTGCACCATTGCCCATGAAGAGACTTATTTCCCTTTTGCATAATGTTCATTTCTTTTGAACCCCTGCAACAAATTGCAAATGTGAGTTCCACATCCGGTATCTAATACCCATGTGTTAGAAGAAATAACATTTAGCTCAACATGTATCATATAAATTATACCTGAGGTTTGCCCCGCATCCCTCTTCTCTCTCAACTCTTTGAGATAGACTGGACAATTTCTCATCCAATGTCCTATCTCACCACACTTGAAGCATGGGTCGTTTGCAGCAACTTTTTGCTTCTTCTCCTTGGGCTTCGGAGGTTCCGCCCTAAAAACCATCTTCCCCTTCCCTTTAACGTGCCCCTTTCCTTTGGCAACATTTGCCTTAGGAGGGGTAGAGACCTTTTTCTTCTCCCACCTTCATTAATGGTGAGAACGGGTAAAACCCTTTTACCCATTCCCGCCTCAGCTGATTTGAGCATCGAATGAAGTTCATTTATGCTCTTGTCCCATCCGTTCATGTTGTAATTCATGACGAATGCTTCAAACCTTTTAGTTAGGCCATTAAGGATCAAATCCGTGGCCAATTCTTTTGAGACAGGACAATTTAGCCTTTGAAGGCGGTCGATGTGGCTTTTCATCTTAAGAACATAAGATGAAACTGATTGGGTTTCCTCCATCCGACATGCATGAAGCGCTCGAACCGTTTCAAAGCGCTCCACTCTAGCTTGTTGCTGGAACGTTTCCCGCAACTGAGTGATCATGTCATAGGCTCCATGGAGCTCATACTCCTTTTGGAGTTCAGGTGTCATACTTGCCAACATAAGGCAAGAGACTTGGACGGAGTCCTCTACATACTTTACCCAATTATTATAGGCCTCCACATCCTCCTCGCTAGGTTCATCAGGGATGGGATCGTCAAGAATGTAGGCCCGCTTTTCTTGCTTGAGAACAATTCTCAAGTTGCGGTACCAATCCATGAAGTTGTTTGGTGTTAGACGATCCCTTTGAAGGATCGCCCTAAGAGATTGGTTGTTTTGGTTTGGTACATCGTTATTAGCGTTGGTGTGGTCGGCCATCTACAAGATTTTACAAAGTTCCATTTTAGTAATCGTTGATATAATCATATATTATTTATTAACACCCTTTATGTCTCAGACTTATTAATAAATATATTTTAGAATCCAACGTTATATTTAAATATTGGTTAGGTGACCTTTATCCCATTATTTAAATAAACAAGTAGTCATAAATGACAATTGCAACCTATTGCAACTTCTAGTGGTATGGGATCGTTTGAACATCTTTTGTTTATAACGGCATGTTTACCCCATCAACACCCTTTATAAAACACATTTTAGGTGATCCATTCAATATATTTTATAAATCAAGTCGTCCTACTTACACACACGTGTGAGTTTACAACATGAGTGGTTAGGTGACCTTTATCCCACAAACATGGTATTCTCACCTCAAGTCACAAGTTCCCTCAAAGTGGTTAGGTGACCTTTATCCCACTAAGAGTTTGCAAGTAACCTAAGTGTTGTGTAAAAGGATGGTGCTTAACTTGTTTTCAAAAGGGATTTAAAATGATACAATTCTTGTTTTTGAAAAGTCTATGTAACATATGATTGTATGCATTCAACCATATGGTATTGAATCGATTCTTTTAAATAAAACTCATTTTATTTTACAACCATTAATTCCTTTTATAGAACCATTCTATTTTGCTTAATGATTTGAGAACCAATTTTCTTGTTTATAGTTTGTATTAGAAGACGGTTTGTAAATCACATCCAAATAAAAACAAACATCATCATATGCAATCAACCAAACAAAAACAAAGCATCCATATATGCATAACAAAGCATACTAAGTTGAGCACACTTGTTTAGCCAAAACAATGTGTCAAATGGTCTTGTCCTAAGGGTTAAGAAACATTACATGGTTGATCAAAGGGACTCCCACTTGAATCCACATCTTCAAGCATCCTCTCTGTTTTATCTTTTCTTCAAGTCTTGATCTTGAGCATCCTTTACAAAATTATGTATCCTAATACATGTTTCTAGTAAAGAAAAAAAACTCCTAATCTATTTATTACAAATCATATGAATGAATAGATTACAATACAAAACTTGAAACCCAAAATAAAACATTACATGCCCAAATGATATAACTAAACAACCAATCAAACAAACCAAAAGGTCAAGGCTTTGTTATGCATAACCAAAACAACATATCCAAATCCTATGTTACGAAATGGGGCAGCCCCTTTTAACCCATGTTCTTGGCCAACATAAACCAAGAACAAATGGGTTAAGTCCATACAAACAAACATCTTATGACTAGATTTTTTAAAGATCCTTTCATGCATAAAGTAGTATCTTTAAGAAATCAAAAGGGTTTTAAACAAAACAGCCCACAAACATACGGGTATGAGGTGTCAAACACCATAAAACCCGAGAACAAGCAAGGATAAAACATGTATGCTTTCGTATATGTGGCTCTTGATGCCATTGTTGGGATTCAACATGTTTATCAAAGTTCATATCATCCTCATTTATATAAAAACGCAGCGGAATATAGTTTTAAAACATGTTAATTTGTTGGTTATAAACCCATTTTAATAAGCAAACCCCAAAGCCATGGATCAATATACGAAATACATACAAAGATAAAACATAAGATGTAAAGAACACAACCTTTGGAGCAGATTAAAGACGAAAAAACTAGAGGAGAAGAAGATGAAATCGTGGCTATAACTTCAAAAGGAAGTCCTCAAGAGGTGATACCCCAAGCTTGCACCAAACACCTTTGATTGCTAGGCTTCTTGACACAAATTTCAGCTACAAAACCCTCTTTTGTGAGCTGAAAATTCTGCTCAAAGCTTCCTCCAAACCGTGAGAGAAGAGAGAATAGAGAGAGAGCTTTGTGTGTGTGTTTTTCTTGGATGTGATTGAAATGATGTGTGTTCAAGTGTCCAAGACTTGCATGTCTTGGAACTAAAAATGGGACATCCAAGAAACAAAGGGGCGGCCGAAATTAGGTCCCCTTATGTTTCCCTCCCAATTCAAAACATTTATAAAATATAAAATCACATCCTATGTATTTATAAAATTAAAACCATTTTAATTTTATATTACTAACACACACTATTATTTGCCATTGCTTAACCATATTAAATAATGTACAAATAATCTTCTATGAACAAATCATTATCTATATATATGATGTTCATCTACAAAAGCAATAATTTAGAAAATCCAATTTTCTAAATTGGTGTCATTATTTATTTGTGTGATCTTATCAACAAATAAATTACCTTTTGGTGTTTGTATGGCTTGTTATTGGGTATGACCCGACTTGGATCATATTACACTAGCCACATCAATTTAATATGAATCTTGGGCAGATCAATACTTTCAAACATAATAGATGACTAGACCTTTTTGGTGATCTCAAGATTAAACTAAAATGTCTGACTAGCTGTGGGTACACCTTATCCCTGGTTAACACAATCAACAAGATTCCAATAAGGGTGACAAGCAAAATAAACGCCACAAAAGTGTGCTTAAGACCAAAGCATGAGCAAAAGCACATGAAAAATGAAAATACAATCAAACTGATAACCTAGGTTTGTGAGATTTGTGCTAAAAGAAGAAAATTTGCTCAAACAAAAATAGATTAGTGCCTCTCTGTTGTGCGGTGGCACTGACCTGAGGATAAGCATAACCTATATATTCTAGAACTCATTGTTGTTTGCCGCCTCTCTGCTGTGCGATGGCACTGCCCTGAGGATTGGCTTCTCTTTGAAAATCTATGAATAGTCACTTCTTGAACACTACCCTAAGACCGCTCAAGAATCTCCTGAGGAATGTTGATTACCATATGAGTATGGGATCCACAAATTCTTATTGAAATAAAAAAACCTTAAAACGATCACCAAACTGTGTTGAAAGTCTGTGTATGGATTTAAGAGGACAAGTATACTGACAATCACTGTGGCTACAATTCTTGAAAGTTCAAATCAGTGTGGGGACCTAAGAGTACTAGTATGATTTCCAAATTTGCTAAATGAATCCAGATGAAAAACAAGGAAAGTGCATCAAAGTTGTTTTAATAACTCGTCCTGAATGATTTGAATATCCTGTATGATTCCAACTTGAATTGATCCATGTATGGTTTAAATGATTGAGGCTGCTCTCTCAGAATAATATTCCTTAGAACTACATCTTAGGAATTAACTCTCACAAAAAAAACAAAGTCTTAGTTTTTTTATGTTTGCAGTATTATTTCTGTACAAAGTTTGTCAAATTCTGTATGTTAGTATCGGACTATGTCATGGAAGTTGATAAGGGACCTTATCATCTAAAAGGTCATGTTTGAGGTGACCATAAGTGCTTTCAAACAACAATTGGGTCACATTTTAGGCGACAAATTGTTTAAAAGGATCACGTCTGAGGTGATCAAAAGTTTTTCAAGTTGGAATAATCATGTCTGAGATGATCAAATGATCATAATGTTAATTCAACAGTTTAAAAGGTTTTAATGTCAAATGGTCATAAAGTCAGTAAAATTTCAAGAGTATGACCCATTCACACGACTAGACCATGAGTATGGACCAACCGTACGAATGGATCATACTCATGCCTTTATAGCCGAATGGACATGAGTATGAACCATTCACCCCAATGACTTATCCGAATGAGCCATTCGACCGAATGGGAGTGTGCGAATGAGTCAGTCGACCGACTGAGCTTCAGTCGGCCGACTGAAGGTGATCGACTGAGTCAGTCGCCCAACTGAGCTTCATTCACTCGAATGAACTGAGTGAGTGAGTCCAGTCGGCCGATTGAACTTGGATTCAGTATATAAAGTGACACAGTCAATCGCACTCTTCTCACCACTCCCCATCACCCTTAAATCGTACATCATACCGTTACTCTACCCAAATTTCTCTAGACCTCGAATATACTTCCTTCTTGATCTTATGAAGTGTGTTTGCATCCATACAGGTATTTTGAGATGAAATCTCATAGAAATCAGGAGAAATGGTGCCCTAATTTGTAATGGTCGATTGAAACAAGAACTGATCTTAAATGACCTAATAACCTACTGAAACTAAGTAAAATGTTAAAACTAAGTTAATAGGTCATTAGTTAAGAGATTGCGGGTCTAAAGAACAATTAAACCACGTTTATTTCATGAATGTTGGACCAAATGAACCAATGAGCCAGATCAGAAAAACCTTTAAGTCCCACAAGATATCACAACAACTGCTGAAGACTTGATCAGCTGTTTGACAAAGTCTGAAGATCAACAACTGAAGACTAAAGTACTGAAGACTTGAACAGCTGAAGAACAATGTCTGAAGATCAACAACTGAAGACTAAAGTACTGAAGACTTCAACAGCTGAAGACCAAAGTCTGAAGATCAACAAATGAAGACTAAAGTACTGAAGACTTCAACAGCTGAAGACAAAGTCTGAAGATCAACAGCTGAAGACTAAAGTACTGAAGTTCAACAGCTGAAGTACAAAGACTGAAGACATCAGCTGAAGACATCAGCTGATGACAACAACTGAAGTTCACGAAGTCCAAGTACTGAAGCCTTCAGAATTTGTCACAACAGCTGAAGAAGCATTCTTCAGTTGTTGTGATGGTTTCCTTTCAGTAGTTTTCTTTTCTATTTCAGTATTTTTAAAACGACTGAAGAGCATGTTCTTCAGTCGTTGTTGTTTCAGTAGTTTCTTTTTAGTATTTGTAGTAATAATTAACACTTGGTATTTTTGTAAGAAGATGTCAGTTGTTTGACATCTTCAGTAGTTGTGTTAACTTTCAGTAGTTAAATAACAGTTAGATGTCACTGTCAAGTGACATCAGCTGACGTCAGCTTTCCTTATAAAAGAAAGATGACCTAATTGTAACGGTGCACGAAAGCCAGCCGAAGCATATATTGAATGAATATATTCCTATTGGCAAAAATTCTCTCTCTATAACAAACACTATTTTATTGATAAATTTCGTGTGTTCTTGTTTAAATTTGTTAATTCGTGGGCTCATTCCGCTGCAAATCCAATCTAATTGATCAAAGTAGATGCTGAGATCCTAACAAATGGTATCAGAGCAGGTTAATCATTGATCGATTTAACAATTGATCATTGAAACTGTTCTTTTGCTATCTACGTTTGATTGAATTAGCAAATTTGCAAGAATCGGTTATAGAGATGGAGTTTTTGTTGCTTCTGGCTACTTTGTTTGAGGTTCTAAGTGGTTTTGAGCTAGATTTAATTTTTTTACCTTGAACTTGTCTGAATTCTGAATATGACTACTCCTTCTAATGACCCTCACAATACTAGTTCCTCAACCAAGCCTCCGATGCTGGTTAGGACTGAGTATAACATATGGCAACGAAGAATGCTCCATCACCTGTCTATTAACAGTTCAGGTTGTTGGACATCTGTGGTACATGGTCCACATAAGCCTATGGTGAACAATCCGGAAACCAACCAAATGGTTCCGAAGAAGAAGGAACAATACTGTAATGAGGATCGAAAACTGTTTGAGATTGATGCTAAAGCTCATGGAATTCTGGCCATGGCACTGCCTAATGAAATCTATTCTGGGCTTATGCATCATGAAACTGCTCATGACCTCTAGAAGGCACTGAAAGAACAATTTGGTGGTACTGATGAGGTCTTAGCAAACAATATGGAAATACTTGCCCAACAATATGAGACATTTGCTCATAGGAAGGGTGAGACTCTGACTCAACAGTTTGAGCATTTTTCATGTTTGATCTCTGAGCTGAAAATGGTCAAACATGAATACACTAATAGCCAGATGAACCACAGATTCCTCAGATCACTGCCTGAGAGATGGGACACATATACAATTGTCCTACGCTCTAATGCAAATCTGGATAGCCTATCTCTCACCCAACTTCATGGGAAACTGCTTACATTTGAAAGAGAGATAGAGCAGAAAAGGAAACTGGTATCATCAGGAAAGCTCACTGAAGACTTTGTACCAGGGAACACTGCCTTGATCGGTGATGAGTCAGAATATGCTGCATCAGAAAGTAATTAAAATTTCTCTTCAAACAGTTCTGATCATGCATTTGTGAGTGTTGATAGTCAGTCAGGCTGTAATAGTGACAATTTGTGCTTCATTATGGATGATTTGAAAGGAATAGCTGATGATGACTTAGAAGAGATGGATATTCTGAGCCAAATGGCCTTGATTAATATCAGATCTCAGAATTTCTAAAAGAGAACTGGTAGGAAATTCCCTGGACTCTCTGGCAAAACCAAAGTTGGTTTTGACAAGAGTAAGTTGAGGTGTCACAAATGCCACAGGCTTGGGCACTTTTCAAGAGAGTGTAGATCATCTGGATCTAACTCCTCTGCACCCTTTGTAACTTTTCCAAGTAATTCACCAAAACAGAGGGCAACATCCTGCTAGTTCTGGTCATCAATCACAACCTTATCTCCTGCATATTTGGTCCCTCAGGGTCCAATGTCATATATATATCCTGCTATTACATGCCACAAACCATCAAGTTCAAGTACCCATTGCTCAACAACCACCTGCTCTCTTTGAGCCTCAACCTTCCGAATCTCATCAACAATCTCAACCTCAACAACACAGCTTTTTCACCCCAGGAGTTGTTGACTGGAGCAGTTTACCAGATGATATGTCTGGTCATGAACAACTGTTTTCTGGTGTTGGTCAACATGGTGGTGACAATCCTTTTGGAAACCTTGCTCTTATGGCCCTGGAGTCTGCTGATACCTCATCCTCTAATGCCTCCACACCACAGGTATCCTCTGAGGCCAAAGCCAAGCTATGTTCTGAAACATGCATAGCCGCATTTGCATCTATTAGAGAAGCAAATGTAGCTTTAATTAACAAGAACATTGAGCTAGAACAAATAATATCCAAAAGAAAAGCTGAATGTGAGTCTGTGCTTAATGATAAGAATGATGAGATTTACAAACTTAAATGCCAAATCACTGATGATAAGGCTAGGGAAGTACTTCTAGAGAAGTACAGAGACCTCAAAGAAACACTTGCAGCTACCCAGTAGAGTGTGATCGATGGGTACATTCCTACAAGGGTTTTGAAATGCTTCTTAGTAAGCAGTCTGCTTCCAATGTGAAGTTTGGCATTGGTTATAATCACACTGCTCCTCCTATAGATTTTACTCCCAGAGCAGAGGTAGAATCTAATGGAGAATGCAATAACCAATCCTTTTCATCATGTGATCTACTATCTGATACAACACCATCAGAGGTTGGTGTCAGCATTAATTCCTCCCAAAACCTATCAGCTGATGTTGATGGTTCAAATGCTGACACTCACATGATCAAAAAGTTGATCACTCCAGGTGGTATTTCACAAAGCACTGAAAGTACTAAAGAGCAATTCATAACACCTAGAAACAAACCCAAACTACTCCATGTACTAAAGGGAAGAAAACTGCCAGTAGAAAGGGTGGAAAACTACTGAAGAAGATATCAAGAAAGCATGTACTGCAAGGAAGAAAACTGCTAGTACTATCGCAAACTGCTGAAGAATAAGTCTTCAGTAGTTTCATCTTCTTCAGCAGATGATCAACTTAATGAAGAAAAAGCCATGTGAAATATGTGCTTATTCAATCATCTTACTGATGATTGCTGGTATAAAAAGGGCTTCAAACTCAACACAATGAGAACATTAAAAAGAAAATGGATAAAATGAAAACTGAGTTTGAAACCAAGTTTGTCCAGCGACATCAAAACCTATAACCCCTTAATCCAAAAAGAAATCCAAAAAGGAAGGGGTTAATCAGGCAACAGCTGAGGTTGCTCAAGGGAGATGGTACAACACAGGAATCCATCAATCTCAAGCATTAATGTGTCTGATAAGCTGAAGGCTTTATCACAGAATCAGACACAACTTGTTATGATGGTTCAACATCTATTGGGGAGAGTCAACCAATTAGATGCCTGTGTTGAAACCACAGAGAAGAGAATCCATGCCAAAGGATTCTTCTTCTTCACCATTTCCATCCCCTTAGGCTGTTCTTCATAGCAAATCTATTAGTTTACCATCTGTTGATGTGAACAGACCCAAAACCAAAAAGGTTTGGGTCTCAAAAACTAACTAATTTATTATGATTGCAGGGTTCTTCAGCATGCCAAAGTAGCATCTGGTATGTAGACAGTGGAGGATCTATGCATATGACAGGGAACACCTCTCTTCTTCATGATTACTCTCAAGGAAAGAAGGGGTTTGTTTCTTTTGGCAATGATGCTAAGGGTTACATCATTGGCAAAGGCTTTGTCTCCAATGGGGAAATAAGGTTTGATGATGTTAACCATGTGGAGAATCTCAAGTACAATCTCTTGAGTGTCAGTCAAATGTGTGATAAAGGCCATGTTGCTCTTTTCACCAGTCCGAACTGCTGGATTCTGTCATCCAAAGTTCTGAGTTTGATTGATAAGGTGTGGATGATCACACTCTCCTGAGGGCCAACAGGACAGGAAGAGTGTATGCCTTAGATCTTTCCAAGAAAATAGATCTCAAAGGCCATCCTTGCCTATTTTCCAAGGCTTCTCCTCAAGAATCTATTCTATGGCGTAGAAGGCTGGGTCATGTGAATCTTAAAAACTTGAATCAGCTGATACATCATGGTTTAGTAAGGGGATTGCCTATGAAGGAGTTCAGCTGTGAAGACAACTGCACTACTTGTTTGAAAGGAAAACCGCACAAAGTCTCATTCCCTCCTATTGAAGAACCTAAGTCCATTGCCTGCTTGCAATTATTACACATGGATATCTTTGGTCCTGTGAGAGTAATGAGTATGGCAAAGAAGAAATACTGTCTGGTAATTGTGGATGATTACTCCAGATTTGTATGGACTTTCTTCTTGCATTCAAAGGATGAGGTTGCTCAGACGATTATAAACTTTGTGTTGTATGTTGAGAAGCAGTATTCCCTATCTGTCAAGTGTATCAGAAGTGATAATGGAACAGAATTCAGAAACCATACACTTGATGAGTTTTATCTCTCAAAGGGAATCAAGAGGCAGTTAGCATCCCAAGGACTCCAGAACAAAATGGAGTAGTAGAGAAAGAACAGGACCCTAATTGAAGCTGCAAGGTCCATGTTGGCTGACTCTGGTTTGCCACTGACCTTTGGGTTGAAGCTGTTAACACAGCTTGCTATATGCAGAATAAAGCCTTAGTAAATCAGAGGTTTATGAAGACTCCATATGAAGTTCTACATCATTTGGTTCCTCTAATTTCATTTTTCAGAGCCTTTGGTGTCCTTGTTTCATTCTCAACACAAAGGATCAACTCCACAAATTGATCCTAAGGTGGATGCAGGGTATTTTGTTGGTTATTCATCTACTTGCAAGGCATATAGAGTCTTCAACTACAGAACAAAGATAGTTGAAGAGACTCTGCATGTGAAGTTTAATGAATCTCCAAAGGACAAGATTCCACAAAACCCTGTGGAGTTATTTGATTTGGATACAATGCAATATGTTCCTTATCAGGCTTCAGCTGTTGCTCCTATCAACAGTTCTCCACTGGTGGTATTGATGATGATGATAATATCAATACTCACCTATTCAAGTTTAGTGATCAACTGCCTGAGTCCACTAAACTTGATGTTCCTGTAGCTTCAGCAGTTCCATCCACAACAATGCTGATGAGATCTCTGATTCCTCTACATATTTTGATTTGCCATCACATTCTTGGTTTCAAGAGTCTGCATCACCATCTGCTGCTGCTAAAGGTCCTACAAACACTTGCACAGATCTCATTGTTTATCAAGAGCTGAAGAATCACCCAATGTCTCAAATCATTGATGATATCAATGCTGGAGTTTCAACAAGAAGTCAATTGTCCAATTTTGCTTCTATGCTCTCTTCATTAGTCAGCAAGAGCCAAAGAACTATCACATTGCTTTAAGGGACAATGGATGGTTGAAGCCATGCAGCTTGAGCTACTTCAGTTCAACAATCAGCAAGTGTGGGAACTGGTTCCTCTACCCCCAGGTAATTGTGCAATACGCACTAAATGGGTGTTTAGGAAAAACAGATGAAAATGGGCTTATTGTTAAGAACAAGGCCAGACTGGTTGTTCAGGGTTTGCACAGGAAGAAGGTATTGATTATGATGAAACCTTTGCTCCTGTAGCCATACTGGAGGCAATTAGATTGTTCTTAGCCTATGCTGTATTCCATAATCTTAAAGTTTTTCAAATGGATGTTAAAAGTGCATTTTTATATGGTAAAATAAAAGAAGAGGTTTATGTGTGTCAACCACCAGGTTTTGAGGATAATAAACATCCAGATTGGGTATACAAGCTTGATAAGGCTCTTTATGGGTTGAAACAAGCTCCTAGAGCCTGGTATGAGACATTATCAAATTTTTCTTCTTCAAAATAATTTCACTAGAGGCTCCATAGATAAAACTTTATTCATTAAGAAGGTGGATCAGCATAAGCTACTTGTTCAAATTTATGTTGATGATATTTTTTTGCATCCTCTGATCCCTAGTTGTGTGATGATTTTACCAATTTAATGCAAAAGAAGTTTGAATGAGTGCAATGGGAGAATTACAGTTCTTTTTAGGATGCAAATCAAACAAAAGGCTAATGGAACTTTTATTCATCAGTCTAAATATACAAAAGATCTTTTGAATAAGTTTGATTTACAAAACTGTAAGCCCTGTTCTACTCCCATGTGCCACACCACTCAACTGGATGCAGATCAGAAAGGTAAAGCTGTTGATGAAACACTTTACAGATGTATGATTGGGTCCTTGATGTACTTAACAGCTTCTAGACCAGATATCATGTTCGCAACTTGTGTTTGTGCTAGATTTCAGGCTGCTCCTAAAGAGTCTCATTTGATTGCAGTCAAGAGGATCTTTAGATATCTGCAAGGTACACAATCTCTAGGTTTATGGTATTCCACTGGACACTCTTGCAAATTAGTTGCTTTTTCTGATAGTGACTATGCAGGTTGTAAGTTACCAGAAAGTCAACTTCTGGTGGATGTCAATTCCTAGGCAACTGTTTGATTTCTTGGCTGAGTAAGAAACAAACATATGTTGCTACATCCATTGCTGAAGCAGAGTACATTGCTGCTGCAAGTTGTACATCTCAGGTACTCTGGCTTCATAACCAACTTTTGGATTATGGCATTACAGACTAAGACTCCATTATTAAGGACAGTGCTTCAGCTCTTTGCATTGTCAATAATCCTGTCCAGCATTCTAGGACCAAACATATAGAGATCAGACACCATTTTATTAGGGACTGTTTTGAAAAAGGTCAGATTGATCCAAAGTTTGTGTCTAGTGCTGATGAGCTTGCATACATTTTTACTAAGCCTTGGATAGTTCAACTTTCCAAACCTAGTGTTAAGGCTTGGTATGCTACAGCTAGAATAAGTGACAACTACTGATGATCTCAGTAAACAAGTACTGAGGATCATTAGTAAACATGTCACAAATAAGTACTGATTCTGTTACAACTACTGATGTAGTTATAACTACTGATGTTAGTAAAAACAGATAAGTACTACTGTCCTATGAAACACTGAAAACACCAAAAGACTGATGAGTAAGTGTTGAGGACAGTATGAAACACACTGAAAAAGCTAAGAATTGACGAAAACTACTGATGGGAATTTTCTCTTCAGTTTTTTTACAACTGCTGTTTCATCGTAAACAACAGAAGCAAAACCAATGTCTTCAGTAGTTTCACAACTACTGATGACTAACACCAAGTCTTCAGTCGTTTACAACAACTGATGACAAAACCATGTCTTCAGTAGTTTCACAACTACTAATGACTAACACCAAGTCCTCAGTTGTTTCCAACATCTGAAGTCAAAACCATGGTTTTCAGTAGTTTTATAACTGCTGATGCCTAAAACCACGACTTCAGTTTTTTCAACCTCTGAAGGTTAATACCAAGTCATCAGTCGTTTAAAACTACTGATGATTAATACCAAACCCTTCAGTTGTTTTATAACCCTTACCCTATAAATACCTAATCCTACAGAGCTTCATCATCTCAAACCTAACGTTCAAAAACTCAGAACCTTCTCTCACATTAATGGCGACCATGCAGCTTAAACCACGACACAACTGTGTTGCCTACCTTACCAAATCACCTTTCTGGACGAAGTTTGATACTGCCATTGATCTAATGGTCCATTCTCTATACAAAACGGCCTTCCTTATCAATCCTACCATTTATGCCAATCCCTAAATCAGTTCTGGACGAACGTCACTCTTACCACTAGAGAGAATGACACCGAGTCTCTCCAGTCATTCGTCAACTCCCGTAAGGTGGTCATCACTCCGGCAATCCTTCGCCAAACCCTACAATTAGATGATGCCACCTTCCCCGCTGGATATTCAAAGGGCACCACTGATCTATCCTTGGCCCACCATGGATACCAGGGTAACCTTAGTGCTTCTACCATCCTAAAGAAGCATTTCCATGACGCAGAACACCTTATTTTTCATATGGTGAATGTCTGTCTAGCCCCTAAGACTTCTTCTTGGGATCAAATGTCAACCAGGTGGCAGCGGGTATTCTTCTCTATCCTTGAGCAACAAAACTTAAATTTTTCTGAAATAATATTTCTTGAACTTAAGGATATGGCCTCAAAACCTATTGCTAACCGATGGATATTATATCCACGGTTCATAATGGCCATTATAAAGAACCAGCTGAAAGCTGAGGGACTTGTTGGCCTTGGAGTCCCTACCATGGCTGTATTGCCTGAGGTATACTCCAGGCATAACTCAGACCAGTCACTCAAACAGGCTGCCAAGCTGCGAAAACCCACGCAGCTGGAACTCACAGCCACCACCTCCAAATCCAAAGTCCCCACAAATCCCAAACACAAGAACCCAAAAAGGCTGCTCAGGGAGATGAGTCCCCTGAGGATGCCCCTACAACACAAACGCAGGATATATCTACTGGCCATAACCCCCCCAGTAGATACACGTACTCACCCAACCTCAACCTCTCAGGCTTCCTCTCAACAGGAGCCTGCAGCAACCACATTTGGGGCACCTATACATCTGGAACCTTCCTCATTTGAGGAGGTTGCCATTGAAACGCACCACTCTCCCCGGGTGTATACTGCTTTCACACCATCTCCCACTGCAACCGCCCCCCAAAGTCCTACCATAATAGTTGCAAAAGTGCTGACTCAGTTGCATTCCTCACCCCCTCCCCAGATACCAATCAAAACTGGGATAGCCTCAACATTGAGGGGGAGGATCCAAATGCGGCTGCTAACCCACAGCACAGGGGTTACACTGTTCCATCTCCAAGTGTAGAAATGGAGATTAGAACATCTGGTGAGGCTGCCACTTCTCCTGCTTCAGCATATGATCAGGATGCAGTTGGTAATATCCATAAGACCTCACCAGAGGCAACTGCTAATGAAGGACATAGTCCTGAGGCAGGAAGTCCCTAGTACCATGAACAAGGGGCACATGCTGATACTGATCTACACTCAGAGCATGTACATCCTGATTCTATCAGGAGGTCAGGTGATTCAGCAAACACTGATGATGACCGGCTTCTTCTATGATGTTTTAGCCCAAAATACCATCCTAGAGAATGAGGTAAGCAGACTCAACGAGCTGATTGCCAAAATGTCTCAGGATCTAAGTCCATCTGCCCCAATCCACCAACAGATGGCACCTTCCTCTAAAGGTCTCTTATACACAGAGCCACTCCAAAACACTCAGCCACCTGCCTCTACTTCTGGCACTATCTCTCAAGGACAGAACCTCCCTGAGCAAATAGCTACTATCCTTCAAAATTCCTTACCTCTCATCACACCAATTATCACTGATATAGTGATTAAAACCCTTGATGAGAGGCTTCCCTCGGTTATCCAACCCTTGCGGAGGAAGTTGTGAGCAAAAGGTTTTCTGACAATCAAACCCTTGCAACCAATGCAACCAAAAAGGGGGAGATTCAGTCAGTGAAAGCAAAACAAAAGAGGATTGAAGATGGGAAAGTGAAAGAAAAAGAGATAGAGGTGGCAAATGAGAAGGAGTTGGGTGTAGAGACTGAGAAGGAGAAGGAGAAGGAAGCTGAAATGGAGAAAGTGACTGAAAGTACTAAAGACTTTCATGTCACATACAAGAAAAGGAAGAGTGGAAAGAAGGAGAAGGAGTTGGAGGAAATGGTGAAGGAGGCTGATGCCTAACACAGTCGATCAATGGATAACATCATTGATCAGCTGTTTAGGCAAGGTCATGACACTGAAAGACTTGACTTAGAAATTAGAAGATTGGAGATTGAAGAAATCCAAGCAAGATGGGCAAGTTACAGTGTGTTGGAAAGGGAAAGGCTGGAAATCATGATCAGGTTCATAGCTAAGTATCTTGGAAGATCATTGATTGAAATAAAGTCATGGTCCAGGGACAGCATCTTGGCAATAACCACCAAGATCTTTTTGTCTGAAGTATATACCAAAGGGTTGGTCATTGAAGCCTTGAATGAAGCTGGTGCTGGGAGCAGGTCTAAACTGGTCAAACAATCTAAAGCCTCACTTATATCCAAAATGCTAGAACAGCCTGTCAAAATTCCCACACCAAAACCACCACAATCACAACCCACTAAACTAATTCCTTTACCCACAAAACCAATAGCCGATGATGTACCCCAGAAGAGGAAGAGAAGGGTACTGAGGCTAGAAGAGGAAGAAGAAGATAATGATGAAGATGAAGACATGCTGCCAATCTCAGCTGTTATACAGTTGCCTAAGGCCATAAGTCACCCTCCAACAATTACTCCTGAATCTCAAAGGCAAATTGTGAAAGTGAAGTTAGAAGAAGAAGAGCTTCACAAACAACATGATGAGGAATTGTTGAGAAGAGTCGACAAAGCATACGCTGCCACATCTTCAATCATCAATATGAAGAAACATGCTCAGAGATTATACACTCTCAGACATACCTTTCAATATCAAAAAGAGAGAGTGAGGATTTGGCCTGATCCTAGGGTGTCTCATAGGATTCAAAGAAAAATATTCCACAGAGATACATTGGCCAAGTAAAGAAGATTGTAGATGAAGTGATCTCACTGGCCTTTGTAGTATCACCTTAGGAGATCCTAGATGACTTCAAGAAAGCCTATAAAGCTAAACTGGCCCCACAAAGATGCTAGAGAATAAAGTGGTGAAAAAGGGGTTAGTGTATAGGAGGCTTGAGGAAGTTAGAAAGAATGAGCTCCAGTTGTTCTTAGAGGGTATTCACCCAGATGAATTCGTATATAGAATCATAACAACTGTGGAGCTAAAAATGGGAAGCAGGTCAAATACCTCTCTGAGTACTATGGGCCAGAGTCACTCTTTGAAGGAGAAGCAGAAGAGCTTACCATGGAGGAACAAATAACCTTCCTTGAGGCCTATACAAGGGAGTCTTACAGACTCATAGTTGGGAAGTAGATCTCATGGATGGGGTAACAGCTCTGTGTCCAGTTCCCCAAGACATAGTTCCCATCCATCCTTTGCCAGACAGATCATTGAGACTTGTTCCCAGGCATGTGCTTACAAGGGTCACTTCTGAGCTGATCTAGAAGACAAAAAGACCAATCTTTCTGCCATAATAAGTGGGACATCTTCAATAAGCTTAAAGGTTTTGGCTGTACTGGTTCAGGGGGAGTTTGTTGGACCAAAAGAACCAATGAGCCAGATCAGAAAAACCTTTAAGTCCCACAAGACATCACAACAACTGCTGAAGACTTGATCAACTGTTTGACAAAGTCTGAAGATCACAGCTGAAGACTAAAGTACTGAAGACTTGAACAGCTGAAGAACAAAGTCTACAGATCAACAGCTGAAGACTAAAGTACTAAAGACTTCAACAACTGAAGACCAAAATCTGAAGATCAACAACTGAAGACTAAAGTACTGAAGACTTCAACAGCTGAAGACAAAGTCTGAAGATCAACAGCTGAAGACTAAAATACTGAAGTTCAACAGCTGAAGTACAAAGACTGAAGACATCAGCTGATGACAACAACTGAAGTTCATGAAGTCCAAGTACTGAAGCCTTCAGAGTTTGTCACAACAGCTGAAGAAGCATTCTTCATTCTTGTGATGGTTTCCTTTCAGTAGTTTCTTTTCTATTTCAGTATTTGTAAAACAACTGAAGAGCATGTTCTTCAGTCATTGTTGTTTCAGTAGTTTCTTTTCAATAGTTGTAGTAATAATTAACACTTGGTATTTTTGTAAGAAGATGTCAGCTGTTTGACATCTTCAGTAGTTGTGTTAACTTTCAGTAGTTAAACAACAGTTAGGTGTCACTGTCAAGTGACATCAGCTGACGTCAGCTTTCCTTATAAAAGGAAAGATGACCTAATTGTAACGGTGCGCGAAAGCCAGCCGAAGCATATATTGAATGAATATATTCCTTTTGGCAGAAATTCTCTCTTTATAACAAACACTGTTTCATTGATAAATTTCGTGTGTTCTTGTTTAAATTTGTTAATTCGTGGGCTCATTCCGCTGCAAATCCAATCTAATTGATCAAACTAGATGCTGAGATCCTAACATGAATTGGTCAAGATTCGAACCTCGGTCGATCGGACAGTGGGTCATGCGACTGGACGTCTGGATGAACTCCAATCGTGCGATTGAGCCAGCCGAATAGCTCAATCGGCCGAATGTGACATACGAATGAGCTCAGTCGGCCGACTGAATCAATCGTAGGCTCAGCCAACCGATTGAACTAAGTTGCATGTTCATTCACCCGAATGAATCCAACCGCATGATAGAATAGCGGACTGAACTCAGTCGCAAAATTCATTCGCATGAATGAATCAGAATGAATGTTATCAAGTTACTTAAAATGGGTATGTGTTATGTGAGTATCTAATGATTATGTGTCTTGTGTTTCAGATTGATGGCTGCTAGATGGTCAATCAACCCTAAGCACAACATATGTGCTCATCTAGACCATACTACTCGAACGGCGCCGAGTTTACAAAGATCATCGCATTTCTTAGGCGATCAAGGATCCACAAGGCAATTTCTACTCCTTGCACTCCCTACAGGTCTTTACACCAGGCATTTTGGGAGAATGCTTCTGTTGATCGATCACAAGAGCCATATAGCATACGAAGCTCTATCTGTAGGATGGCTATCGAGACCACTGCTGCCGATATTCAGAGAGTACTTGAGCTGGGGGACGATATTGATCATCCCACCAAGCTACATCCACTGATAGTAAGAGGATGCTTTGTGAGGATTAAGTATGCTGGGGACATCAACTCAGGTGTGCTCAATAAAAACAACTTATGTCCCTAGTACAAGTACTTGGCACATGTCATATTGAAGTGCATTGCTTCAAGAAGAGGCGGGTTTGATGATCTTTCAGACCAGATCCAGAATGCCTATGTGGCACTGGTGCTGAACTACCCTTTCAGCTTCTCGAGCATGATCTTCTCTTACCTTGTGGAGAATCTGGAGGCAAAGGGTAAGGAGGGTTTTTGCATGTACCCCAGATTCTTGCAGCTGATTTTCAATGAGAAGCTGCCATCACTTCCCAAGGAAAGCCACGATGCTATGGTTTTAGAGATCATGGATGATACGACCCTGGGTCGTATGAGAGTCTACCGGGGTAAGCAAGTAAAGCCCCAGGTGAAGAGACTGATAGGCCATCTAGCCAATGAGAGTTATGTGGCATCAGGGAGACATAAGTGGCATCACACAGACAGCGACTCCGATGACGAGCAGCTACAGCTCCCAGAGCATGACTCTGATGACGATGATAGCGGGGATGCAGGAGATACATTGCCCACTCGACAAAGTGACCCCACTGCTGATACTGTATCTCCAGCATCTGCCCCCATTGGAGATATCGCTGAGACAGTTGGATTCCACCAGGGTTTCATGCCTAGTGAGGAAGAGGAGGAGTCAGATGAGGAGCCTTTGACTCGGACTGTGGGAAGTAAAGTCGTTCCCACAGAACAAGGGCTCCGGGCGGTTGGTGAACGCCCAGGCGGATTGGGAGAGACTACTGATGATCCTACTTATACTCCTGATCTGCCAGGCCGTGCTCTAGGGGGAGCATCCTCCTCGACTGGATCGAGGAAGAAGAGGATGGCTCAACCCTATGGCTTGAAAAGGAAGAAACGTAGAATCACCTTTATCACCACCACAGCCACCACCACCACTACCACTACATCCACTACCACCACTACCACCATTCCACCCAACACTACCACCAGCTCATACACCACTTCCACACCTACTCCACCAGATACACACTTCCCATCCACCACCACTACAGCTCATCCACAGCCATCCACATCGATACCAACCCAATCTTCTCTACATCCACTACCACCACCACCACAGGCCATGGAGTTGGGACCTCCTCACAGGTCCCACCTATTTTTGGATCCTCTTACCCATCTGTCGGGTTGGAGGAGAGTTGGCTAACCTTAACCGGTTAGTGCTGAAGCTGCTGACGATGGATGAACAGCGAGCCTCTCAGCTTAATCATCTGATGGAGCTTAATGCATCCCAAGCCCAAAGGATAGAGGCCCAGAGCCAAGAGATCACAGAGCTGAGAGAGATGCATACATCCTCAGTACAGAGGATATAAGATTTAGAGGCCCAGAACAAGAAGCTTATGCTGAGACTGAAGGGATCCAAAGATGAGCCCCTAAAGATCCGAGAAGGAGATGGAAATGATGGTGATGACGATGACAGTGATGATGATGATGATGATGATGATGACTGTGATGATCAAGGGGATGACACTGATGCAGGTGATACTATCGATCATGATGATGATGATGATGAAGGAGATGCAGCTGCATCTACATCAGCTCAAGGTCAAGAGAGTCGCATAAAGAAAAATCAAGACCAAGGAGCCCCATCATCTTCTGCTGATCCTACTGACACACCAGCTATTCAAGACAAGAGTAATGCATAATTGTTTATGTTATTTAAATCATGTGTATCTAAATATTGTATCAAATAAATGTAATTAATGTTTTTGGTTATTATTGATGTTTACTACTTTGATTGTTGACTAATGATTGATGTGTTACATGTTTTAAATCAAGCAGATCCACATTTTCAAGGAGATGAATATGTTGTTGCTCCCCTCCAACAGATCAAGACTCAACTCACAATGATTCTTGATCTACAGGGGATTGTCAGGAGATCGGTGAATTACACTCCTGAAGAGGGAGAAATAATTCATGATCTCACCGACGAGCAACTGGTTGAAATGTTCCGCCTAGATCCTGATGAGATTGTGAAAGATGCTCCAACTGTGCAAAAGGAGAGTGACGATGAGCTTCAAGATGTCGATGAGATCGAGATTGAAGATGTTACTGCACAACACTATCCAGAGTACATTGACAATGAGGAAAATGCCATTGCAAATTTGGGAGAAACTCTTGTCAGTGACACTTTTGAGACCCTGGATAAAATGGAGCAAGAGTCAGAAAAGGATAAAGAGAAGGCCCAAGCCTCAGACATCAAAGTCAACATCAAAAAGGCTGAATGGGCAGCATGTTTTGAAGAAATCAGAGCCCAACACAGCGCTACAACATCAACTGTCTACACCAAACTGTATAAGGTCAAGAAACATCAAAAGGTGGCAAGCAGGATCATAGCGTGGGCACATTTTGCAGACCTCAACGTTTACGCGGTTAAACGTGAGAAGGGAATTGAGTACTTCAGATTTCCACACGATCTGAAGACTCTTCCAGGTTTTAAGCTCAACCAGTTAGCAAAGTTAAACTTGCTATATGCTGACCCTCGTAAGATGTCAGGCTGGTTTGAAGCTGCTCTAAAGAAGGAGTACTACACCAGATGGGTCAACATCAAACCTCAACAACCAACGAGGTACATCAGAAGATCTGAGGTTGATGCCATAACTGGCAAACCTAGAGTAGTGCTGAAGTGGAGTCCACCACGTACAATGTCAAAGATCCCACTACGTGAGATGCCACAGGACTTCACTCCACACTTCAAATGGTGGTACTACGATTGGAGAACGGGAGAGGCCGTGATAGTCTTGAACAGGAATGGCACAATGGAAACCATAAGGGTGTTTGACCTGATGTGGCTCACCAACTTGTCAGCACAAGATGTTTATACGTTATACAAATGGCCACTGTTCTACGACCCACATGATATTGTACAAGCTTTATAGTTCCAGAAAGTGATAAGACTCTGTTTTGCTTTTAAGATAAACACAGGATTCACCAAAGAAGCTAAGTACAAGAAGTTTGAGGAAATCATGAAAGATGTTAGACAATAGATAGATCTAGGTCCAAGGGGAGTTTGTTGATACATATATGTACCTAGATCATGATCTGAATGTAATATGTCTTACACTTATGTAATTATTGGATACTTAATGAAATACAAATGTTTAGTTGTGTCTATAGTGTTTAATATTTCATTAATGAGTTTTTTAATGCATATTGACTTGATTATATAGGTTTGTGATTGTTTGAATTGTTATGCATATGTTATAATATTGAAAACGTTCAAACTTGGTAAAGTGAAGTTTTCATCCGTCCGACTAGACCGTGCGCCCCAACAGTGGTCATGCATCCGAATGGCCATGCGACTGAGTGTCCATGCGCCAAAATAGTTCATACGCCTGAACAACTTCATGCGTCTAACTCAGTCGCACGACTGAACACTCAGTTGTGCGAATGGATCAACTGCATGGCTCAATGGCATGAATGAACCATGCTAATAGTTCAGTCGCCCGAATAAGCAACCCTAACCTATAAATACCACCTAATTCGTGGAAAAACGTAAGCATTCAATCCACTTCGACTCCAGACATACCCTAGCCATCCAGAAGCCTCTAAGTTCATACTCCAAGTTCATAGAATGCTGTAGATCGATTTCTAATCGATTCTTGACGTTAGATTCAATACATTATTGTGTCTACATGCGTTCTCATTGATTGGATCGCCAATCAAATAGGTTTCCGCACTATTTGGTTTGGTTAACACGTTAATCAGTTGGTGTTTGGTCAAATACCAGATCCTAACAACTTTTTCAAAGTTTTGTCCTTTTGGACACTTTTAATCCCTCCACTTGGACTTAATTGCCTTTCTTTATTTTTTTCCTCATATCTTGTCTTTTAAAAATAACCGGGTGTTACACGCGCTCGCCGGGGTTTAGCGGTTTCCTTTCTACTCAAGGCATCGTCGACTACATTCGCCTTTCCCCGGGTGGTATTTAATAGCAAAGTCATAAGCGTTTAATAATTTCACCCAGCATCGTTGCCTCATGTTAAGCTCTTTCTGCTCAAAGATATGCTGAAGACTCTTGTGATCAGTGTAAATTGTGCACTTGGTACCGTACAAATAATGTCTCTAGATCTTCAAGGCAAAGACCACTGCTCCTAACTCCAAGTCATGAGTAGTGTAGTTCTTTTCATGCACCTTCAGTTGTCTCAAGGCATAAGCTATTACTTTGTCATGTTGTATCACGACACAACCAAGTCCTTGGATAGAAGCATCACAATAAACCACAAAACAATCACTTCCTTCGGGTAACGCTAATATCGGTGCACTACAAATTTTCAGCTTCAACAACTGAAAAGCAGCTTCTTGACTCTCACCCCATTTATAGGTTGTTCCTTTATGGGTCAAAGTTGTGAGAGGTTCAGCGATCTTTCAGAATCCCTCAATAAAACGCCGATAGTATCCTACCAGACCAAGAAATTGCCTTATCTCACTAGGCGTCTTGGGTACTAACCAGTTCTTTATAGCCTTAATCTTTGCAGGATCCACATGTATTTCCTTCTCGTTATCAATGTGACCCAAAAATTGCACCTCACGAATCAAGAAGACGCACTTAGAAAAATTGGCGTAGTTCCTTTCTAAGTAGCTCCAAGATTAAACGTAGGTGTTCCTCATGTTCCTCCTTGGTCCTAGAGTAAATCAATATGTCATCAATAACACAATAACAAACTGATCAAGGTAGGGTTTGCACACACGGTTCATGAGTTCCATGAACACTACTGGTGCGTTTATTAACCCAAAAGGCATAACCAAGAACTCATAGTGACCATAATGAGTACGGAGTCTTGTTTTAGATATGTCTTCTTCACGAACTCTCAATTGATGATAACCAGATCACAAATCAATCTTCGAATAATAACTTGATCCCTGAAGCTGATCAAATAGATCATCGATACGAGGTAATGGGTATCGGTTTTTGACTGTGACCTTGCATGTGAATAGTTTTCAAACAAATTCAACTTTATGCGAAGTTACTTATCGCTTGGAATAGTTTTGATCAAAAGTCAACTGTTCGCGTGACTGGTGAAGCGAATTTAAAGTCGTCATGTCTGTTCATATTTTTAGTAACTTTTAGCGTGCGATAACCTTAAAATCCATTTTCAAGTTAAAGTCATTACAATGAGTTTTAGCTATTAAAACTTGTTGTATTAGTGTTGATTAGGTGTTTATTATGTAAAATCATGATTAATTTCATTAGATAACATAATCATTAGAGACAAATTAATAACGGCTACTTATTAAGAAAAAGATTTTTCATTAATGTTACTCCAAACAAACAAGTTTTGATAAAATAAAGTTTTTTTAAAACATCAAACTATTTGAAAAAAATGAAATATTTTTAAAATATATGTTTTAAAAATGTAAAATATTTATAAACTATATTAATTAAAATAGGGAGTAATAAGAAGAAATTTTCTAAAAATGTCACGTTTTTAAAAACGTTTTGTTTTGAAACAAATGTTTTTTTTTCGGAAAAAAAGAAAAAAAGTTTAAACAAAGAAAGAATAGTAATATATCTAAGAAGAGTATTATAATTCTCATGGAAACATTTAATGACTTTTCTATATAGATGATGTTCAAATAAAAAAACTCTTTAATCTAAGAAATATAAAATGGATTTTTAACAAACTTATAAACCGGTTCAAACGAGCTCTTATTAAATAAATTTCAGTGGGATTGTAATTAGTTAGTTAAGCCCTACAATATTAACTTTAGGATTTGGATGTTAGGTTTAGTTTATGGGCTTGAATTTATGTTTTATAGCTTATGATTGAAGAACTATCAGATTTGGATTTTAAGATTTAGTTTTGAGGTTAAGTTTTAACTAGCAAATGGTTTTAATCCCAATGTATTGAGTTCAATCAAACTTTGTTTGAGCAAATTATGAGCGGCTAAAAACCTTTTTTGGACTTTTTGATAAAGAAATCTTTTTAAAATAACTCTATCCTCCGTCTATTCTAACTAAAACAAAGAATAATATCATTGACCCCAAGTCTATTTGATCTTCTAGAGACTCATGCTGAATAAAGATTTCGTTATTGTAGGCCACATGCGTGTAGGCCAGGCGGCCTATAACATTTTATATTCGTTACGGCTCAATAATTAATAAAAACTCTAAAATAATGATCTTTTATTGCTTTGAAAAGTCCCTACTAAGCAAACAAAGAGAGTAGACCTGAAAAGACTCCTTGTCAATGGACAAACCAAACATTGTTATTTTCATAAAAGTTGAATAATACACGCATACACACAAACATATATAATATCAAGTTGAGCATATGCATATATATGTATATATTAAAAATCAAGTTGATCATATATATCCAAAACACAGAGATGATGCAAGCATGCAGAAACCAGAAACAATGTGTCATGCCTCAGCCATTTGTATTATGTATACTCCCACAAAGGAAAAGATCATTCTTCCATATTTCATGATGTATTTGTCATTCCTATTTCTGTTACCTCTAGTTACCCTCCCTTATTCTATACATTCCGCTAGTGTTTCTTCTGGACAAAGTGTATTAACCCAAGGCTCATCACTCTTTGTTGAAAAGAAAGATCAATTGGTTTCACCAAATCACGTTTTCACAGCTGGTTTTCACCAGATTGGCGGAAATGCTTATTGCTTCGCGATATGGTTCACGCAGCCCATGGTGGATGGAAATCACACATTGGTTTGGACGGCAAACCGAAACGAACCTGTTAATGGAAAGCGCTCTAAGTTTTCTTTGGAGAAAACAGGAAATCTTGTTCTAACGGACGCTAGCCGAAGATTGTGGACGACCAACACCAAATCAAATTCGCCTTTGAAGTTGCAACTTCTTGACTCGGGTAACCTTGTTCTCGCACACTTAAACAATGAGTCATATATATGGCAAAGCTTTAGTTTTCCCACTAATACCATCCTACCTAATCAGCTTTTTTCCAAAGACACTGTTCTTACATCTTTAAGAAGTTCGACAAACTTTTCTTCGGGGTTTTATAAACTTTATTTTGATAATGACAACGTAATTCGCCTTCTTTACAAAAACGATGAAATAACGAGTGTCTACTGGCCTAGGCCTTGGTTAGTTGCATGGGCTGCAGGAAGGTCTACTTACAACAGTAGTAGATTTGCTTTTCTTGATTCCAAAGGTCATTTCACATCAACAGATAGTTTTACTTTTAACACCGATGACTATGGCAAAACCCTTCAAAGAAGACTGACACTTGATGTTGATGGTAATATTAGAGTTTACACACTTACCAAAAGAAGGTGGACCGTTTCATGGCAAGCATTTCAAACACCATGTATAATTCATGGGATTTGTGGTCCAAATAGCCTTTGTACTTACAATCCTGAATCGGGCAGGACATGCGCTTGTATGCATGGGTACAAGGCCAAGAACCACTCCGATTCGGCTTTAGGGTGTGAACCTACATTTGCTTTTACTAAAAACGCTGAAAACTATGACTTTATAAGGATCCCATTTGTGGAATTTTATGGATTTGATTCTCACTGGTTTCCAAGATCAACTTTCAAAGAATGCAAGAAGGCCTGTGTGGATGACCCCAATTGTAAAGCCTTCCAATTCAACTTTGACCAAGGATATGGCTCATTTGTTTGTAATATAAAGACTTTGTTGTACAATGGCTTCTATAAGGGTACACAATTCAACACTTATCTTAAGCTACCTAAGATTGATGTATTATCATACACTCAAAAGGTTGCTAATGAGTCGAAATTGAATTGCTCAACTTCTGTAATAGAGTTTAAAGAAGCATATGGGTCTCTCAAGTTCATATTGTGGTTTAGCATCATCCTAGGTGGAGTTGAAGTCTTTTGCTTTCTCTTCTTTTACTATATCACTAAAAGACCATCAAGCACAACCACACAAACATACCTTGCACTTGCTACTGGATTCAAAAGATTCACATATGATAAGATAATGAAGGCATCTCATAAGTTTAGCGAGGAGATCGGAAGAGGTGGTGGTGGTATAGTGTACAAAGGAAGACTGCCTGACAATCGTGTTGTGGCAATTAAGGTGCTCCATGACGCGATCCAAGGAGAGGCTGAATTTCTAGCAGAGATGAACACAATTGGAAGAATAAATCACATGAACTTGATAGCAATGTATGGTTATTGTGCCGAGGGAAAGCATAGGATCTTGGTGTATGAGTACATGGAGAGTGGCTCATTAGCTCATAACTTGGTAGATGCTAACAAGCTTAGTTGGCATACAAGGTCCAAGATTGCAATAGGTATTGCTAAAGGGCTAGCTTATTTACATGAAGAATGCTTGGAGTGGGTTTTGCATTGTGATGTTAAACCACATAACATACTATTGGATGCTAATTATAACCCAAAGGTGGCTGACTTTGGTTTGTCAAAGCTATTCCATCAAGATGTAACACAAAATTCTATCTTTTCGAAGGTACGAGGGACTAGAGGGTATATGGCTCCAGAATGGGTGTTTAATCTTCCAATTACTTCGAAAGTGGATGTGTATAGCTACGGGGTGGTGGTGCTTGAGATGATAACAGGACGTAGTCCCACATCTGATCAAGTAATTGATTATAGTGAAATTGTTGAGCAAAAGAAACTCGTAGAATGGGTGAGGGAGAAGGTCCATGAGGCTACCGAAAGTTTAAGAGAGACACAAATCATGAAGATACTGGATCCTACAATGAAGGAGGAATTTGAAGATGTTCAATTGAAAAATCTTCTAAGAGTGGCTCTACAATGCGTTGAGGAAGATAAAGATGCTAGACCAACCATGAGCGAGGTCGTGAAGATGCTTGTCCATTTGGACAAGGATAATTAGTTAGAATCATGGTTACTAGTTTATGGATTTTGTCTTCTGAATAAAAATAATTTTTACATGTACTATTTCAAAGCATAAGTGTACGTGTTCATATATTATTATTATGTTAGAGTCAATGTATTATATGAGTGGATTAAATAAAACATATTTAAATCATTAGTTTTATGAATATTTTTTAGATGTTATTATCCATTGATGAAATAAAAATATAATTAATATTTAAAAGTTATACAGATAATAAATTAAAATTATTACTTTATATTTAATATGTATTAATAAATTATTAAAATAATTATATTTACATTTTATCGTTTAGTAGTTAAGTTTACATGATACTTATTTTGTTGCTTGTCGAGCATGTTGTATGATCTATTCAAAGAAAAAGATGCAAGGAATAGACACATTGTTTTTCGAGCGTTTCGATTTACTATTTTACTAAATGTAAAAGGAAAAGTTTAACCACAAGAAACTTAAATAATTTTTCACTTTGACCACAATAATTTTTTTTACATGTTTATCACAATTCCTACTAAATACATATTACACATATATTATAACACCTCATCATTGCTGTTGAATTAATATACATTAAAAAGATAATATAATATTATTTACTAATTAATTCAATTAAATAAATAAGATTGATTAGTTACAATTCAATATAATCGGCTCCCTTATTTAAATTATTATTATTTAATTAAAGTATTATAGTATTTATGAAAACTTTTTAAATATATTCTGTTTTTAGCATTTAAATTATTATAGCTTTTGTTAACGTTTAGGTTAATGTTTTGTTCTTTTTATTAGTTTTAAATTATTAATTTTTGTTAACGGTGTGTTCATTGTTATTTTTTTAATATTTAACTTTTAGATGTTTTTAATTAAAATTATGTCTATTGTTTTATATCTTATTGTTTTATTTTTACAATTCTATGTTATTAACATTTTACATTCAAAATTTTCACGATGTTCAGTTTCTAATCGATTGTGTGAAGTTTTACGTTTTCTAAAATTGGGTTGTCCTTTCTGTAAGACAAGAAGGTCCAAGCGGTATTAAACGACCGCAACAACATGTGACTTGTCGTATAGTTACTACAATTTGACACAAACGTGAGATGTTAGGAGTGCCAAAAATATTAATTAATTCACCTGCACCAAAAAAGAAAAAAATTAAGAATAAAAACCTTGAATAGAAAACGATCTTGATTAAATTAAATCAAAATGATTGCAAAACAATAACAAATGAATATGAACTGCAACGCAAAAGCATATATAAGAATCCGGACTTTTAACATGGGATAACTTTGTAAAATAGTAACCAACTTTTTCAATTAGATGATTAAGTTTTTATATTTTTTACAAATTAAAAGTCATAATATATTTTTTAGCATTTATACTTTTGAATTCAGTTAGAAAATATTTTTTTCTATCTTTTGATGCTGATACATAACGTTAACGTAAACTTTAGGCACTTTTTTATTTTTTTCATAATTAACATGTTTTTTTTATTTTTTAATATAATTTTATATATTGAAAATTCTAACTCCCACGTTTTTTCTATCATTACTTTCTTGTCATAATAAAATTTGGTAATGACTCGATTTGATCGTTTGGTGGTCCAATTTGAGAAAAATATGAATGAGTGACTAAATTAAAACACTTTTGAAACTTGGTTACTATTATGTGATATTTTCCCTTGTTTTGTTTTTTATCTATATATATATGTCAAAAAAACATGAAATCTATAGTATTACAATTTAAATCAAGCTACAAAGTTGATTTACCCAATATAAAAAGAACAAATCAACACTATGACTGATTCACTTATGAACTTAATACCTAGGATATATGATAAATTCTCAAGAAAACAAAGATTGAAATGTATCAATATTGAGAGAATAAGATAGAGAAATGAACATGTAGGAGATGAACACAAAATGACTCCTTATGCACCCATCAACTTGGTTAAATGAACTTATTCAATGCCCTAACAGTCTTGCAACGGTAATATGTAGCCCAATGCACTTCCTTTGAATTTATCGACCCTAATGAGCCTAATGAATTAGCTGCTACAAGCTCATCAAATATTAATTCTAAAGCAGCCCAACAATTCCAGATTAAACACATACCCTAATACAAAATAGATTTTGGGGCGGGCCTAATTGATTTGTTAGGGTGGTTCAATTGCGAATCGCCTCAAAAAATGGCTGCTTATTTTAGTGCGGTTATATATCATTTTTAAGACGGTTTTGTTCTCAAATTATCCTATAAAATCCATGTAAATTTAGAGGACGGTGCATACACTGTTTTATAGGGCGGTTCACACGTCAAAACCGCCACAATAAATATAATCACCACAATAAAACTTTTTGGGAAGTATAAACGAACATAAAACGTTAACTTCTCTAAATATTGAAACTTCTATCATTTTCAACCTCAAATTCTCTTTGTTTAGATATCATACTAATTTCAAACTTACTCATCTTCTTTACTCAACAACTTTATATTAATCATCTTCTTTATTATTCTCAAATGAGAAAGATATTAAGGTACGTTTAAATAAAAGACATGCACAACAAAAATAAAATTGTTGGAATAAAATACTAATATATAATATGTTCAGGGGCGGACTCAACTTTTTACGCGTAGTGTTATAACAAAAAGAATTTACGTTTTTATGTAATTATTTTTTTACGGTTTTAGGTTACCCCCAAGAAAATTTTATGATACCCCTAAAAAATTTGTAAACTCAAAACTTTATAGAAAATTTTAAATTTTATAAAAATTGGTCTAGTATTTTATATAACTTTTATAAAAACATTATAAAACCCAAATACCCAAACTCAATTAACATTAAAAGCCCAATTCACAATAAAACCCAACTAACTTTAAAACTCAATTCACTTTAAAACCCAATTACCAAACCAAATTAATTTAAAAAACCCAATTGGAACCCCCCGGCCCCTCCCCACCCCGAATCAAATAGTTGTTGCTCGTCTGCCTTCGTTGCTGCAGTGCTGGAGCCTGTTCGCCTACTCGGCTGCTTGTTCGCAGACCGGAACTTTGCTAGTTCTTGCTGCTTGATTTGGTCATTCGTTGTGATTTGTAGCTATTTATTGCTTGTTTGGTGTTGCTTCTTTGGTGCTTGTTTGTTTGCAATTTGCTGCTACTTGTTGCTCGTATGTCTACCCTACTATTGTTTGTTGGTTGTTTGCTTGTTGCGGTAGTGTTGCTCGAACCACTACCCCCACCCTCCTTGAACTTTGAAGAGTTGAATCATTGAAGCTTTGAAGATATTCTTTCTACTTTCTAGGTTTAAGTGTTATTTGTAACATTTCTAGAGCAAAAAATTGATTAATTGTTATTTGATTTAATGTCTAGGTTTTATTGACAATTAGGGATTTGTATTGGAATTAGTGATTTGAACTGTGTTATATGAATTAAGGATTAGAAATTTAAAATTAGGGCTTTTATGAATTTGAATTGTGTTATTTATAATTGTAATTTTGTAATATTATTGTGTTATATGAAATTGAATTAGGGATTTGGAAGATGAAAAAATTAGCATAAAAAAGAAGAAAATATATTAAGAAAACCGTTGTGTTTTGCAGGTCGTTGGTCGGTGCTCGTTAGTCGGCGGTCGTTGCTGCTGGCCTATTGCTTGAAGATATTTTTTTACTTACTAAGTTTTTTTGTAAGATTTTAATGTTATTTGCAAGATTTGTAGGTATTTTTGTTGACTTGATAACTAACTAAACAACTAACAAACACAAAATACCAAATACAATAAATAACCTAATAAGTTAATAACTAAACAAATAATATGATCAAAAATATAATAAGCCCAAAATTTAAATAACTAAACAACTAACAAACCTAAAATACCAAATAACATGACCAAAATTATAATAAGCCCAAAATTTAAATAACTTAAAAACCTAACAAACCCATTACCTAAACTAAACAAATAAAAAAAACTAGTTATACTAATAACTCTCACCGCCTCACCTTGTAGCTGATCACCCAACAACCTTTGTTCCTATCGTCAATGATAATAGTATGCAACCAGCTAATTCTGATATCAAGTCAACAACTCCTTTCACTTCAATTCCTTTGGATTTTGTTTTGAATGATCTTCATTCGGACCTCTTTATTATCGTATTTTTTCTTTTATTTATATAAATGTGTGGTAATTTTTTTTAAGTTACCCCTGATCATTTCTTCTAGATCCGCCACTGAATATGTTTGTTATTGAATTGAATACTTATGTATTTTAACAATATCCAGCTCGTATAGCTATCACTAACGATTTATAAGAGATAAGAAAAGAAATTTTTTTTCCTTGCCGGTAGTAACTACCATCGGTAATAACTTTAACACTTTGAGCACAAATTGGTATGTGCTAACAGAAATAGTAACATAGTGATCTGATTTTATCATAAATAAGTTCTTTGCATTGATCACAAATTCACTGTCAATATCAACTTTGTTACTAAACTTGAGCACTTACTTTAATCTAAGTTCCCGCTCAACACTAGACACCTTTTAGAACAAACACACCTTCTTGTCAAGCACTTTACAAAAACCATAACAACTCATGAGAAACAACTATGAACAATTCCTTATTGACTTTTGTCTGAATTTAGAAACATATTCTAACATGTTCCACCTTTTGGTAAAGTCCAAACTTAACATGCTCAAGTAAATGTTTTAAATATTTAAACACTGTGGGAAAAGTTAGGACCTCATAATCGCTTTGTAAATATATCAACAACATTTTACATTCTCATCAACACAAATTTTAACACCTTTAGATTGATAGTGATAGGGGTAGGCCCGCACAACATCGATTTAAACACAACGATCAAAAGAATTGTGAATCCAAGGATCTTAGTCATGAATTATCAGGGTTAAAATAAATCAAATTAATGTTTGCGGAATCAACATTAACCTTGTTTAATAGTTTGATGTAAAATATAATGATTAATGATTACTACGAACACAATGATATGAACAAAATTAATGCGAAAACAAGATTTAATTCAAACGTATTTAATTAAAATTGATTAATGATTACAGATGGATAAACAATGCATACTAAAACAATAAATGCTTTGATTGTGTTGATGTTGATGTGATGGCTGCTATGGTTTATGTGATGGCTGCTAAGGTTTATGTTTGTGTGAATTGATGTGATGTTTTTGTGTTGATCGTCTAAGGTTAGTCGCCGCCAATTGTGTGTGTTCGTTCTTTTGTGTATACCATGTATGCCGTCTTCTTGATGTGAAACTTAGGATCCATATTTATAGGCATGCGTGTTTCAGTTAAAGAAACACCAGATCTCTTGGGATTTGCAAAACTGTCTTGTTAACGTGTTGACTTGTAATACTTGTATTATTTAAATACAAGTGTTTGGACTCCGCAGGTACATAGTCTTCCGTAGTTGTTTTTTCTTCCGCATGAATCTTGTTCTTTCGAAGGTATTTTGTTTTTCTGAAGATATCTTGTTCTTCTGAAGGCATTTGTTCTTCTGAAGGTATCTCGACCTGTACTTCAGAGCTGTTTGTTCGTCCGCAGAAGATATTCGGATGATTTTTTTTCTAAGAAACATATCTATGGAAGAACAAAAATGTTCATCCGTAGATGTTTCTTAAACTTAGTCAATTTCAAAACTTGACCATGTATAATGTTTTACCTGCAAACATACATAAATCAAGACAAATAAGGGTTAACCTATATACATAATGCATACATCAAAATAATGAATTATAATCATTCATTACAAGTATTGATTAAAGTTATAAGCTTATATAAAATGATCTAGACCTATTGTTCCTAGATCTAACAATACTCCTCCTTAGGCTTAGACACTTCTAATCAGGTCTTCAAAACTAAAAGCTCCTTCATTCTTGACACCATCTTCTTTTTGAAGTATGACACTGCATCCTTTTAATCATCGTACTTGTACTTGATCTCCATTCAGCATAACTTTTGTAGTGTCTCAAAGTTCAGTCCCAAAATATCTTCTTTTGTTGTGAGAGTTTCCACAATATTTTGATTATTGACAATTTCAAGCTCATCTTCTTCTAGGACTTTTAGTTCTAAGACTTCTTTAATGTTGACTCCTTTCAAAAGCCCAGATTTATACCTTATTCTCTTGTATGCTTTTGCATGTAGTTTATCCACCACTTGTATCATATGAATATATAAGCACAAATCATTTTGTGCTCTTTCATCAGACAACTTTAGGAAGAATTTGTCATGTAAGTATGATATGTAGCTTGGGTGGAGCATTTTGATCTCTACTGGATCAAAGATTCTTATCTTGTCACCTTTCTTCCCATCAGCATTCCTCAGTAGCATCATTTCTTTTGTTTTTTTAACATATCCCCACTCAGTTATGGGAATTGTGTATTAGTTTCCTACTATGATTTTGATGGCTACTATTTTCTGTTAGTATAACCAACCCTCTTTAAGAACTCATCATCTATCAATGTAGAGGAGTTGGATGTTGATATTTTCATCCTTTCTGACCTTCTTCTGTGCTCATCATCCTCTCTTTTACCTTCTTTAAGCACATCATCTCTGAATTTTTTCTTTAACTTTCCCACCAACACAGAGAAGTCTCTTCCTCTTGGGTGAATTGGATAGTTATAGATGATTAAACTTTGCAGATCTTTAAGGTCACTTTCAGTTAGGCACAATACTGATACTACATCATGGAAGTATTGAATCCTTCTAGATGTTCTCTTAATGATTGCACAATCCTATTCTTGATCATACTTCCAGGCCATGATCTTGTTGTCTTCTACAGAGTTAGAGCTTCTGATGTGGTTAAATAGTTCTATCAAGGTAGACTTTTTCTTGGTAATCTCTCTAACTGTTGTACCCAATGGCCACACTTTGCTAGGTATGACTACTCGTGGCTCTCTGATTAGTATATCTTTCCCTTTGTGCTGATATTTAGGTTTAATAGTTATAGGATCAGTAAGGAGTTTGCTTTGTTACTCAACATCAAACTTTGGTGCTTCAGTCCTGAATCTTACTCCAGTGTCAAGCTCAACAGCCATTACATGTTCCATCATCCTTCTCACCTCACCAACATTTCTTCCTTTAAGCTCATGTGCCTTGTAGTTATGACCCTGTAGCCAACATATCATATTGTACTTTCTAAGCTTTGCTGTATCACAGTGGCCTGGATCTTTCTTGATTTTAATCATGAATCTGGAAAGCTCAAACTCTTTCAGCAAATCCTTCATTTAAGTCAAATTTATTCTTTCAACCATATTAAAAGGAAACCCATGGTTGATAAGGGTCATAAACATTGTTAACTCAGGCCTTTCTTCTAATATGTCTTTTGTTGTCATCGGCTTCTCAACTTGTGATTCTTTTTGTTCTTTGGGAGACTCATCTTTAGTCTGCTCAATCCATTCATCATCACTTTCTGGTTCAACAAGAGACAAATGCTTTAAGGTTGAAGATTCAACAAATTTTGATCTTTTGGGTGAATCTTGTACTTCAATCACTTCCTTTTTTACCAAACCCAAGTACTTCCTTTTTCTTGTGTATTGAATGATTTGATTGAGGTCTCAGAAGATTTTCATTGATTTGTTGCAGGAGCAGCATTTGATTCCAGGGCATAGATTTTCATTTGTAGCTCCTCAATCTCGTCTTCTTTCCTTTTCAACAAAACAGATTAAGCAAAGAGAGAGAGTCAGTTACACGATCAATGTTCATCATCAGCTTCTCATTTTTAGCCTTCTCAAACTTCACTAATTCTTTAAGCTCAGATTCTTGTTGAAGAAGAGCATCAATCACTTCATTGTTGCATTGTGCATCTTCTCTTAATCTTTTAATTCTTGATTCTTGAGGGATCAGCTGATCATCTTTTTATTTTACATCCCTTTCAACTCTTGAATTCTTTGCTTTCTATAGTTTGACTTGACAACAAGCTTTTTGTATTCAGCAACCAGATAACTTTTGTTCACTGGGATGCCATCATCACTGAGATTAGTTTCATTGTAAGCAATCACATCAACAAAGTTGACTTTTTCTTCTCCATCCTGATGTCGAGCAGTAATCTTATTATCATGCACATCAACAAAGTTGAATTTTTCTTCTTCATCCTGATGTTGAGCAACAATCTCATTATCATTCACATCTTCAGAGCTTGAACTGGACTCAACAGCTTGCTCTGCCTATTCTTGATGTGGTTGTTGTTGTCGTTGATGGTCATTGACTAGAGAGACAGGTTCAGTATCATTTGAATGGACAAGGGATTCAGTCTTGGTTGGTGACAGTTGAACTATACTTGCTTGTGAAGCTAAGACTGTCTCCCTGGTGTAAAAGCTCTCAGTGGATTGCTTTCCTGGAGTTGGAGAATGACTTGGTAAAAGAGGGTGAATTGGAGAGATTGGTTGAGTGTTTTGGCTGGCTAGTGATTGTGATTTGGGTGTTTGAGGTTGATTTGGTGATAGAGGATGGATTAGAGAGATTGGTTGAGTGTTTTGGCTGGCTGGTGATTGTGATTAGGGTGTTTGAGATTATTGGTAAATGGGTGATTGATGAGGTGAAGGTGAGGCTTCCATAGAGTTTGTAAGTCAACTTCCTTGAGGTTCTTCCCATATCTATTCTTGTGGGATGTTGGCATTGGGGTCAGCTTCATGCGCAAACATAGACATGTCTTCTCCTTCATACCTTCCACTTATCTTATTCAGAACAGATCTCCCTACGTGTGCTTGAACAAACACATCACCATCTATAGCAATACCAGGCAGATCAACATTGATGATTAATTGCAACAACCTGGGAAACATATACATCTTGTTGGCCTTCTACACCTTAATTTGGTCACACAAACTACTGAAAATATACTTCGAGTAGTTGTATGTCCTGCCCTAAAAATACCAATAATCCCAAAAGAAATGTGCATTTGAAATTTGTCAAGCCCAGATTTCCTGTTAGAGGTGCACTTTAGGTAAGTATGACGTAGAAATCTCTACGGCTTGCATCATCTTCCTTTCTTGATCTCCCCCTTTTCAAAGTCACCATCATATCCTATTAGGTAGAATACTTTCTTTATGTATTCATTTTCGAACACATCAGGGTGACCAGCTTATTGTTCTCCAAACTCTAGTACCCTTCTTATGGTCTGCTAATCTATCCTTCGTCTCTTATTCTTAATCTCAGCCACAATCACTTCTAATTCTCCATCTTCCTCGATTTGTGCTGAGTTCCAGAAATAGATTATATGATCTTGATGAATCACAGGCTCTGCTGATAAAGCATAGAAGAGCCTAGATCATCATAATATCTTATGATGTCTCTACATCCTTCCGACACAGGGTCATCTGGATTTACGAACGCACACATATTATGCTCCCTTGCAAATCGATAGCCATCTGTTCATAAGAATGAAGACGAGTATGTTAGAACTAAATTATCATGTTTTAAGAATATGAAGAGTTTAAATGAAAATGATGAATCAATCATTTCATTACTGATGTTTCATTTATACTCCATTGGACACATTTATTTCATTTTTGATAGGATCAAATGAATAAATCAGTGATGATTTGTAAACACAATTCAATGAAATTCACACAAAGTAATCAAATCAAAACAAGATATCAATAAATTCAAGTTTTCATTAATATCAAGCTAAGACAATTACAAGTATGAAAGCAGATTCGAATATATTGTGTATTCGTTACTATCTACCTGCAAATCTAAGCTATCTATACTGAAAACAAAAAGTAAAGGAACTAACAAATTACACAAATAGTCCCTATACTATTACAAACTATCAAAAGAAAAATAAAGACAACATGTTAATCTTTCTTAGAGCACTTAACAATACTCCCCCTAAGATTGACATGGTCTTCAGTCTTCAAACTCTTCAAGCTTTGAATGCTAACTTTATCTTCAATCTATCTTCAGCCTTGACTTCATCATTCAAAGAATCTTCTGGTTCTTCTTTGACTTTGAACATTGGCTTTTGTTTGTACATATCTAACTCTTTCAAGGCTTTTGATATTGCAGACTAGAATTTACTTGCAAGAATTCATTGTTCGGGTTTAGCTTCATTTGTTTTAATCTCCATCTTGTCCATTCTGTCCAATGTGTCTTTTGAAAGACAAGAAATATCAATATTAGCATATAACTCAATAGGCTTGTTACTTTTCTTTGAGTACACTTCTAATACCCCTTTCCTTGATATTCTCATGAATTCAATATCTTCAATATCTTTCTTGATAATGTTGGCATATGCAAGAGGTTTTTGTCAAAGATATTCTTTCCATGGCAGCATTTATCATATTAATAATAGAAATGAAATAGTTCTTATCTTGCTCAGCCACTTCAGGAGATACTTTCTCAAATTTTTGTACTGACAAAAATGTAATATAACTTGGATGTAACAGTTTTAGTTCAAAAACTCCAAATAAAGTAATCATGTCCTCATCCCATCTTTCAAGATTTCGGACTAACTTCAGCTCAAATGTCTCAGTGTTATAAAACCATATGAGAATTGGCTTTGAGTTTTGATTACCGTCAATCACTTTCAGTCCAGGAGTTGTAACTTTTTCAAAATATTTATCAAAAAATTCTATCAAAGAATGTTCTTCTTCTGAATGGACTCCCTTAAGCTTCTTGTTTTTCTTCATAGTAGCAAAGTACTCTTTGTCCTCTTGGTCACATCTTGTGTGAAGAAAATTACTCGATCTATCCAATCCTCTTCCTAAGAATTCTACAAACATCTTCCCACGTTTTGATCAGAAGGATTGATCAGAGGTAATCTATTCAGCTCTTTTAAATCTTGCACAGGAAGTTTTATGATACTGGAGTAAAAATGATAAACATCACATACAACATTTACTCTCTTTATGAAAAATGCATCAAACACTTCATCATACTTCCATGCAATGATCTTTACTTGATTGATAAAATCTGGAGCAATCATAGCATTCAACAGTTCAGCAACTGATTGTCCTTTTTGCAATATGTTTCTTACCAAGTCTCCGGTTGTTCTTGAACTATCAAGAATATACCTTTGTTCAGTTGATGTTTTATAAGTCTGTCTTTCTAGATCACAAACATTTCTATCAATTATTTTCTATGAGCATGAGCATCATCAATCTTGACATTTGTTTTATCTCCAGAGGCTTTAACATTCTTGTTCTTTTTGTTATTTCAAGATACTGAGGGTTATCTGTATCAAGCACTATCATTTTCTTCATTTGTTTCTCAGTTTCTTGAAAGCTTCTGACAAGATTTCTCAGAGATACAGATTGTAATCTCTTCAGCTTCCTCCAAGGGTAATTTCTAGCTTGCAACCATGATCTAAGAGCAGGAATACTCATATCATCTGGATCAGGATGGTGCAACTCAGAACTAGACAATTCTTCTACATTTATTACCTCTTTTTCTCTTGTCCATTCACCATGCTCAACAACAATCTCATTTGGATCTATTGAAGCAACTGACTCTGCATAGACACATTTCTTGTATTCATCATTAATATGAGAAACAGTCAGTCCATCCAAATATACTCGATTGTATTTCATGTTCACAGGATAATTATATTTTTCTTCAAAGTCTTGTGGTACTTCATCTTGTTCTTGAATATGTTCTTGTGAAGAGAAATGTGACACAAATTCAGCTTCATCAATATCTTTATTATCTAGAACTTCATCATACCAATCATCATTGTATATTTCTTCAATATCATCTAAAGCATCAATCTGTTCTTGAACATTTTGCTCTTCAATGGATTCTTCAGTTCTTTGAAGTTTAGGAGAGGATTCAGTTTGACCAATATCTTCTAATTCATTCACTTTCCTTTTGCCTTTTCTTTGCTCAAGATTTTCTTCAACCTGCATCTCAGTACTGATCACATGTACTGGTGATATAGATTTCTAAGCTTCTCTTTCCTTTAGCAATTCAGCTTTGAGATTTTCATTTTCTTCAGATAATTTCTTGAATTTCTCCTCAAGACTATCATAATCTTTAATCATTACTTCAAAGTTCTTTCACGTCTTCTTTATCTTTGGCAAAACTAACAATCTTTTCATCTTTTAATGCATTTTCTTCAGACAACTTTAAATTTTCATCTTTGAGCTTTTGAATTTCTTTTTCACAAGATCTGATTATCTCTTTCATTATTTCATTTTCCACTTTCAACTCTTCAATCTCTTTTTCTTTGCTTAAATTTTCTTCTTTCAATTTTTCAATCTTCAATGTCAACTGTTTCCTCTGTTTGTATAGACACATTGTGTGACATACTAACAGGGATTTTTTCTGCTCCTTCATTTGTATCAATTTCAAATACTGGATTGAATAAAATATCATTTATAAAGTCAGACTCAATGTTTGATTTTGAGAATTCTTTCTTGTACATCTTCCTCAACATTTTCTTCAATCATAGGTTGTGTCTCATTTACAGTATCTTCTGCATTTCTTTCTTCATTTCCTTCTTGATTTGCTTCAGTGGCATCATCATTTCCATCATCATCATCATCACTTTCTTCACTTGATGAAATTTCAGACACATCATCATCACTTTCTTCATCAACTTCTATATCTTCAATCAGATCATTTGGATCTATGGTTCTTCTTCATTAGATGGAAGTGTGGCTGAGTAATATCAACTTCATCCATTGATACATTCCTATATAATAAAAAACTGAATGTTTTGAGCACCAGTGATCATTACAGTCTTTTGTAAACAATCTCTGACATGTGCTCTAACTGAATCTTTTCACCAATAACTTCTTCAGCATACAGATCTGGATTTGCATCATTAATAAGAAGTTGAAGAAATCTTGGGTACATCAAATACTTATGCCTTACTCCTCTTTCTAGATTAAAAATGAATCCATTCATTATCCACTTAGCCATATTAAATCTTCTGTTTGTGGATAAGGCTATAATTGGAGATGCAATGTCTACAGGGAATAATCCCAACCACACTTCTTTTTGACATGCAATGTTGAAAGATATAGCATAAAAGCTTCCAATACTTAAATACACGAGCTTTGGAAAATTGCTTCTTAGGGAAATGATCTGGATGGCCCATCTATATAAAACTTCTCTACATTCATTAAATGTATATTCTAATAAATCTTCAGGATCATTATCATCCAGTCTTATAGCTTGTCTAATTGCTTTTTCACAAACTTTAAGCATTCTTTCTGATGTGATGAAGGCTCTTAAAACTTTGTTTCCTTGATCATCTCTTTCAACTTGAGCAGTTCTCCAGAATTTTTTAATCATTCTTCCATTTATCATGGGCCTTGCACACATAGCATACACATATTTTGTTCTGAGTAAATGTGATAATATCTTCATATCCAGTAGCTTCTCTATTTTCATCATCTAAAAATACAGCTACATTATGCTTTGGCTCAAATTTTAAATCTGCCATCTGCAAAACACAAAAAAGTATTATGAGAACATTGAATATTGATTAATGAAATTTATTTCTACATATGACTTTTGATTTTGACTTTTTAATTTGACCTTTTATTTTTACTTTTAAATTGAGATTTCAAGTTGTAAACATTTATCTTTATTCATTTTGAATTTATTATCTAACAGATCAATTTTTAATTAATTTTTTTTTTGTTCAAATATGTCTGCCTTTTCATCTTCTTCTTCTTCGACTATGAAAATCGTCTGAGTTCATCATCAACAAATCTTTTTCACTTTTAGATTAAAATAATACATCAACAGACTCGCAAATCTGTTCTTATCAATAATCCAGTGTAATTTTTTATATGATACTCACTTGATCACATTAAACTTGGATTATATTGGTTCGAACGCCCAATAGCATTCAAACGACTATAGAAATGCACTGATTTAACCCAAAATTTATATATTTGAATCACAAACTTACGTTTATATATTCAAATACAATGTATACTCAAATGATTTGATTCGATTTTAGATGAAATACGGATGTGATGATGCTCGACAGTCGCAGTTCGAGGGTTTTGTTCTGATATTTTGAAGTGTAAATGAGAAATACACAAAGTGTTCAATTTATATAAGTGAAATTTTAGGTGTATGAGCCCTGTTCGGACGTATGGTCCCTGTTTGGGTGTATGAAAACCTAGAATTCATTTATTTTGTTAGACGCATGAGCACTGTTGTGCGTTTTAAGTCAGACACATGAGAACTGTTCAGACGCATAAGCACTGTTTAGGCGCTTTTGCAATGTTCAGTCGCATGGACTTTGTGAAACGTCTAACACTTGAAATTTTGAAACTATTTAGACGCATGACATGACAACGTCTAACACAAAAACACTATTTAGACGCATGAGATTATCACAAACGCCCAACACTTGTAATTTTCATAGATGTATTACAACTGTTTAGACGCATGGAATGAATCAAACGTCCAACACTTTGTATAATCCTGAAAATTTCATCATGCTCCTATTTAGGCGCATGTGCACTGTTTAGGTGCATGAGTTGACTTTCATGATTTAAACACTTGTGATTTCCAATTTCTTCACTTACACACTTTTTACCATTTAGATCCTAAATTTTGAACTTTTGCATATTGCACTTTCAATTTATAACATTTTTATTTTCTATTTCTTTTTAAATTCTTTTGTCCCTTCATTTTAGTCTCAACATAAAATCAAATATCATCTGATTTTCAACTTAAAAATCATTTATTTGCAAAGATTATGTAGATTCATATTGTAATTTTCAAACTCATTCTATTTTCAGTTTACACAAATACTTTGAACATAAAGCATCATCCTTTCAATTCAACATTTCAATTTTGATTATGATTATTGAATATTTTCTGAGAACAACTCTTTCATTTATTACTCCTCCTAAACTTTTAAGTTTGAAAAAATTATAAGTTTCTTATGAAAGAGAATAAGATCACACAGCACATTGAGACATTGCCTTCACACACAAGACATGTTTAAAAGAAAAATGAAAATAGAATCAAAATCGAAGATAATCACAGAATAAATGTCTGCAGAGAGATCATATTAATAAAGATCAGCATATTAAAATAAAATAAATGTGAAGAGTCATAGACAATGAAAAAATCCTGATCAAGTTTGTTCCAGGTCAATGATATCACAGCAAAGGAGACACAGGATCTAAGGACAGACAATGAGTGTTTTGACACAATAATCAACTCACTTACTTTTCAATTCTTGAATTGATTAGTGTTAATTTAGATATGACATGATGTAAAGCATAGAGATACTAAGAGAGCTCAACTATCATCATGAAATGTAAGAAAGAACACATGCTTAACTTATTACCTGAAATATAGATATCACTAGAGTTCATGTTACTTAGTTTATAGAGGATGATCATGGATAACCATTTGATCAGCTCTGACTATTCATTTGAATAGGTTGTGCACATTGGCATCTTTTTGCATCAAAAAGAGATCCAGGTCTGTAATGACTTACAATAGAGGATATCTCAGTACTTCAGGTCTATGATGACTCATAACAGAGAAGTGAAATGATGCTTTGTAACAGATCTCATGATTTCACATAGTTTCAATAGGTGTGAGAGATGTATCTTAACAAACATTCATTCTGATAAGCTAAAACAACTCAAAAGTACTCAGATGAATACACACACGCATGTATGTTTAGTTTGATCACAAGAATTTACTTTTTCAGCATAATAGTCAGATATTGTCTACACATCATATCTGATCATGTCTAGACTTTATTAATGAGTGAAGTATGCAACTGATCTCACTAATGTACTATCATTTCTCACATGTTGCAAAACATAATCCTTTCTAAAAAAACTCTATTTTTGTATTTGATTTCTATGAAAAACATAAAATCACACACACACACAAATATAAACAGGCAATTAACAATGATATTATCACTTATTATGATCTTTTGATTTAGGGAGATCACATATGATTTATAAGACCAATTGATTCTACTAAGTACTCAAACTCCTGTTGCAATTTGAAATCAATAATGATTAATCCTTTTTCAGAGTTATCTCTAAGAAAATGATATCGAATTTCGATATGTTTTGTTTTTGAGTGTTGAACAGGATTAGCTGTTATGAACATAGCAGCTGTGTTATCAATGTAAATTGGTGTTTTAAGAAAGTTGAACCGATAATCCAGTAATTGATTTTGCAACCAAAGGATTTGAGAACATCCTGCTGATGCAGCAATGTACTCAGCTTCTGCAGTTGAAACAGAGACATTTGTTTGTTTCTTACATTGCCACGAGACTAATCTGGGACCAAGAAATTGACACCCACCCGAAGTGGATTTTCTATCTTGATAGCATCCACCATAATCACTATCTGTATATCCATATAGTTCAAAGTTACCCTCGTAAGGATACCAAAGCCCTAAGGCTAGTTTACCTTTGAGATACCTGAATATCCTTTTGACAGCAATTAAGTGAGATTCTTTCGGGTCTGATTGATACCTGGCACATACACAAATAGCATACATAATGTCTGGTCTAGATGCAGTAAGATACATCAAAGACCAATCATTGATCTGTATAATGTTTGGTCAATAGATTTTCCTTTTGGATCAGGTTCAATCTTGGTGTTAACATCTGCTGGAGTTCGTATGGACTGACAGTCTTGCAACTTAAATTTCTTAAGAGCTTGTCAACAAACTTTTCTTGATTGATGAAGATTCCATCTGTAGTTTGTTGACTTGAAGTCCAAGAAAGAAGTTAATCTCTCCCATAGAACTCATTTGGAATCGAGATTTCATGATTTCTTCAAATTCATTGCACAATTTTGGACAGGTAGAACCAAATATGATGTCATCAACATACACTTGTACACATAAAGATCATTATTATCCTTTTTATGAATAAAGTTGGATCAATTTTCCCTCGGTGTATCCATTTGGATTAAGTGTTGTGATAACGTCTCATACCAAATTCTAGGGGCTTGATGAAGTCCATATAAAGCTTTACTCAGTTTATATACTCGATGTGGAAATTGTGCATCCTCAAGCCTGGAGGTTGCTTCACAAACACATCGTCAGTGATTGGACCATATAGAAATGCACCCTTTACATCCATTTGATACACCTTGATTTCATGAATGAAGCATAAGCCAGAAAAACTCGATTGATTCAAGTCTTGCAACTGGTGCAAACACTTCATCATAATCTATACCTTCTTCCTGTGTGTATCCCTGTGCAACAGTCTTGCTTTATTCCTTATTACAACACCACGATCATCAGTCTTATTTCTAAATAACCATTTCGTGCCAATTGCATTTTCTCCTTCAGGTAGATCCACCAAATTCCACACTTCTTGTTTGCGGAATTGAAGTAATTCTTCTTGCATGGCTTCTATCCAACCATTGTCCTTTAATGCTTCGGTAACATTTTTAGGAACAATTTGAGAAAGAAAACAAGAGTATAAGCATACGTTTGCTTGTTCTGATTTACTCCTTGTTGTTCTCTCATTCAATAAACCAATAATCTGAGAAATTGGATGATTCTTGTGAATACGAGATGTAGTAATCTCATCACATTGAACATTAACATCTAGATTTGTTTGATTCAAGTTGGAAACCTCATGTATCAAAGTAGAAGAATGTGGATTGAAGTTTGGAACTTGAGTAGGTGAATTGACAAAGTAATCAAAGTTACCTGTATCAACTACATCACATGAAATGGATGATGTTCCAGACTCAGGTATCACAAACTCATTACATCATTAGGATTATTTTGTGATTCTTCCTGATTAATTGACTCTGAATGATATGAAACTGTATTTTCATGGTTTTGTATTGTTGAATCCTTGACAAATGACAAAATGGGTAGTCTGAGCTTGAATCATCTGGGTCATCAGAATCTGAATCTTCACTGAAAGATCCAAGATCTCCTCTTGAGTTTCTCTTATCTGTAGAATTAAGACAATTTGGTTGATCAAACAAATTAGATTGAAAAGAGTTTGATAATGAATCTAAGTCAAATAACCATGCAGGACCATTTGAAACTGATGGAAAAGAACTTTCCAGAAATTTAACGTTGAATGTTTCAAGGATTACATTTGTCCTAGAGTTGTAGACTCGATAGGCTTTTGAAACCGATGAATATCCAACGAAAAATCCATTATCAGATTTTGCTTCAAATTTCCTAATTGATCACTTGAATTAAGAATCATAACAAGACAACCAATGATTTAAAAAGTTTATGTTCGGTTTTCTGCCAAACATTAACTCATATGGAGTTTTCAGTTTATCTTTGACAATTAAATTCGATTCTGAACGAAACACGCAGTTGATATTGCTTCATCCCAAAAAGTGATAGGGTTTTTGCATCAGCTAACATAGAACGAGCAGCTTCAATCAGTGTTCTATTCTTCCTTTCAGCAACTCCATTTTGTTGAGGAGTTCTGGGAGCACTGAACTGATGAGCTATCCCTTTCTGTGCACAAAACATTTCAATGTTAGCATTTTTGAATTCCGTTCCATTATCACTTCTTATATTTTCACTTTGTTGTCTAATTGATTTTCAACTTTAATGATAAATTCTTTTAGTAATTCAGTGTTTCAGATTTGGCATAAAGAAAGAAAACCCATGAAAATCTTGTGAAGTCATCAATGATAACTAAACAATATGATTTTCGTCAATACTCTTGACGTTTGTTGGTCCAAAAAGGTCCATATGTAACATCTGAAGAGGTTTGGATGTTGAGTTTATAGGCTTGGACTTATAAGACGCTCTGTTGCTTTCCCTTCAAACATGCTGAGCAGTGATCATTTGTTGCAAACTTCTTGGATGGAAGTCCAATGACATGATTTCCTGCTACAAGCTTGTTCATGTTCTTGAAGTTTGAATGACCGAGACGTCTATGCCAAAGCTGGCTTTCATCATTGATGCCTTTGCAATTAGGCATGTTGTTTCAGTTGAAGGATCAACTTGAGACATATCCAATTTGTATACATCTCTGTCTCTCTAGCTGTAACAATCACCCAATCTTTGCTTATCTTGAAACTGGCTTCAAAACATAACAAAATGAATCATCAAACAGAACAAAATAAGATTTGTCACATATTGAGATACGCTTAAAAGAATAAAGTTCAACTGTGAACAAAAGTTGACTTTATCAAAGCTTATTATCCCATTGGATACTGTTCCTTCTCCGGTTATTTTTCCTCCAGCATCACCACCAAAGGCGACGTGAGTTCCATCTTTTGACTTAAAGTCTTGTAACAAGGCAGTATTGCCTGTCATGTGCCGACTACACCCACTATCCACATACCATGTATTGATTGGTCTTTTGGGCGTACCTGCACTACAAGAAAGTTAAGTTGAAATATCTACCCAAGCCGAAATGGTCTTGGGCTTTCCAAATTTATCAACAATTGTAAATTGTTTATAATGGAGATTTTTCAAATCAGGTTTATTTTTGATGAATTTAACAATTTTATTCTGAAAATTGTTTGATTTATTTTTGTGAACATTCATACCATTTGATTGATCATTTTGAAATGTATTGATGACTAACATTTTATTATTCATCCTTACAGATCTTGGTATGAAGTGTCCTTGCATGTTATGTTTTGAGCTCACATTATTGTTCTTAGGAAAAGATCTCAAACCTACATTAGGTGATTAATGTCTCTTTGAAATCCATTAGTTTGATTTCTCAAATACTGTGGATTAGCAAATCCTTTGCTCATGTTTGGTTTTGCAATGTTTCTAGTGAGAGATCTATTTCTAAAGTAACAATTTGCAGTGTTGTGAGTCTTTTCATCACAATAAGTACAATATTTGTTATAATAACAATCTGCTGTCGAATGATTTCTCATGTCACATATGTGACAGTACTTGTTGAAGTAGCACTCAGCAGTATTGTGATTATTCATATCACAAATTTCACAGTACTTTTGTGGAGTTAAAAACAACTTTTTGTTAACTTTTGACAATGACATAATGTTTGATTTTGGTGTCAAATAGTTAAACCATTGTCTTTCATTTTCATAGTTTGATTTTGTGTCAGATTATTGTTCATTTGTTTAACATGAACTTCCTTCTTGAATGTATTAGAAACAAATCTTTTGCTACAGCGGAAGTTTGAATCTGAACTAGATTTAGATCAGAGTTTGATTTGTTCATAATATTTGCTTTATTATTTGGAAGAGAATTCATATTTAACATACCGCTGACACAAATTTAATTGGTTTTAGTTTTGATGCTTGATTTGTTGCTTTAATCAAATTTCTGAACTTTTGTTTGTTTAGATGTTGCTTTTGCAGATTTCTTTCTTCTTCTTTGATTCCTTGATTTAGAAGAACTTGGTTTATTTTCAGATTGAACATCATCAGAAGAAGATTCCTTTTCTGATTGAAATTGTTTCATATTGATGGTGTTTGAATCTTCTGATGTTCCTATCTGTTGTTTATCCTTGTTTTGAACTCTCACTTCTTCTATTACATTATGAATTTGATCAGAAGAGATATTTTGTTTTGGTTGTTTTGGTTCATATGATTTTATCTTGATTGGATGACCATTTTTGATTTTCTTGATCTTTTTTAACAAACACTTGAACATTTTCTTTTTCTTCTTCTGCATTCTTGTTTTTGATCTGGAAGGCTTTAAGCTTTGCTTTATTTTCAGGTGAATGATCATGAGTATTGAAATTCTCTGGTAGTGTGTTTGTGATAGATTCAGGCATAGGTTCATGAGTGAAACCTAACCCTGCTTTTTTATCTTTCCTTTCACTGATTAGTTTTTCTACTATCATTTTTGAACTCTTTACTTTTGCCAGATCAACTTGAGTAGCAGCATGTGCTATTTTCTCTTGTTCAAGATTCTTGGTCATCTCTTCTAGTTGTTTTGTAACAATTTCTAAATCTTTGATTGTTTTGTTCCATGAAGTTTGAAGAGAGATAATCTTTTGATCTGCAGTTTTATGATCAGATTTAAGTTGGTTATGCATAGATTCCTCTTGTTTTAGCTTTTCACAGATTTTGAATGAATAGTTTCTGTAGTGTTCAACATGTTCATAGCATGATTTGGTGCAAAGCTTTTCTCTTACTTCTGATGGTATTTCAGGAAATTTTGGAACTGTGGTTTCAGATGTTGAATTAGAAGAGTTAACCTTTGGTGATCAGACTGAACCATTAGAGCTACTTCCTCTGTATCCTCTTTAGGATCAGACTTGTCACTCCAATCATAGTTATCTTCCTCTTCATCACTTTCCACTTTTGGGTCATTGTTTTCTGACCAATCTTCTTCTTGAATTTCTACAATAAGAGATAAACTTGATGTTAATTCATTTGTAAATTGATCTGCATATGCACTCCAATCATATCCATCTTTATGCTGACTACTAGTGCTTTCTTTGTTTCATCAATGATTTGGTTTCATCTTTAAGCTCTGGCATAGGAAGACTTTGATAAGGCTTTTGAAAAGTCTTCTGAGCTTGTTGAAACCTTTGATATTTTGAGCTTGATTGAGCACTTCCTCCATTATTCCTTGGAGCTTTGCATTCTCTTGAGAAATGTCCATAACTGTTGCAGTTAAAACATCTAGCTTTTGACTTGTCAAATCCAACAGTCTGTTTGCACTAGGCTTGTATCTTGTTGACATAAGAATGTTTTTGAGTCCTGTAGGCAATCATCACCATCTGCCAGTTCAGGTCCATCTCTTCAACATCTTCAGGATCCATTTCAAATAAATCCTGCAAAACAAATCTAGTTGAGTTAAATGGCTACCTTGATATGCTTGAAAGCTGGCCATAAATGCAGTAAATGCAGTTTTGGACTCTTCATCCTCTAATAGGATGTTAATCACATCTTTAACTTTGCTAGATTTAGCAGAGTTAGATGATGAAGAAGTCTCTGTCTGAATATTTGATGATTGGGACTGTGGTTTAGGAGGAGATTGAGAATGAGACTGAGTTGTATATGCAGGTGCACTGGTAAATGATGAGTCAGTGAAAAATCCTGCTCCAACAAACAAATCTCCTTCTTCTTCAGAACTTTTCTCACTCTTTGCCATGAATGCATTCTCTATAGTGGTTGCAGGAGAAGCAACAAACTGATATTGAGACATTGATGCTGCTCTATCATTGTTCCTTGAGCTTTCATCAATCTCCACTAATTCTATTTTTGCAATAAGAAGATCTAGATCCATTGAAAACTTCTCAGTATGCTTTAGTAGAGTTACAGTTTGTTTCCATGATGATGGTAAAGCATTGAGTATTCTGAGATTTAAATCTTCAAGATCAGGTTTGATACCAGCTGTTGACATCTCAGTTATGAGTTGAACAAATCTGTTCATCATTTGATTTATTGTCTCTCCAGACAAATGTTGAAACAATTCTAATTGTCTTTTCAGCTTTTGTTTCTTTAGATTTTGAATCTCCTTACCTCCTTCACAAATGATCTTCAATGCTTATATAGTGTATATCCAGTTTGATATGCATCAAGCCTTGTAAGAACTTCCAAAGGCAGTCCTTTACACATCAATGAATAGGCTTTAATATCATTCTTAACTCTTTTTAGATCATCTCCTTGAAGATACTCTTCTGGATAAGGTTCTGGAGAATCTTTAGTATACACAAATCCTCTGTCTGGTCCATCAGTTGTTATAGGAATGTATGGTCCTTTTTCTATAGATTTCCAGAGATCAGTGTCAATGGAATTAAAGTGTTTTTAGTCTAAGAGACCAATTTTTGAAATCAGCTCTATTTTTAAGTTTTGGAACTCTGTTTTCATAATCTTCTGATTTTACCATTCTTATATTTTTATTGTTTTCTTATATTTTGAATTTTAAAAAAAAATTGAAAAAGTTTTCAAAGAATTTTCTAAAAGAAAAATTCTAAGTATCAAGGTTAAAACGTCTGAACAGTATTCAAACGCCTCAACAGTTGATGCGTCTAAGTTGAGAAACGTCTAAGGGAATGCCTTAGAAAATTTTCCAAAACGTCTAGTATTAATGCGTCTGGAAGGTTAAGCGCCTAAACAGTTGTCAAACGCCTGAATAATTGTCAACGCCTAAACAGTTGTCAGCGTCTAAACAGTTAGAACGTCTAAACAGTTGTCAAACGTCTAAACAGTGTCAAACGTCTAAACAGTTATCAAGTGCCTAACAATTATCAACTCAACAAAGGTGATACATCTGAGATTCTTCTCTTCAAATACTCAAACGACTAACTAAGAACATTCTACACAGTGTTAATACGTCTAACACTTAGACAAATTCAGTCAATCTCAGTTCATGCGACACATTCATCATCTTCAATGAATGTAACAAACTCAAATCTTCTGAATTCTTCAAATGTTGATGAATTCGATTGAAACTTTCATTAAACGAGTTTATGCCGATAAACATTCTTCTTAATATCAATTTCTTCAATTTCAACAACAAATCACTCAATTTTGAGATTTTCAGTTCAAAACTTCAAACCATTTTCGAACAACAAATTCAACAAATTGACTTGAATTTGATGAATTGATCTGCTAATTGTGATTCAAATCATGTTTTTGATGATGAAACACAACTGAAATTCACAAATTTTCAATTGAATTGTACCTCAATCACAGATTCAGTGAGATTTTTTAGTTTTCAAGTTCGATGAACTTAAAAAGAAAATCAATCACTAACAGCTTACCAACACTCTGATACCATTTGATAGGATCAAATGAATAAATCTGTGATGATTTGTAAACACAATTCAATGAAATTCACACAAAGTAATCAAATCAAAACAACATATCAATAAAATTCAAGTTTTCATTAATATCAAGCTAAGACAATTACAAGTATGAAAGCAGATTCGAATATCTGTGTATTCGTTACTATCTAGCTGCAAATCTAAGCTATTTATACTGAAACAAAAAGTAAAGGAACTAACAAATTACACAAATAGTCCCTATACTATTACAAACTATCAAAAGACAAATAAAGACAACATGTTAATCTTTCTTAGAGCACTTAACAATATATTTAATGAAATGGGTCCCACTTTCTTATTATTCTTATCTTATTATTTTTTCGTGAAATTTATTTGTTCTATAGATTTCAGTGCATAGTGCATACTGCATCCGTAGGATATTTGCAGATGCCTAACTTAAAACTAAAAGTTTGAATTGAAGTAAAACTAAAAGAAAAAGCAGAGTCATTTAACATTCTGGAAATGGAGGGCTTGTACAATATCTTGCGTATCATAGAACAGTGGCCACTTGTATAAAGTGTAGACATCTTTTGCAGACAAGTTGGTAAGCCACAATGGGTCGAACACCCTGATAGTTTCCATTTTTCCTTCTCTATTTAGAACTATGACCGCTTCACTTGTTCTCCTGTCATAATACCACCATTTGAAGTGTGGTGTGAAGTCCTGAGGCATTTCCCGTAAGGGAATCTTGGACATTATGCGTGGGGGACTCCACTTCAGCAATACTTTAGGCTTTCCAGATGCGGGATCCACTTCAGACCTACGAATGTACCTCTTCGGTTGTTGAGGTATAAAGTTTACTCATGTGGTGTGGTATTCCTTCTTTAGAGCAGCCTCAAACCAACCTGACATCTTCCTAGGATCAACATACAATAGATTTAAGCAAGCCAGTTGGTTGAGCTCAAAACTTCGGAGAGTCTTCAGATCATGTGGATATCTGAAGTACTCTGTTCCCTTCTCCCTTTTTACAGCATAAACATTTAAATCCTTAAAATACGCCCATGCAATAATCTCGCCAGACACTTTAGATGTTTCTTGACCTTGTAGAGTTTGGTGTAGGCATTTTGCTTTTGAGCTGTGTGTTGGGCTCGTATTTCAGCAAAAAAAACTGCTACTCAGCCTTCTTTATATCAACAACTGCATCCGAGGCTTGGGTTTGGCTTTCATCCTTATCCTTTTCTTTCTCCATTTCATCCAGTTTTTTGAATGTTGCACTGCCGAGAGTGTCACCCAAGTCGGGGATCACATTTCCCTCTCGGTCAATGTACTCTGGATAGTGATTAGACGTGACATTCTCTATCTCTATTTCATCAATATCATTCAGCTCGTCATCACTCATCACATCGACCTTCAGAGAGTCTTTGACGAGCTCGTCAGGATTTAGTCTGAGCATATCTGCAAGTTGCTCATCGGTCAGGTCGTGTATGATTTCTCCTCTTCGGGAGTGTAGCTCACCGACCTTCTCACAATCCCTTGCAAATCAAGAATCATTATGAATTGAGACTTGATTTGCTGAAAGGGAGCAATATCATATTCATCTTGCTAGGATGCTTTATCTGCTTGATTTAAACATTTAACACATCAATCATTAGTAGTTAATCAAGACATTTAAGCATAGATAAACATAGATAATCATAAATTACATTAATGTAATTTTTGAATCAAGTACAAAAGTTTTCTAAATACAAAACATCTAATCTTTACTTTTATCTTGATCGGTCAATTCTTCAACTAGAGGAGCTGAAGACGATGCTCCTTGATCTTGTGCTCTCTTAGTTCGCCTTTCTTGACCCTGAGCAGAGGCTGATGCAGTAACATCACCTTCTTCTTCATCATCATCACCTCTCTTCATTCCACTCAGTCCTTCATCTTCACCCTCATCTTCTTCACCAGAATCATCAACATCATCATCATTATCATCATCATCATCATCATCATCATCATCATCACCTTCCCTGATCTTTAGAGGCTCATCTTTGGATCCTTCCAGCCTGTGCATGATCTTCTTATTCTTTCTCTCTAGCTCCTTTATCCTCTAAATAGAATGTGCATTTTGTTCCTGCAGCTGTGTAATCGGTTAATCTTGAGCAGGATTAAGCTCCATAAGCTGATTTAGTTGTGTAGCTCATTGCTCATCGGCAACTAGCAGCTTTAGCACCATCCGGTTAAGGTTGGCTAGTTGTTCCTCTACCGTGATAGAGGGTAGAGTGGGTCCATGGCTCATTGGGACTTGTGTAGAAGTCATGGCTCATTGGGTGGTGGTAGTGGTGGTGGATGTGGTGAATATGGGTGGTAGAATAGGAGTGGATGGTGAAGGGTGGCTGTGGTAGTGGCGGTAGGAGGTGTGATAGTGGTGGCATGCGTTGTGGTAGTGGTGATAGTAGTTGTGGTGGATGTGGTGGTAATCAATGTGTAACACCCAGTTATTTTTGGAAGACCCAAATGAATGAATAAAGTGAAGAAAAAGAAGGAAAAGAAATAAAACCCAAGTCTAGGGGTTAAAAGTGACAAAAAGGATAAAATCATTGAAAATTTGGTGAATAAAGGTGATGGCCGCCCATCACCCTCTCTTCACTCATAATCCTCGGATATTTTTAGAGAGAGAAGGAAAAGGAGCAGAACTCTCGGTTTAGAAGGAAGAACATAAAGAAAAGTGCAAAATCAAGGTAAGAAACTGTTTATGATGTTCTTGACTGGTCATATCTTCGGGTTTATGCTTATGTGTGTTGTGAGTGTTCGGTTGTATGTTATGGTGGGTTTCTAGGTGGTTAAACTCAATTTCAAATGAGTTTGGAAGAAGTCATACTCAAGAACTACAGTGGTGAGTTCTAGAACCCCTCTTTTACGTGTTTTAATTGATTTTTGGGCTGGAAATGCATGAACTTATGTTTTTATAAAACTGGGTTTTATACCCTATGAATGAATCTATGTATGTTGTTGTTATGATGTGATGTTGGGCTATGTTCGTTCTTGATGATGTTATGGTTGTGTTCCTAATGCTTGGAATGTAAGATTTAGCTTAGGACATGATAGATAGTGTTTGGGAACTGAAATCTGATCTTTAGGGCTCATATGTCTAAGTTTTAGAATTTGCCCAAATGTTCAAAAGAAATACAGGTGAACAGTTAATGCGGATGAGCATTGACCACTAAGTATGTTAATGCGGATGGAAGGTCATGCGGATGGAAAGTCATGCGGATGGAAAGTCATGCGGATGGAAAGTCATGTGGATGGAAAGTCAATGCGGATGGAAAAGTCTAAGTGTGAGCAAATGCTGATGAGGAAATGCGGATGAGCATTGATGAATGCGGATGAGTAAAGTCAATGCGGATGAGAAAGTCTAAGTGTGAGCATATGTGGATGAGGAAATACATATGAGCATTGACAAATGCGGGTGAACAAAAAGTGAAATTTAGGCTTTGACTCGGGAGGTTCTCGGGGTCTATGTAAGTTGACTTTTGAGGTCATAAGTGATGTGACGGACATGGTATGATGATTTGATGGGCATGGTATGATGATGTGATGGGCATGGTATGATGATGTGATGGGCATGGAATGATGATGTATGATATGATTTGATGATGCTTTGATGTATGTTTGATGCTTGGGCATGATGTGCATGATGTTATGCATGATGGTATGTATGATGTATGTTATATATGTATGATGCCCTGTATGATGATGTTGACTGTGTATGTTGATGTTCCTTTCATTTTATGTTTATTTTCGCATGGCTTTATGTTGAATGTTAATGAATGAAATGAAAGTATTATGTAACGTAATGTGGAAGATAATGAAAAGAGGAACATGATGAATGAATGCATGCATTGATGAACGAAGGAAAGTAAAGTAAGTCTTGCAAGCCTTGAATGTGGGAACACGCCCAATCAAGGGTGTTAGTCCAACGGTGTGTGGGTTAGCGACCTCAGAAGGATACACACCAGGGTCTTTCTTTGTGATTGACCATTTGTATAGACCTTTGTTGCTTACCCTAGATACTGTGGCCATACTGCTGTGTGCCATGATGGGGGGTCTATGATAGACCTCGGCCTAGTATCCGCTTTATGCATGATGGTGGGTGTAGCACATGAAAATGGTACGCCTAATTTACCCTTAGGTACTGTGGCCAGGCTGCTGTGCGCCATGATGGGGGGTCTATGATAGACCCTGACCTAGTACCCGCTTTTTGCATGATGGTAGGGTAAAGTTCATGGCTTTTGATGGAATGAAAAGAAGTAATGATGAACGTATGAGTGAAAGTAAGAAAGCATGAATGAATGGAAGTTAATGAATGAATGATGAAGATAATAATGATATTATATATGTGTACGTATGATGTATGATCACATGCAAAAGTAAAGAACGGTTTAATCAAAGTAAAGTATGATTTATTATAAAATTAGAACTCACTCAGCAACGCTGACTTTTTATTCATTTTCCAGTTGGCAGGTGAGCATTACTGAGGATGGCGCGGGGCAGCTACTTGGCATTTTGGATGACATTCTTTCGTTAATGTTTTTGCATTGTAATGCAAACGAATGATGTTTCAAAATGAATGATTGTACTAACTTGCAAAAGCATTTTTAATGAAATGAAAAGTTATTTTGATATTCCGCTGTGTTGTTTTATGAAAGGTAAATGTGATTATATGTTTTATGAGCGATGATTGGCCAGCTGTAAGCGTCCCGGGAATGGGACCTTACAAGTTTGTATCAGTGCCAAAGTTTAAGTGAAACGGGTAAAATTTTAAAATAAACCTAAACTTAAACTGAGAATGGGACGGACAGGGAAGGGATGCCAGTCCGAGTAGCTGCGTGCCATCAGGTATTTTCTTAATGTTAACCGGTATTATGTGCACATGTTATGTGTTTATGTGTTGCCGGTAGATTTAGATACTGATGTAGTCAGGATAGGTAATGCTTGGGGTATGAAGAGTAACGTAAGTGGCTAACCATAAGTGGCCACTGTAATTAGGGACTTACTATACTTGACATAAACTGAGCCGTTCCTTTGAATGACCATGTTAGTGTTTGAATCTTTCAATGTGTATGTTTGTGGATGGTCGGTGGTAGATCATTGAAAGCTTCACGTGGTGGAGGTCGTGGTGCTGAACCACGGGTTATGAGAGGAAGGCCTAGAGCCGAAAAGGTGGTTCATGAAACCGAGACCCCTCATCCGGAGGGCGGTGATGAGAGCACCAATCTGAGAGCCTCAATGAAAGAGGCTGTTGTAGAAGAAGTTCATTAGGTCATGCAGACAATATTACCGTCTGTAGTGACTGAAGTGATTAAAGCTGTACGGGAGGGGGAGAGGAAGGAAAGAAGTAGACCTACGGGCGAAAGAAGATAGCCCGAGACTGAGACGGTTCTATCTGATGACGAAGAAGAAGAAGAAAAAGAGCCTACATCGGAGGCAGCACGAGGCTATAACTACGGGGCGTTTCAAGGTGCAAGCCCCCTACTTTTGATGGTAATGGTACTGATGCTGCTCACCGATGGGTGAGAGAAATGGAAGCTGTTTTGAACATCAGTGAGTGCTGGGAGGATCAGAAAGTGAGTTTGCTGCCCACTCTTTCGTCGACTCAGCTTTATGCTGGTGGGACAATATTGTCCAAGCTGAGGGTAGTCGGGCTATTAGGAGGATGAGATGGTCTGAGCTGAATAAGTTGGTGATTGAGGAGTTTTGTCCTCATAGGGAGATGGACAAGGTTGAGAGGGAGTTCCTGCAGTTGGAGGCAAGGATGATGACACATCAGCAGTACACCACCAAGTTTAACGAGATGGCATGGCTGGTGCCTGATCAGGTGACACCTCTGCCATGAAAAATCAAGAGGTACATCCAGGGCTTGCCAGGAGATATCCACAGGCACATGATAGCCGCCCGGCCGAGCACGTTTAGGTTGGCGGTTGATTTGCAGGAAGGTTGTATGATGAGAGAACTGTGGTGGTGGCTGAAGGTAGCAGGAAAGGGGGTGGTGACCGGAATTGGAGTGGGAAAAGGTTTGGTCGAGGTGGTGCCCCGACGAATAACAAGAAGGCACGGGTAGATGACCGTCGTGTGGTCACATCTGGTGCGGGGTCGAAGAAGTGTGGCAGATGTGGAAATGAGCATAGTGGAGAATGTAGGCTGGGAATGAACTTATGCTTCAAATATGGAAAGATGGGGCATATAGAAAAGGATTATCGTACGGTCCGGTGTTTCTATTGTGGCGTGGAGGGCCATATGAGTAGAGACTGCAAGAAGCCGAGGCTGAGGGTTCTGGGGTGAAGAAGACTGGGGGTGAAGGACCGAGGGCGAGCGCCAGAGAGTTATGGTGACGTAGGATGAGGCTAGGACGGACCCTGATGTTGTGTCAAGTATGTTTCTAGTAAACCAACTTTAGCCTCTGTGTTATTCGATTCTAGTGCTAGTAAAAGTTTCATTTTTGCTGCTTCCTGTGTTAAATTGCCTGTTAGTAGTAAGAATATAGATACGCCCTTTGATGTAGAAACTGCCATAGGTAAGTCTACAAGGATTTCTGAGGTGATAGAAGGATGTGATATAGAATTAGAAGGTAACAAGTTTCCTATTCGACCATTCATGATGACCTTAGGCGGGTTTGATGAAGTACTAGGGATGGATTGGTTAGCGGACTACGAGGCAAACATTGTGTGTTGCAAGAAGATGATTCGTTTGACAGCGCTTGGTGGGAGTTCCGTAACGGTTTATGGTGATTGAGTCATGACGATTCTGAAAGTGATTTCGATGGCAGTGGCAGGAAAGTGCATGAGGCATGCATGTAGTGCTTACTTGGCTTACGTAAAGGACGTGGATACGCCAACATCACAACTGTCCGATGTACCAGTTGTGTGTGACTTTCCTGATGTATTTCCTGAAGACTTACTTGGAGTGCCACCTGACCGCGAGATCGAGTTCCAGATTGATTAATACCGGGTGCCCAACCTGTTACCAAGGCACCATATCGGTTGGCTTCGACTGAAATGAAAGAGTTGATGTAGCAACTGCAAGAGCTACTTGATAAGGGGTTCATTCAACCGAGTATCTCTCCTTAGGGTGCTCCGGTCCTGTTTGTGAAGGAGAAAGACGTAGCATGAAGATGTGTATTGACTACCATGAGCTGAATAAGTTGACGACAAAGAACCGATACCCGTTACCAAGAATTGATGATTTGTTTGATCAGCTTCAAGGTGCCAGTTGGTTCTCGAGGATAGATCTTCGATCGGGCTACCATTAGTTAAAGGTGAAAGAGAAAGATATTCCTAAAACAGCTTTTCGCACGCGTTATGGTCACTACGAGTTCCTCATTTTGTCATTTGGTTTGACAACGCGCCAGCTGCTTTTATGGACTTGATGAATCAAGTGTGTCGGCCGATATTGAATAAATCAGTGTTTGTGTTTATCGATGATATCCTGATTTATTCCAAGAGTAAAGAGGAGCACAGATTCGAGAGGTGTTGGAGACGTTGCGAAGGGAGAAACTGTTTGCTAAATTCTCCAAGTGCACGTTCTGGTTGCACGAAGTTTAGTTTTTGGGTCATGTGGTGAATCCCAAGGGGATTATGGTGGATCCAGCAAAGGTGGAGGTGGTGATGCAATGGAAGTCTCCAAAGATGCCATCCGAGATTCGTAGCTTCTTGGTTTGGCGGGCTATTAAAGAAGATTCATTCAAGACTTCTCTAAGATCTCTTCTCCACTAACCAAAGTGACCCGGAAAGATGTAAAGTTTGTATGGGGTCAAGGTCAAGAGAAGGCGTTCGAAGAGTTAAAGGCAAGGTTGACTCAAGCTCTTGTTCTGTCACTACCCGATGGAAGTGAAGACCTGATGGTTTATACTGATACTTCCTACTCGGGGTTGGGATGTGTGTTAATGTAGAAAGGAAAGGTTATAGCCTATGCATCCTGACAATTGAAGGTTCATGAGGTCAATTATCCTACTCATGACTTGGAGCTAGCAGCCATGGTCTTTGCGTTCAAGATTTGGAGGCATTGCCTTTACGGGACGAAGTGCACCATATTCACTGACCACAAGAGCTTGAAGTACTTCTTTGAGCAGAAGGACCTGAACATGAGGCAGAGATGATGGTTGGAGCTCATAAAGGATTATGATTGTGAGATCCATTACCATCCAGGCAAAGCCAACGTGGTGGCAGATGCCCTTAGCCGGAAAGAGAGACCTGAACCGATTCGGGTGAAAGCTTACAAGTTGATCATGACCTCTGATGTGATGAAGCAAGTCAAAGAGTTTCAAGATGAGGCATTGAAAGAAGATCATCTTAACACCGAAAGAATGAGAGGTCTGATTGCGGAATTGGGTGAAAACACACTTGGTGTTAGAATCCGATTCGGACGGATGTGGATTCCTCATTTTGGGGATCTACGCATGAAGATTTTGAACGAAGCTCACAAGACTCGATACTCTATTCATCCCGGTTCTACAAAGATGTACCAAGACATGAAGAAAGATTATTGGTGGCTAGGTGTGAAGTGTGATGTGGTGGAGTATGTGAGTAAATGCCTTACTTGTTTACAAGTGAAGGTCGAGCACCAAAAGCTGTATGGAAAGATCCAACCTTTGGATATACTGGAATGGAAGTGGGAGCACATCACCATGGATTTCATTACAAAGCTACCGCGTACCGCGTGAGGGTATGATGCTATATGGGTGATAGTTTATCATTTGATGAAGAGTGCTCACTTTCTACTAATTCATGAGATATATTCATCCGAGAGGTTGGCTGATCTGTTCATTAAAGAGATTGTAACTCGTCATGGTGTGCCGGTGTCTATTGTGTCTGATCGTGACACCCAGTTTACATCTAAATTTTGGACGAAATTTCACGACGCGATGGGAACGAGGTTACATATTAGCACGGCTTATCATCCCCAAACGGATGGTCAGTCAGAAAGGACCATTCAGACATTAGAGGATATGCTTTGTGTATGTGTCATCGATTTTGGAGGAAGTTAGGATGACCACTTACTTTTAGCTGAGTTCTCATATAACAACAGTTATCTTGCCAGCATTGGCATGCCCCCTTATGAGATGCTATACGGTAGGAGATGCAGGACACCTGTTTGTTGGGGTGATATTGGTCAGAAAGAGTTAGGAAGCGTCGAGGTGATCGAGGCCACGACTGAGAAGCTTGAAAAGATCAAGGCCTTCATGAAGGCAACCAAAGATAGATAAAAGTCATATGTTGATAAACGACACAGACCGATTGAGTTTCAAGTGGGTGACCGGGTTATGTTGAAGGTCTCACCTTGGAAGGGTATCCTTCGGTTCAGAAAGCGGGGCAAGTTGAGCCCGAGATATATAGGGCCTTTTCGAATCATTGCTAGAGTAGGAGAGGTGGCCTAAAGGTTGGACTTACCAGATGAGTTAAGTGGAATTCACCAGACATTCCATGTATCTCATCTGAGGAAATTTTTAGCAGACGATGATATGATTGTTCCACTGGAGGATATCGAGGTAGATGAACAGCTCAATTATGTGGAGCAGCCAGTGGCGATCATTGATCGAAAAGAGAAGAGGCTGTGGAATAAAGTGGTTCATCTGTGCGTGTACAGTGGAAGCATAGGAAGGATCCGAGTCTACGTGGGAGACTGAAGAAGAGATGAGATAGCCTTACCCATGATTGTTTGAGGAATAACATGTTTCAGGGACGAAACCTATATAAGGGGGTGGACTTGTAACACCTGGTTATTTTTGGAAGACCCAACGAATGAATAAAGTGAAGAAAAAGAAGGAAAAGAAATAAAACCCAAGTCTAGGGGGTAATAGTGACAAAAAGAACAAAATCTTTGAAAAGTTGGTGAATAAAGGTGATGCCCGCCCATCACCCTCTCTTCACTCATAATCCTCGGATATTTTTAAGGAGAGAAGGAAAAGGAGCAAAACTCTCGGTTTAGAAGGAAGAACAGAAAGAAAAGTGCAAATTCAAGGTAAGAATTTGTGTGTTTATGATGTTCTTGACTGGTCATATCCTCGGGTTTTTGCTTATGTGTGTTGTGTGTGTTCGGTTGTATGTTATAGTGGGTTTCTAGGTGGTTAAACTCATTTGAAAACGAGTTTGGAAGAAGCCATACTCAAGAACTGCAAAGGTGAGTTCTGGAACCCCTCTTTTACATGTTTTAAATGATTTTTGGGGCTGGAAATGCATGAACTTATGTTTTTATAAAGCTGGGTTTTACACCCGTATGAATGAATCTATGTATGTTGTTGTTATGATGTGATGTTGGGCAATGTTCATGCTTGATGATGTTATGGTTGTGTTCCTAATGCTTGGAATGTAAGATTTAAGCTTAGGACATGATAGATAGTGTTTGGGAACTGAAATCTGATGTTTAGCACTCATATGTCTAAGTTTTAGAATCTACCCAAGTGTTAAAAAGAAATACAGATGAACAGTTAATGCGGATGAGCATTGACCACTAAGTAAGTTAATGCGGATGGAAGGTCAATGCGGATGGAAAGTCAATGCGGATGGAAAGTCAATGCGGATGGAAAGTCAATGCGGATGGAAAGTCAATGCGGATGGAAAAGTCTAAGTTTGAGCAATGTGGATGAAGAAATGCGGATGAGCATTGACAAATATGGAAGAGTAAAGTCAATGCAGGTGAGAAAGTCTAAGTATGAGCAAATGCGGATGAGCATTGACAAATGCGGATGAGTAAAGTCAATGAAGAAGAATGCTTAGGAAGTTTCACACATACAACAAAATTAATGAAGAGGCTGATGCAACCTAAACATCCAATGTCTATCCTACATGCTGCACAAGTGCTATGAAGAAGAATGCTTAGGAAGTTTGACACATACAACAAAATTATTCTAAGTGTGAAATCTTCCGAAGCCAAGACCAATATCTTCCAAAGCCAAATGTGAAGTCTTTCGAAGCCTCAGAGACAAAGTCTTCCGAAGCTTAAACTCATGAAGACAGATTTCTTCCGAAGACTTTTAACACATGCTTTATCTGATGTACTTTTCCATAAAGCTGGACCCCTTTCCGCTGCACCTCTATAAGGTCACCAACTTACATGAGTTGGTGAAAAGGTCCATGCTTTTGGTAACTGTACATTAAGGTCTTGAGTTTACAAGTTTCTACTTCATGTACTTTATCCTTTTTGTAATAGAAAAGGATGTGAACTATGGCATGTCATAGTCACTAGTCAAAAGGCAGTCGGCCTTTTGACTCTACAATTTATTTTGTTTGTGTCTAGTCAATTTTATCCAGCTGGCTTTCAAAGTATAGCTGGTGTAGGATGTAGTATAAGTATCATATGTTCTTGTATCTTTTCATTATGCTTTGTAACACTTGTAATAGAACATAGAGAAAGCAATATACTGTATTCTTGAAAACCATATACTTGTGTTCTGTCTCTTACATTACTTGTGTTCTTAGTATCTTATTGTGGTTAATCCAGTCTTACTGTTTGATTAAGTTTTAGTTAATCTTCTCTTTGTATTGTTGTATTGTAATTGACCCCTTCACCGGTCTTGCATTTGGTATTAGAGCATTTCAGGCTCTTAATATAAGATCTCACCATCTTAAGATCCTCACACACACAAATACTAAACTTTTCAAATGACAACCATTTCCAAGACAGATATGGAAACTGGAACCATAAACAAGTCCCCACTGATCACTCTTGATGAGTTTGATAGCTGGTGTTTGAGAATGGAAGGTTTCATCAGGTCTCTTGATTCAAGAATGTGGAAGTCTATTGAGAATGGACCTTTCATACCTAGCACCTATTATGCTACTGGTGCTGGTATGATCCCCAAAGATGTGGCCAACTACTCTGATGAAGATAGGACAGAGAGTAGAGATTGACAAAAAAGCCATGACAACCCTTCAAACTGCCCTTCCAAACTCTGTGTACAGAGGTCTCAAGAAGTGCAAAACAGCTAAACAGCTGTGGGATGAATTGAAACTGATGTATGAGGGTTCCTCTAAAGCCAAGGAGAACGAGAAGGATCTCCTAAAACAGCAGTTTGAAAACTTCACCTTCAAAAACCATGACTCAGTAATACTTCAGGTATGTTGAGATTGTAGATACCCTTGTGGATTGAGGAGTTACTCTTGAGAACAAAGATATTGTAAGGAAGTTCATGTCCTCACTTCCTAGGCAATGGACACACTACCGTGTGGTGATCAAGAGAACTGAAAATCTCAAAACTCTTACTCTAACAGAGTTATATGGGAATCTCAGTGGCTACCAGATGGAGATGAACATGCAAGGTTCATCTGACAACTCCAACAATCAAATGGGTTCAGCCCTACATGTGGTTGAAAGGGATAGCATAGAACCCAAACATCATCTCATATGCTACCCTGACAACTCACCAAAGGGTCCTTTCATCATCTTCCCAGAGACACCAAGGGAGAACTACACTCAAGGAAGCCCATTCCAAGAGACAAGTTCTTCTCAAGCTTTTGTGTCTTTTGATGAAAGCTGTGGCAACTCTCTTTTCACTCTTGAAGACCTGGACTGTATTCATCCAGATGATTTGGAATACATAGAAATAGTCCAGCAGATGGCTCTTCTCACTCACAGAGCCAAGAAGTTCTACAAGAGGACTGGAAGGAAGTTTCTAAGCAATGCAACCAGTGGAAAGTTTGGCCTGGACAAAGGCAAAGTCAAGTGTTACAACCTTAACTTGATGGGCCACTTTGCCAGAGAGTGTAAGGCACCTAAAACAAGTGGTGGCCAAACACAGTCCAGACCCAACTACACTGACAAAGCTCTCCAGAATGAGAAGTCAAAGCAGTAAGCTGCTGTTGCTATTGAAAAAGGAGGCTTTGACTGGAGTTTTAAAGTGGAAGATGCTTCTCCAAACCAAGCTTTGATGGCAGATCATGATGAAGCCAAGGTATTGGAGCATCTCTGTACTCCTAAATGCATTGCTAAAGCTAATAGATACAGGTCCTATAACTTGGAAATAAGATATGACCTTGAGTCCTTGAATATTTTAAAATCCGATTTTAGAAATTCTGAAAAAGATTATAAACTGAAGATAGAGGACCTAGAGAAAACCATTTTAGTTCTAAAACATAAACACATAGATTTTAGGACTGAAATCAAAGATCTCATAACCAAGCTAACTGAGTGCCAGGCTGAGCTTGTGATCAGCAAAGCCAGGGCAGAAAAGAGTGTTCTTGAAGAAAGGACGTTCTAGAACATGATATCCCCATCCCTGCACAACAAGGTGTGCTATCAAAACAGGCAGGGACTGGGATCCAATCAGATAGCTCCTCCACACACAATCTTGTCTGTAAGACCTCTTAGGTGTGGAACTTATGAAGATAAGCTTCATCTCATAGATCCTATGAGTGAAGAGGATGAAGAAGAGATAGTGAAGAATTTCTATGAAAAGAGTGAAGAGGAGGATTCTAAGAAGGGCCACTATCCTTCTAAGGAGAAGAAGAAGACTGTGATGACCAAGTCCATAAGAAAGAACTTGATCAGAAAGAGCAAAAGAAAGGCAAGGAAGGCTCAAGAGATCAAGGCTACTTTTGACTCTAAGCAGAAACAAGTTTTCATATCTGCAGGATTCGAAGTAGTAAGATTTAAGCTTAGGACATGATAGATAGTGTTTGGGAACTGAAATATGATGTTTAGGGCTCATATGTCTAAGTTTTAGAATCTGCCCAAGTGTTCAAAAGAAATACAGGTGAACAGTTAATGCGGATGAGCATTGACCACTAAGTATGTTAATGTGGATGGAAGGTCAACGCGGATGGAAAGTCATGCGGATGGAAAGTCAATGCGGATGGAAAAGTCTAAGTGTGAGCAAATGCTGATCAGGAAATGCGGATGAGCATTGACAAATGCGGATGAGTAAAGTCAATGCGGATGAGAAAGTCTAAGTGTTAGCAAATGAGGATGAGGAAATACATATGAGCATTGACAAATGCGGATGAACAAAATGGCAAATGCGGATGAACACTTAGAATATTTTCTGACTTTGAGAAAAAGTGAAATTTAGGCTTTGACTCGGGAGGTTCTCGGGGTCTATGTAAGTTGACTTTTGAGGTCATAAGTGATGTGATGGACATGGTATGATGATTTGATGGGCATGGTATGATGATGTGATGGACATGGTATGATGATGTGAGGGCATGGTATGATGATGTGATGGGCATGGTATGATGATGTATGATATGATTTGATGATGCTATGATGTATGTTTGATGCTTTGGCATGATTTGCATGATGTTAAGCATGATGGTATGTATGATGTATGTTATGTATGTACGATGCCCTGTATGATGATGTTGACTTTGTTTGTTGATGTTCCTTTTATTTTATGTTTATTTTCCCATGGCTTTAGGTTGAATGTTAATGAATGAAATGAATGTACTATGTAATGTAATGTGGAAGATAGTGAAAAGTGGAACATGATGAATGAATGCATGCATTAATGAACGAAGGAAAATAAAGTAAGTCTTGCAAGCCTTGAATGTGGGAACACACCCAATGAAGGGTGTTAGTCCAACGGTATGTGGGTTAGCTACCCCAGAAGGATGCACACCGGGGTCTTTCTTTGTGATTGACCATTGTATAGAACCTTTGTTGCTTACACTAGATACTGTGGCCAGACTGTTGTGCACCATGATGGCTATGATAAACCTCGGCCCAGTATTCGCCTATGCATGACGGTGGGTATAGGACATGACAATGGTACACCTAAATTTACCATTAGGTACTGTGGCCAGGCTGCTGTGTGCCATGATGGGGGTCTATGATAGACCCTGGCCCAGTACCCATTTTATGCATGACGATAGGGTAAAGTTCATGGCTTTTGATGGAATGAAAAGAAGTAATGATGAACGTATGAATGAAAGTAAGAAGCATGAATGAATGGAAGTTAATGAATGAATGATGAAGATAATAATGATATTATCTATGTGTACGTATGATGTATGATCACATGAAAAACTAAAGAATGGTTTAATGAAAGTAAAGTATGTTGTATTATAAAACTAGAACTCACTCAACAACGCTGACTTTTTATGCATTTTCCAGTTGGTAGGTAAGCATTGCTGAGGATGGTGCGGGGCAGCTACTTGGCATTTTGGATGGCATTCTTTTGTTAATGTTATTGCATTGTAATGCAAACGAATGATTTTTCGAGATGAATGATTGTATTAACTAGCAAAAGTTTTTTTAATGAAATGAAAAGTTATATTGATATTCCCCTGCAATGTTTTATGAATGTTAAATGTGATTATATGTTTTTTGAGCGATGATTGGCCAGCTGTAAGCATCTCGAGAAAGGGGCCTTACATAATGTAACCCTCCTCCTTTTGCTCTTCATGCCATGGGGCTGAGCCATCCTCTTCTTCCTTAAGACCTTAGAAGAGGATGCTCCCTTGGACTGATAGGATGGTCAGTCATGTATGATGGATCAGCAGTAGCACCATCCCTGGACTCACCCTGGCGTCCACCAACGCCGTAATCCCTTTCTTAGTGGCAACAACCTTAATGCCCACTGTCCCCACCAGTGGCTCCTCATCTATCTAAAAGTCGGGGTGGATTGGAGCCTGCTCGGATCCACCCGAAGCCTCACCGGCTTGACCATCACTATGGTTGTCGTCGTCATCATCATCGTCGATGGAAAAAACAATAGGCTCAGTATCGGAATCACTGTCATCATGACACTACTTCTTACAAGCGGGCGCCATGTAGTCCTCCTTGGCTAGATGCCCAAACAATCTCCTTACCAGGGGCTTCACCTGCTTGCCCCGGTACACCTTCATCCTCCTGAGGGTGGTGCCATCCATAACTTTCAGTGTAATAGCATCGTCCTTCTCCTTAGGCAGTAAAGGAAGCTTCTCATCTATGATCATTTGCAAGAGCATTGGATACATGCAGAAGCTCTCCATACCCTTGGACTCAAGGTTCTCGACAATGTAAGAGAAGTTCATGTTGGAGAAGCTGAAGGGGTGATTCAGCACCAGTGCCACGTAAGCATTCTGGATTTGGTCAGATAGATCATCAAATCCTCCCCTTCGTGAAGCAATGCACTTCAGAATGATATATGCGAGGTACTTGAACTGGGCACACAGGTTGCTTTTGTTGAGCACACCTGCGTTGATGTCCCCAATGTACTTCATCCGTAGAAAACATACCCTTACTGTCAGAGGATGTAACCTAGTCAGGTGAGTAGCATCATCACCTAGATCTAGTACCCGTCTAAGGTCAGCTGCAGTAACCTTAATTTCTCGGCCAAAAATGGTGCTCCGAATACAGTAGGGCTCAGCAGATCTGTCAACTGACACACACCTTCCCAGAAGGACTGCTATATAGACCGGTAGGGTGTGCATGGAGCAGATATAGCTATATAGATCCTTGATCTCCTCAGAAACACAATAATGCCAACAAAATCAGCAATATTGTAAGTGGTGGCATCCAAGTGAGCACAAATGTTGTGCTTGGTGTTGATGATCCAACTATCTGCCATGTTTCTGTAACACAAGACACATAAACATGAGGTTTGTCCGTAACAGGAAACTGTTGAAGTTTAAACTGTTCTAAGTTCAGTCTGGTTCAAACGTGGGATTGAACCATACGACTGAGTTTAGTCATGCGATTGAGCATGCGGCTGAGTTCAATCGGGCGATTGAGCATGTAGCTGAGTTCAATCGTGTGATTGAGCATGCGGTTGAGTTCAGTTTAGTGATTAAACATGCGGCTGAGTTCAATCATACAATTGAACTCATACGCCTTGTTCATTCGGTCGATTGATTCATCCGCCCAGCTCAATCGTGCGATTGAAGTTCATTCGAAGTGTCTATTCGCATAACTCTCTATTCGACACTCTAACCTTGAATCTAGAAACGTGATGTTAAACGTCGTGTTTAGACTTGTTGGATTCGCGGGACCCTATCTATCATTGTATGACCTTCATTTTAACGATTTTGCGCATTTAAGTCGTCTATTTGAAGGGTTTTTTTACTCATTTCTTGATTTTAATCGATTAGGTCACTTAGGGTTTGATTACACCATGCATTTTGTGCAATTTCAGTCTCTAAATACCTATAGATGCAGAGAGTAAACATTAGTATCACAATCACAGTGCGAAATCAATGAAATCGAATTTTGGCAGAGTAACTTTGCTTTCGTGCGATTTGGGAGCGATTGAAGGGGTGATGAGAATGTGCGACCGACTTCACCCTATTTACTGATTTTATCTTCAGTCGTGTGACTGGACCTATTAACACGTTTCATTCTTGCGACTGGGGCTCAGCCGGTCACATCCATTCGTGCGACTGGGGTTCAGTCGTGCGACTGACTCTGTCGGTCACCTCCATTCGTACGATCGGTTAATTATGGTGATCCAATCGCATGAATTGATCCATGCTTATGGTCCAATCATACGTCTGGTCCATACGTATGGTTCAATCATGCGATTGGCTCATACTCATGATCCAATTGTGCAACTGGTCCATACTTATGGTCTAGTCGTGCGAATGGCTGGCACTTATGAGTTTGACCTCATGCACTTTCAAACACTTAACTTGTTAATTATTGATAAGACATTTTGACCGTTTATCATCTCAGACATGACCTTTTTAATTTGAAAAACTGTTGATCACCTCTGACGCGATCCTTTTAACTTAAAACCCGATTGGTCACCTCAGACGTGACCCCTTTTAGTGAGTGATTCAAAGATTGAATTCAGATGGATAGTCCGACTTTTTCCTACCAAATGACTAAAAGTAAATAAATAAATACAACTAGAAATTTAAAAACTACAACCAACACATATTTTTGTATTTTTGAATGGAGATGGATTTAAACCTATTAGAGTACATCTAACCGATTTTACTTACTGGACAACATAGCTTTAATTCTAGTTTATCATTTCTGGTACGATTCATTATGGAATCATACAGGTAGATCAGAATCATTTGGAACACTTAGGTAATCTATTTTGATGCTAGATTCTTGTTTTGATTAAGAGACAATAGTAATTTTAGGAAATCATACTAGAACTACAAGATGCACACAATGATTTTGATATTCAAGAACTCCAACTCACGATGATTGTCAGTATACTTGTCCTCTTAAATCCATACACAGATTTTTAACACACATTGGTGATGAGTTAAGGTTTTATTATTTCAACAAGCTTTTGTGGATCCCACGTTTATATGGTAATCAACGTTCCTCGAAAGATTTTTAAGCGGTCTACGGGTATATTTCAATAAGAAACTATTCTAAGAACTTTCAAAGAGATGCCAAGCCTCAGGTCAGTGCTATCGCAAGCAGAGAGGCGCAAACAACAATGAATCCTAGAATATTTAGGTTATGCTTATCCTCAGGTCAGTGCCACCGCACAGCAGAGAGGCACACAACCTATCTCCTTGTTAGAGCATTTATTTTCTTTTAGCACTTAACGCACCAACAACATAAGTTATTAGCTTAATTGCATTTTGCATTTTTCCATGTGCTTTGCTCATTTTTTATGGTCGTCCGCACACATTTGGGGCATTTATTTTGCTCTTCACCCCTTATTGGAACTGCATTGATTGTGTTAACCAGAGATAAGATGGGAACCCATAGCAAGTTGAACAACTTCATTTGAATTTTAAACCACCAATGAGATTTACCTATCAATTGTGTTGAATCTACCGACACATCATATAATGAACTAACAGCCTCTAAGTCTACTTTCTCTATGTTGGACCAAAAGAACCAATGAGCCAAGATCAGAAAACCTCTAAGTCCCACATGGTATCACAACAACTGCTGAAAGCCTCATCAGCAGTTTGACAAGTGCTGAAGACTTCAACAGCTGAAGATCAAGTGCTGAAGACTACATCAGCTGAAGAACTAAAGTGCTGAAGTACAACAGCTGAAGAACGCAAGTGCTGAAGCTGAAAGACCAAAGTACTGAAGTACAACAGCTGAAGAGTTTACAAGTGCTGAAGATCAACAACTGATGTACAAAGTCTGAAGACAAAGACTGAAGACATCAGTTGATGACATCTACTGAAGTCATCAGCTGATGAAACACCTGAAGGTCAAAGTCTGAAGATCAAGTACTGAAGCCTCAGTAGTTTGTCACAACTGCTGAAGAGTACTCTTTAGTAGTTGTGATATCAGTAGTTTTATGTATCAGTAGTTTTATATTCTGCACTTAACACTCTGATATGTTCTCAGTAGTTGTGAACATTTCAGTAGTTTGTTAAGATTTAGTTATTTTTGTAATAGATCTGCCAGTTGTCACTTTCCGTGATAACAGTAGTGATTGTTGCACTCTATATAAGGAGTGACAACCTATTGTAATATGTGAATGATTTGAATGATTTGATTAGAAATATTCTATATCTATAAACATTCCTTGAATCAGAAATATATATTCTCTTACTATAACCGTATGTGCTCTTAATGCATACAAGTATCGATTACTTGCTACAATTTGTCTAATTCCTGTTCTTATTCCGCTGCTTTGAACTCTAATACATCAAACTAGTGATTGCTGATCCTGTCACTCTATGTTACCTTGGTAGCATACTAGTTTTACTATCATTTTTTCTTTTATTTTGTTTAGACTTTTCAGACTTAACCTTTGAATTTTGTATCTTAATCAGTTAAACTCTTTTGAAGTCCCAAACAATCTGTTCTCTGTGTACTATCATTTTCCATATACGTTGAATCAGTATCACAGATTTGATTACTTTCCATTTAGCTAAGCTGTCCTTCTCCCTTGTTTTTTAAGTAATTCAATAAGCAGCTAATTTAATACTAATCTAACCTATTCTCCCCTGAAAATTCTAAAACCGAAATTTTTTTGGGTTTTCGGATTTTAATAAACAGGAAAATAAAATAAAATAGAATAAAAAATAACGAATGTCGAACTACGCATGTTCTTCCTCTGAAATCACGTCACTTTTCTTTTTCACGCCATTAACCTCTAATAGATATAAAAACCTGATTTATCAAATGCCTTTGTGTAGAGGTCGACGCGTTGAAAATCCATATTTATTCTAACAACATTGATTAATTGCTTTTCAAAACAGTCACATATAAAGTGATACTTAATACCGATGTGTTTAGTTGTATGATGTTGGACTGGATTTTTGTTATGGCTATAGGAGCAGAATTATCAACATAGATAGGAGTGTTAGAAAATTGAAAACTGTAGTCGCACATTTGCTATTGAATCCAGATGATTTGGGAATAGCAACTTGCAGCAACAATGTATTCAGCTTCACATGTTGATAGAGCAATAAAGGTTTGCTTCTTACACTGCCAGGTGACTAACCTTCTGCCAAAGAACTGACATCCTGCTGATGTTGACATGTAATTCATTTTGCAACGGCCATAATCCGAGTCACTATACGCTCTAAGCTCAAAGTCATCATCATGAGGATACCACAACCCGAGTGTTGGAGTACTCTTCAGATAACAGAAAATCCATTTAACACCTATGAGATGGTTGACTTTCGGTTTTGCTAGATATCTGCAACAAAGACACGTCGCATACATGATATCAGGACGAGACGCTGTGAGATACATAAGGGATCCAATCATTCCTCTATACACTGTAGCATCAACCAGATCACCATTTTTGTCGGGTGACACATTGTGGTTTGTGGCAAGTGGAGTTCCAGCAATTGAAGCATTCTCCATGTCAAATCGACTGAGGATTTCCCCTACATATTTAGTTTGATATAGGAAGATTCCTTTTGGTGTCTGATCCACCTATAATCCTAGGAAGAACTTCAGCTCCCCCTGTAAACACATGTGTACCTAGTTTAGCAGCTTAATGTAAAATGTCTTTCATGTCTTACATATATGTAACTAAATGAGTATAAATGAAATGCAATGTGTGGTTGATGCATATAATCTTTAATATTTCATTGTTTATGGTGTAATAAAGTATATTGAACTAACTATATAGGTTTGAGGTTATTGTACATCGTTCTTAGTCAATAATGATTGAGAAACATGTTCAAACTTAATCGTGTGAAGTTCCAATGCGAATGTACCATGCTAATGGACCATACGCATGGGTACCACATGCTAATGGACTAGTTGCATGAATGAACCAGCAGACTGGATCAGTCGCACGATTAAGACATAAGATTGACTCAGTCGCACGACTGGACCTTCAATCGTGCGGATGGATCAATCGCATGCTTTAGTCGCACGACTAATGGTTCAGTCGTATGAATGGAAAACACTAACCTATAAATACCACCTAATTCGTGAAAAAACGTAACAATTCGAATACCTACGCACATAATCGTACCCTAGCTGCCCAGAGACTCAACAAAACCTATTCCAACTTCATAGATCACAGTTGGTCATGTTCTAATAATTTGTAACGTTTCATTAATCATTAGATTGATCTTAACTGTGTTCTCCTTGATTGGATCACCAATCAAATAGGATTCCGCACTATTTGAGTTGGTATACGTGCAGAATTTGTTAGTACTCCATACGTACACGGTCCAAACAAGTGGTATCAGAGCTTTGGCTCTTGATTTTGCGTGTGATTAAATCGTTTTCGGTGTAAATCTCATATTTTTCAATAAAAAACACCATCTTTTTGAGTAAAATAGTGTTTTTCAGTGTCTCCAGATCTAAAAGTTCGTGTTTTTCGGTTTACGGCAGATTAGGGTTAGTGAAAAATCGTATTTTTGTGTCAAAGTACCAAAAACCTTCAAATTTTCAAATCCAGCAGTCTCAGTCGCACGATTGGCTCAATCGCACGAGTGAACTCAGTTGCACCTCCCATACGCACGATTGAACTCAGTCACCCATCTATTCGTATGATTGAACACCCCATTCGCGTTGTCCATCCGCACTTGTTCAATCGCACGATTGACTCATCCACATTTTTTCAATCACATGATTGATTCATCCGCATTAGTCCATCCGTACGATTGACCCAATCGCATCTCTCCATCACACCAGTAACCAGTTTTGTTCTATCTCTCAAAGTATAAAGAAATGGAAGATCAATACTTGGCGTTTACTGTAGGTAGGGACTCGCGTATCCATAACCTATTACTTCTAGAAAATGACATTGGGAATCACAATAAGCCGCCTAAGCTTATCACGTTAGACGATTACCCACAATGGAAGCAAAGGTTTGAAATTTATCTAAATGGTGTTGATCCCAATCTGTGAAATCAATCGAGACTGGTTACAATATGCCGGTTGGTGATGGCGTCAAACTTACTCTAGGCGGCATGACTGATAGCCAGAAGGTGAAGTACAATGCTGAGAAAAAGGTGTATGCTTTGTTGACTCAGTCGATACCTAAGGATATATTCCACCAATTTTCTGAGAATAAACAGGCAAAGAAATTATGTAAGGCTCTGAAAAAACGATACGACGAGAATGCATCGTTAAAAGCTCTAAAGGCAAGGGCTTTGAAGAAGGAGTTCGATAACTTCTCATCGATGGGTAAGGAGAGCTTGGATGATGTCATAGACCGATTGTACCATTTAATGAGTGAGCTGCACACTCATGGAGTTACTACGTCAGTGGAAGATAAGGTATCAAGCTTTGTCGATTGTCTACTAGAGAAGTGGGACTCGTTTGTGTCTAATTTGAGACAGAACAATTTACTGGCAAAATTAGACATAAATGACCTCATCCTGAAACTGAGAGTGGAGGAACTGAGGATGAAGTAAAAGTCTTAGAAAGGATCTTACGAACAGAACCCGTCTCTATATAACTCAACTTCCACCTCAAAAAGCTCAGGAGCACCATTACAATTGCATTTGTGTCAAGTTTACCAGCTCCTCTACAACCCACTACTTTAGGATCCGAAATGTCAGGGTCATCTAGCACCAATATATAGTACCTGAATCAAACGCTACAAATTTGAAGACCGATAATCTCGGGAATATCACTATGGAGGTTGCAAAGGAGAATATGGACCTCTTAGCCGCAGTTGTTCATTCTTATGATGGTTTAGTTGCAGGAAAGATCAGGAATTGCCATCTGGCTGATAAGGATTACGAGCAGGTGGACGAGAATGAATTGGAAAGAATGGACATTATGTGGGCGTTGGCAAGTGCTGTTCATAGAGCAAAGAAGATTGTGAAGAAAACTAGACAAAACTTGGTAGCTACAAAGGATACAACTTTTGGTTTCAACAAAACCAAAGTTACCTGTTTCAACTGTGGAGAAAATGGGCACTTTAAACGTGAATGTGTGAAGCCCAAGAAGACAGGTAATGGTAATATTTTCTCATCATTCAACTGTAAAGACAAACCCACAACTGAAGCTGCATCATCAAGCAAAGATCCTAAGGCTTTGACTGCACAAGATTACAATGGTCAAGATTGGACCTTTCGGTTTGTATCGCCGGGCGAGTCAGAATTACAAGTTTAGAATCTCCAGCATCTGAGAAGTCAAACTCTGCACTGATGGATGATTCAACCGAGTTGTCATAGGTAAGTACCACATACCAACTTTTTGATAATCATGCTTGTAATGAATGTAATAAATTTAGAGAAAGCATAGATTCAAAATTTGCTAGGTTATTAGATCACAATGATAGCTTAGTAAATGACTTACAGCTGTGCACAAAGGCTAATCGAATTTTAAAACAAAATTAGCACACTTATAAAGAGAAAGTAGAACTGTTAAACAAACAACTAAAGGAAACCAAAGTTGTTGCTTTTAACCAAGAAAATGGCATAAAGTTCTATTTAAACTCCCTAGAAGAGAGTAAGAAAGAAAAAGCAGTTTTGGAAGTCAAAGTAAACTCATTAAAACAATAACTGCACAGTTGGACCAGTTCTTCTCACATAGTCCAACACTTAGTGAAAGAACGCAACAACGGGGAGGGGTTGGGATACAAAGTGGTTCCACCACCACATGAGATAGTGTTAAATGCAAAATGTAGACCTGTAAATAACAACCCTATTAAGGATCATGTGGTGTCCACTCCTCTAGTTAGTGATCCAGATTCAATGTGCAAACTGATGGAATATGTCACTAAATAGAAGGATGCCACTTTAGAATCTAAAAGTAAGATGCCTATTGTTAATTTGATTGAGCAATTTGAAAAGCTTAAGGTGAAGTCAGGTTCTAACATGTCTTCTGAACCCGAAAAGACCAAACAAATTAACCGACCACGTGCACCATGTCTTAGTCCAAATAAACAAAAGGGTAAAGCTGTTCCAAATGTTCAAACATTGAATTTTGTTAAAGAAGCTAAAACATCTAAACAAGAAGTGTCCAAACCCAAATAGACTAAAGTTAAACATGTTTCATACACTTCCCCATAAAAACCATTCCACCAACATGTTAAAAGTAGATCATGCTATAATTGTGGAAAGTATGGACACATTGCTTCTACTTGTCCTTACTATCAGACACAAAGGAAGAAAGCTGAACTTTATGACACTAAACCAAGTTCTTCAAAACGGTTCTATATTATTCCACCAAAAAGAACTAGTGTACATAAAGTTCAAACCATCAGCCAGTCGTCTGTGTATCACAAACAGGCCTTACACAAAACTAGCCTATGGAAAGAAAAATCAAGTCAAATGTCTGATAGTGAGAACAAGAAGAAGATTGATCTGCCGTCACCCTCAAATGGACAGTGGGTAGAATTTATGGTGTGTGATGCCTCTGGTCACCCAAGCCAGTTAAGGCTTGGGTCCCTAACCTAAACTAATCATTTCCTTTTAATGTTCAGGGTGTTCGCTATAGTGGTACTACAAGTACCTGGATTGTTGATAGCAGAGCATCACGGCACATGACTGGGAACTTGTCTCTCCTTTCAAACGTCAAACAAATTAAAGGAGGACACATTTAATTTGATGGAAATAAAGGAGGTTACATCACAGATCCAAGGGAAGTGGGAAACCAGAAAGTGAAGTTTGATAAGGTAAACTATGTTCAACAACTTCAAAATAACTTACTTTCTGTATCCCAAATCTGTGACCAAGGCTTTAAGGTAGTCTTTGACAACAAGAAGTGATATGTGTTGAAGAAGGATTATGTAATTTCGGAGGACCAAGTCTTAATGTCGGCTTTAAGATATAATGACCTATATATCATAGATCTATCAACCGCTTTCACAACTAACCGTCAAGTACAATGCTTCTTGTCAAAGGCAACAAAGAAAGACTCCATCTCCTGGCATAGGAGAATAGGACACATAAATCCCTGGAAGATGAATCACTTGATCCAGAATGATCTAGTGCGTGGAGTAAACGTTAAGAACTTCCAATTACCGGATTTTTGTGTTGCTTGTAAGAAAGGAAAACAAACCAAGAAGGCTCATAAGGCTAAGAAAGTTAATTCCATTGAGTTACCTCTTGATCTTCTTCACATGGATCTATTTGGTCCAGTCAGTACGAGGAGCAATGCTAGCGACTTGTACTGCTATGTAGTTACGGATGATTACTCAAGATTCTTTTGGGTGATGTTTCTAAAATCCAAATTAGAGATATTTGAATCATTCAAAGAGCTGGTAACTACATTGGAGTCACTCTACAAGCTGAAGGTACGACATGCTCGCTCAAACAACGGTACCGAGTTCAAGAACCAATGGATGGAGGCATTTTGCAAAGAAAAAGGAATTGTGCACCAGTTCACATCTTCCTACACTCCTCAAATGAACGGAGTTGCTGAGAGAAAGAATCACAGCTTGATAGAGACAGCCCGAATGATGCTAGCAGACTTGAAACTGCCCATTCAATTCTGGAATGAGGTAGTTGCCAATGCATGTTACACCCTAAATCGAGTCCTGGTGGTCAAGCGTCATGGTAAAACTTGTTATGACTTACTGCAATGACGTAAACCTAATCTAGAGTACCTCGAACCGTTTGGAGCACCGTGTACTCTTCTAAAGAAAACTCAGTCAGGGAAGTTTAACGAGAAGGCTAAAGAAGGAAGTTTTCTAGGATACAACATACCGAATAAGAGAGTTTACAACAACTCAACGGGTCAAGTAGAAGTGTGGGGCAATGTCGATGTTCAGAGATACACCACCCTTACTGGCAAAGAACCCGCATTCTTCTTCGATTATGATGGATTCTTTAAGTCCTTCCACATCCTTCTCTCCCCTCTTGAAGATGAGTTAGCAACCAAAATGATGTATGATGTCTTAAACACACTGTCACAAGACTCAACAACATTAGCTTCACAAGGTGAGTCTTCCAGTCATTCAGGGGGAGCACCGGAAGTAAGTGACTCTTCCTCTGATGATGAAGAAATGGAGAATGATCAGGTGGATCAAGAGGAACAGGTTCCTACTACTGCAAGTACACAAGCATCTGATGTTGATGCCTCTAACACTTCAAAACCTCACCCTCCCACTGCCTTAGATACTAAACCGGGGGTTCACAACTTGGATAATGATTTAGTTGTTCCCACAACTCCTGGATCACGCTTAAATGTTTATCATCCTCTGGACAATGTCATTGGGGATGTGAGATCAGGAGTTCATACAAGAAATCAACTATACTGAGCTAATTATGTCTCTGTAATGGAAAAGGGGTATCTTCACGGTGGTGCGTATCAATGTTTTGTGTCTTACTTTCAGCCAAAATATGTCAGTGAAGCTCTAAAAGACGAGGCATGGGTGAGTGCCATGCAAGAAGAACTTCTTCAATTCAAGAAGTTAGGTGTATGGACACTGGTGGATAGACCTAAAGTTGTTAAGGTTATTGGCACCAAATGGGTCTTAAAATGCAAGAAATATGACCAAGGGGTCATAATGAGAAACAAGGCTCGACTTGTAGTTCAAGGATTTTGACAAGTCAAATGGATTGATTACATGAAGTCTTTGCACCTGTGGCGAGAATGGAAGCAATCTGTATCTTCCTAGCCTATGCCTCTTACATGAAGATTAATGTTTATCAACTGGATGTAAAAAGTGCATTTGTTCATGGTGAAATCTAAGAGACCGTGTATGTCAGTTAACCTGAAGGATTTGAGGATTTGTATCATCAGGACAGAGTTTACAAACTAGACAAGGCTCTCTACGGGCTCCACCAAGCCCCAAGAGCATGATATGAAAAACTCTGAACTCATCTTGTGAAACACGGCTTTTGCAAAGGAGTAATTGATTGTACATTGTTCATCAAAGAAAAGGATGGTGACTTACTGCTTGTTCAAATTTATGTTGATGACATAATCTTCGGCTCCAAGAATGAAGAACTATGTAAGGAATTTGAAGCAGTAATGAAAGCTGAATTTGAGATGAGTGCCATGGGAGAGATGAAGCTCTTTCTCGGGTTACAGGTGGATTAGACACCAAAGGGCATATTTCTACGTCAGACCAAGTTGTAGGTGATATCCTATGTCGGTTTGATATGGAGAATGCTTTAGCAGCCGGGACTCCACTTGCTACAAACCACGACGTAGCACCCGACGAAAATGGTCATCTGGTGGTTGCCACCATGTACCGAGGAATGATCATATCCCTCATGTACCTCATTGCCTCTAGACCTGATATGATGTATGCAACGTGTCTCTAATCTAGATATTAGGCGAAACCGAAAGTCAACCATCTCATTGGAGTCAAAATGATATTTCATTACCTGAAGGGCACGCCAACACTTGGGTTGTGGTATCCTTATGACGATGACTTTGAGCTTACATCATATAGCGATTCAGATTATGGCGGCTGTAAAATGAACTATAAGTCAACTTCAGCAGGATGTCAATTCTTGGGAGAATATTAGTCATGTGGTAGTGTAAAATGCAGACATCGGTTGCTCTGTCAACCGGTGAAGCTGAATATGTTACTGATGTAAGCTGCTGTTCACAAATCTTCTGGATTCAACAAAAAATACGAGACTACAATTTGAAATTCTCTAAGACTCTTATATTTGTTGATAATTCTACTGCTATAGCCGTAACTAAAAATCTGGTCCAACATCCTAAGACCAAACACATCAGAATTAAATATCTCTTATAAATGATTGTTTTGAAAAGAATTTAATCGACGCTGTTAAAATTAATATGGACTTTTAACGCGATGTCCTCTACACAAAAGCTTTTGATAAACAAAGATTTTTATATCTGCTAGAAGTCAACGGAGTGAAAAAGAAAAGTGAAGTGTTTCCAGACGATGAAAGTACATAGTCTAATGAGTAAACTTATTTTTTGTTTTTTAATTTATTTTCTTTTATCTTATATTATTTCTTCGCCTATTAAAATTCTAAATGCAAAAACATTTTCGGTTTTAGAATTTTAGGGGGAGAATAGGTTAAATTAGTATTAAATTAGTTGTTTTAATTTCAGTATTTAAAAAAAACAAGGGAGGAGGACAGTCTAGCTAATAGAAATGAGATCGTATCTATGATACTGATTCAATGTTTATGGAAAATGATAGTACACAGGAACAAAGAGTTTGGGGCTCTAAAAGAATGTAATTGATTAAGATGCAAAATTCGAAGTATACGTCTGAGAAATCTAAGCAACATAAAAGGAAAAATGATAGTAAAACTAGCTGTGACTAAGGTAACACGGGGAAAGTAGACCTAGAGGTTGCTGGACCACTACATGATGTGTCGGTAGATTCAACACAATACATGATTAGACCTAATTGGTGATCTAAGCTCAAACTAAGTTGTTCAACAAGCTATGGGCTATCATCCTATCCCTAGTTAACACAATCAATGAAATTCCAATAAGGGGTGACGAGCAAAATAAATGCCGCAAATGTGTGCGGATGACCGTAAAAATGAGCAAAGCACATGAAAATGCAAAAAGCAATCAAGCTAATAACCTATGTTGTTGGTGCAATTTGTGCAAAAAGAATATAATTGCTCAAAAAAGAAGATAGGTTGTGTGTCTCTCTGTTGTGCGGTGGCACTGACCTGAGGATAAGAATAACCTAAATATTCTAGAATTCATTGTTGTTTGTGCCTCTTTGTTGTGTGGTGGCACTGACCTGAGGCGTATCATCTCTTTAAAAGCTCTAGAATAGTTTCTTCTTGTAAACTACCCGTAGACCACTCAAAATCTCCTGAGGAACGTTGATTGCCATATAAGCATGGGATCCACAAATGCTTGTTGAAATAATCAAATCTTAAATCATCACCAATCTGTGTCAAAAGTCTATGTATGGATTTAAGTGGACAAGTATACTGACAATCATCGTGGCTGCAATTCTTGAAAGTCCAAATCATTGTGTGTGTCTTATAGCTCTAGTATGATTTCCTAAACTTGCTAATGAATCTTGATTAAAACAAGGATCTAGCATCAAAGGCTTTGCTAAAATGTCCCAAATGATTTGATAAACCTGTATGATTCCATAATGAATCGTTCCAGTTATGACCAAAGTAACTTGACGCTATACTGTCCAGGAAGAAAAATCTGGTAGATACTCATCTTAGGATTTCAACCTCACATAAAAATACAAAAATATGTTTTTAGCTTTGTTTTATGTCTAGTTGTTTAATTTAGTTAATTTAGTAGGTAATATCGGACTACGCATTGAAAGTCAATCTAGGATTCACTCACTAAAAAGGTCACATCGGAGGTGACCAATGGAGTTTTTCAAATGTAAAAAGGTCACGTCTGAAGGATTTGATCTGCCCAAGATACATACTAAATTGATGTGGCTAGTGTGATATGATCCAAGTCGGGTCATACCCAATAACAAGCAAAACAAACACCGATAAATATTTATTCGTTGATAAGATCAAACAATAAATATAAGCACCAACATAGAAATCGGGTTTTCTAAAATATTGCTTTTGATGATGAACAACATTATATGGATAATTGTTCATGAGAAATTACTTGTTTCTATTATTTAAGTTGGTTAAATAATATTAAACAAAAGTGTATTAATTTTATAAGATAAAAGGGTTTTAATCTTATAAACTCAATAGAGTGCAAGGTGTTTTTTTGGATAAAAATTCAAAAATGAGAGGGACCCTCCAAGGTCCACATTTCGGCCGCCCTTGGGGCTTGCAAGGCTCTTGATGTACATCTTGGTCCTTGCAAATTTTATTCATTACAACACTCTTCCAAGAATACACCTTCTCTCACACACACATAGAAAGGAATTTCTCTCTAATCTCTCCATAGAACTCGGTTTTTTGGAGCAGAAAATAGAAGCATTTCCAGCTCAAAACAAGTGTTGTTTTGGCTGGAAAAATCGATCCTCAAGAGTGTCTTTGAGGTTGGTGTTGCAAGACCTAGCAAGTGGGTGTTTGGAGGAAGCTTGGGGTATCATCTCTTGAGGATTTCTAGTTTGAAGTCTTGACATTCAACATCATCTCCTAGCCTCCTTTCCACGTTTCTAAAGGTAGCATATATGGTTGATATATGTATGTTGTGATAGTGTGTTATTCCATATAATAAGATCCTTGTTTTGGGTTTTGCTTTAACATATGTATATGATACATAAACCCTTATTTGAACTGAAAATCCGCTGCGTTTTACATGTTAATAGTTAATATGTCTTTGATTTACCACTACAAAATCCCAACAATGGCATCTAGAGCCGGATTATATGGATACATGCTTCCAACATGAAATTTTCGGGTCCTTTTTCTCTAAAAAGTGGCTGGAAATTTCTTTACATGGAAGTCCCTTGTTTTCAAGATATTACTTTATATGCATGTAAAGATCTTGAAAAATATAGATCATATGATGGTTTGTTTGTTTGGACATAAACCCACATGTTCTTGGTTTGTGTTGGCCAAAAACTTGGGTTAAAAGGGGCTGCCACATTATCGTTTTGGACTTGTTTTGGATGTGTTCTAAGTGCACAAAGCCTAGCCATGACCTTGTGATTGATTATTTGTGATTGTGTTTCATTTGGATGTAATAAAGCATATGTAATTTATTTATTTCATTTGGTATGTATAAATAGATTAGCTTGTATCTTATTTTACTAGAAAAATGTATTAGGACCTTTTCTATGTAATAAGCTTTTGGGGGCTGTTTTGTAACACATAAAGGAAGCCTAAAGATGATGATGGAATCACAACACAAAAGGCATACTTGAAGCATTTGGATGCAAGTTCAAGTGGGAGTTCATCAACTCAACAATGTGTCATGTTTTACCTTTGGATTGACTCCTTAACACACTTGTTATGGCAAGCAAGTGTGTTCAAAATTATTGGCTTTGGTTGTGCACTTATTATATTATGTTTGGTTGATTGTTTGGTTATCTTGGTTGTGTTTGTTTGGATTGAAATTGACAAACTAGTTTAACAACTATGGCGCATCAAGCATAAAATGGTTCTTTATAATCATTAAATGGATTATAAAATGAGTTTATTAAGGTTAATGATTTAATAAAAATGGGTTTTATTAAAAGGAACCTTAAAAATTGTTTTTCAAATAATACCATGCATTTGAATGCATACAAGTTGAATGGTATAAAAGGTTTTCTATAACTAAGTTTTAGAAACTTCAAAACCCTTTTTTTAAAAAACAAGTTCAACACCATCCTTTTAAACAACACTCAATTCACTTGTAACTTATTTATGGGATAAAGGTCACCTAACCATAAATATAGAAACTTGAGAAGTTGAGGTGAAATTACTATATTTGTGGGATAAAGGTCACCTAACCACTTATATTAGTGATATCACACGTGTGTCTAAGTAGGACGACTTGATTTGGAAATCATGCATTAGGATCACCGAAGCATGACGTACAAACGGTGTTGATGGGATTAACATGCCAAACTAAACATAAGATGTTTAAAACGATCCCATAAAAACTAGAAATTGTAATGGGTTACAATTGTCAAAACGTTGACTACCTTGTTAATTTAAATAAAGGGATAAAGGTCACCTAACCGATATTTAAATGTAACGTTGGATTCTAGTTTTAATTATTAATTGTCTATGAGACATAAAAGGGTATTAATAATTAAAAATTGCTTAAACATCGAAATACTAAAATTTGAACTTTGTAATATTGTAGATGGCTAACAACAACAACGCTATCCCGACCGTCCATAACCTATCACTAAGAACGATCCTCGAAAAGGAACGTCTAAACCATGGGAACTTCATGGATTGGTATCGAAACTTGAGAATAGTTCTCAAGCAAGAAAAGAAGTCCTATGTGTTAGACGATCCCATTCCCGATCAACCCGATGAGAGTGACGTTGAGGCCTTTGCCGAGTGGGTCAAGTACACCGAGGACTCCGTGCAAGTCTCATGTCTCATGCTAGCGAGTATGATTCCCGACTTGCAAAAGGACTTTGAAAACCACAATGCCTTTGACATGATCACCCAGTTGAAGGAAATGTTCCAACAACAATCAAGGGTAGAGCGCTTCGAAACGGTTCGAGCGCTCCATGCATGTCGGATGGACGAGACCCAATCGGTGTCATCCTACGTTCTTAAGATGAAGAGCCACATTGATCGCCTCGAAAGGCTTAACTGTCGTGTGTCCAACGAGTTGGCAACGGATTTGATCCTCAACTCTCTATCAAAGAAGTTTGATAGTTTTGTTATGAACTATAACATGAATGGTTGGGACAAGAGCATTGGTGAGCTTCATTCAATGCTAAAAACGGCCGAGGCAGGCATGGGTAGAAAGGTTCTGCCGGTCCTTACGATCAATGAAGGAGGTAGTAGGAAGAGGCACCTCCCCAACCCTAAGGCAAGCGTTGCCAAAGGGAAGGGGCACGTCAAGGGAAAGGTAAAAGCAAAAATGGAACCCCCTAAACCAAAAGAAAAGAAGCAAAAGGTTGCTCAAGATGACCCTTGTTTTGAGTGTGGTGAGGTAGGCCATTGGAAACGCAATTGTCCGGTCTATCTCAAAGCGTTGAGGTCGAAGAGGGACGGGCAAACCTCAGGTACAATCTTTATGATACATTTTGAGCTAAATGTAATTTCTTCTAACACATGGGTATTAGATACTGGATGTGGAACTCATATTTGCAATTTGTTGCAGGGGTTCAAAAGAAGTAAACGTTATTCAAAAGGGGAAGTTAGTCTCTTCATGGGCAATGGTGCAAAGGTTCATGTGGAAGCCCAAGGAGACTATGTTTTGAAGCTTCCAAGTGGTTTGGAAGTTATTTTAAAGAATATTTTGTATGCTCCTAGTTTGACTAGGAACATCATTTCTGTTTCCCGTTTAAGACAATATGATTATGATTTCAAATTTGTTGACAATGATATTCATGTTACTTTGAATCATGTGTTTTATTTTAAGGCTATTCCTTGTAATGGTATTTATGAATTGGTTCATGATAACACAACATATGATAGCTCAATGTACCAAGCAACCACCAAAAGGCTCAAATTAGATTTGAGTGATTCCTATCTTTGGCATTGTCGCCTTGGACACATAAATAAGAATCGTATGCATAAACTTCAAAAGAATGGTCTTCTGAAAACCAATGAAAATGATTCATTCGATGTGTGCGAGTCTTGCTTACAAGGTAAAATGACAAAGGCCCCTTTTAGTGGGACTAATGAAAGGGCGAAAGATTTATTAGGGATCATACATTCGGATGTATGTGGACCTTTTAAACCAATGACTAGGAATGGTGAAAGATACTTCATTACCTTTACCGATGATTATAGTCGTTATGGGTATGTGTACTTGTTAAGACACAAACATGAATCTTTTGAAATGTTCAAAATATTCAAGAATGAAGTTGAAAATCAACTCAACAAAACGGTCAAGGTTCTTCGCACAGATAGAGGAGGTGAATACCTAAGTAGTGAATTTCAAGAGTATCTTAGAAGTTGTGGGATTGTCTCACAACTAACTCCACCTGGAACACCACAACATAATGGTGTGTCTGAGAGGAGGAATCGAACTCTATTGGATATGGTTCGATCTATGATGGCTAGAAGTACACTACCTCTGTCATTTTGGGGTTTCGCGTTGCTCTCCGCGGCCCGTATTTTAATATGGCCCCAACCAAGAAAGTGGAAAGGACACCTTTCGAAGTATGGCATGGAAGGGTTCCATCATTATCATATTTGAAAGTTTGGGGGTGTGAAGCTTATCCTAAGCAATACACTCAGAACAAACTGGAAGGGCGATCCACGAAGTGTATCTTCATCGGATATCCTAGAGATTGTATTGGATATTATTTCTATGATCCGACAGAGCAGAAAGTGTTTATTGCTCGAAAGGCAGAGTTCTTGGAAACTAAGTTTCTTTTGGAAGAAACTAGCAAAAGAACAGTGGAACTTGAAGAGGTTCATGATTCACAAGAAGATACACAATTGGTTAATACTAGCAATCAACATGAGGATGTTGAGATGATCATATGGATGATCAAAATACACAAAACGTTCGCAGATCTGGTAGAATTAGTTCCTCCTGAGAGATATGGATTTTTCATGGATGGATGCTATGTGGTAGATTCAGATGAACCAACCACATACCAAGATGCAATGTCAAAACCTGATTGTGACAAATGGCAAGAAGCCATGAACGTTGAGATGCAATCCATGTATGATAACCAAGTCTGGGAATTGGTTACACCACCTCTTAAGTCCAAGATAGTTGGGAGTAAGTGGGTTTTCAAGAAGAAAACCGATATGCATGGAAACTTGGATACCTATAAAGCTAGACTTGTAGCAAAAGGTTTCACTCAAACTCAAGGGGTGATTATGATGAAACTTTTTCACCTGTGGCAATGCTAAAGTCTATTAGGATATTATTTGCCATAGCAGCATATATGACTATGAGATATGGCAAATGGACGTCAAAACCGCTTTCCTTAATGGATATCTTGAGGAAGATGTCCATATGAAACAGCCTGAAGGTTTTGTCGATCCAAAACATCCTGAAAAGGTATGCAAGTTAAAGAAGTCAATCTATGGATTGAAACAAGCATCAAGAAGCTGGAATCACCGTTTTGATGATGAAGTAAAGAAATTTGGCTTCATCAAAAACGCTGATGAAGCCTGTGTATATAAGAAAGCTAGTGGGAGCACTATCACCTTCCTTGTATTATATGTTGATGACATTTTACTATTTGGAAACGACATTCCAACCTTGGATGGTGTAAAAGCCTGGCTTGGAAGATGTTTTTCCATTAAAGATCTTGGTGAAGCCACCTATATTTGGGTATAAAGATCTATAGGGATAGATCAAGACGACTGATAGGTTTAAACCAAAGTGCATACATTGATAAGATCTTGAAAAGGTTCAAGATGGAGAATTCTAAGAAAGGTCTGGTACCTATTCAAAAGGGACTATATTGAGCTCATCTCAATGCCCTAGTTCAAAGGTTGAACAAGAAAGAATGAGTGGAGTCCCATATGCGTCTGCTATAGGATCCATCATGTATGCAATGATATGTACTAGGCCGGACGTGTCATATGCTCTAAGTATGACAAGCAGATATCAGCAGAATCCTGGTAATAGTCATTGGATGGCTGTTAAAAGTATTTTGAAATACCTTAGGAACACTAAGGATATGTTCTTAATATATGGATCTGGTGAGGAGGAGCTCGTGGTAAAGGGTTACACAGATGCAAGTTTCCAAACTGATCGAGATGATTCTCGATCACAGTCGGGATATGTCTTCATTATGAATGGAGGAGCGGTCTCTTGGAAGAGCTCAAAGCAAGATGTAGTGGCATTATCTACAACAGAATCTGAATACATCGCCGCTTCACTGGCAGCTCAAGAAGCTGCGTGGCTTAGGAAGTTCATTGCTGATCTAGGGGTCGTTGCTACCATTCAAGACCCCTAGAGATCTTTTGTGACAACGAGGGCGCGATTGCTCAAATCAAGGAACCTCGTGCTCATCAAAAGACTCGGCACATTGAACGGAGATTCAACTACATTAGGGATGAAGTTGAAAAGGAAAGATATGTATTCGCAAAGTTCACACCGATCAAAACATTGCGGATCCATTCACGAAGCTCCTAGACAGGTCAAAGCATGAAAGTCATACTTGGGCCTTAGGACTTCGATATTCTAGTAATTGGACTTGATCAAATTTTGTATTTGGATATTGGAACTTATGTATTTGACTTAATTATATGGTTATAATTTTCATTTGTTCTTCTATTTTAACATGTTTAAATCCGTGAATAAGTAAGTTATTCTAAAACGTCCGTAGTCGATCGTACTTGTGGGAACAACTATGAATGTAAGACTATAATGAACTTGGATTGGTTGATATTCACTAAGTATGAATATAGAGCAAGATATTGCTACCAAGGTTCATTGATATCTATGGGATATGGATATTGGACTGACCCGCTCTCAATTATTTCTGCATGGAATCTTTGTGATTAGTTATAAGAGATATTGAGTAAAGGCGAATATCATTGTATCCTCATACCTGAGATTCACCAAGTATTGTACTTTAAGTTAGTTCTTTGCTGTTCTGAAATATTGGCAGTACATAAGCTGAGTTCGGGTATAATATAAGGTGATTGTGAGAGACGTATGTAGTCAAGATGGAATTTGTTCCTCTTATTCGTTAAGAGTTAGATGTCTAAGGCCTGTTAAAGTTAAATCAACGGAGAATGACAATTCTATGTCTCTAGGATTTAACATGACATCTGTAACAAAAGGATAAATGATTTATTCACCTAAATCATATTCAAGTAGGGTACTTGAAAGGGATGATGTTATTGAATGGCACTTAGTCATATACATTAGGGGTAGCAAACCGTTGCTAGGCGTTATTTGCTACTTGCATCAATTCTCTATGAATCTTGTGCAAGTGGGAGATTGAAGGATTTGATCTGCCCAAGATACATACTAAATTGATGTGGCTAGTGTGATATGATCCAAGTCGGGTCATACCCAATAACAAGCAAAACAAACACCGATAAATATTTATTCGTTGATAAGATCAAACAAATAAATATAAGCACCAACATAGAAACCGGGTTTTCTAAAACATTGCTTTTGATGATGAACAACATTATATGGATAATTGTTCATGAGAAATTACTTGTTTCTATTATTTAAGTTGGTTAAATAATATTAAACAAAAGTGTATTAATTTTATAAGATAAAAGGGTTTTAATCTTATAAATCAATAGAGTGCAAGGGTGTTTTTTTGGATAAAAATTCAAAAATGAGAGGGACCCTCCAAGGTCCACATTTCGGCCGCCCTTGGGGCTTGCAAGGCTCTTGATGTACATCTTGGTCCTTGCAAATTTTATTCATTACAAACTCTTCCAAGAATACACCTTCTCTCACACACACATAGAAAAGGAATTTCTCTAATCTCTCCATAGAACTCGGTTTTTTGGAGCAGAAAATAGAAGCATTTCCAGCTCAAAACAAGTGTTGTTTTGGCTGGAAAAATCGATCCTCAAGAGTGTCTTTGAGGTTGGTGTTGCAAGACCTAGCAAGTGGGTGTTTGGAGGAAGCTTGGGGTATCATCTCTTGAGGATTTCTACTTTGAAGTCTTGACATTCAACATCATCTCCTAGCCTCCTTTCCACGTTTCTAAAGGTAGCATATATGGTTGATATATGTATGTTGTGATAGTGTGTTATTCCATATAATAAGATCCTTGTTTTGGGTTTTGCTTAACATATGTATATGATACATAAACCCTTATTTGAACTGAAATCCGCTGCGTTTTACATGTTAATAGTTAATATGTCTTTGATTTACCACTACAAAATCCCAACAACGTCTAAGGTGACAAATTGTTTTATTGGACCAGTCGTTTGATTGGACCATACGTATGAGTCCAATCGCATGACTAACCCACATGTATGGACCAGACGTGCAATTGGACAATAGGCATGGGTCAATCCATACGATTGGATCATCAGAATGAACCAATTGCACGAATGGAGGTGACCGAATGAGACAGTCGCACGACTGAAGGTGACCGATTGTGCCAGTCGCGCAATTGAGCCTCAGTCGCACGACTCAAGAGTGAGAATAGGTTCAGTCGCATGACTGGAGGAAACCCTAGTATAATAGAGGGGGAGTCGGTTGCAGTCACTCATCACCCCCAAATCTCCCCTAAATCGCATGATTGTACCATTATATCACCAAAATCTTGATTGAGTGTCATAGACTGATTACTGTTGCTTCTAACAATCTCTCTTGATATACAGGTAATGTGCGGCTTTATCCACTCAAAGGCTCATCAAATCGTGCCCTAGATTGACGCAATTAAGCCCTAATAAGAACCGAAACTTAGCACACAAAATAAACCTTTCAAACTAAGTAAATCACTAACTTAAAACGTGTTAGATGTTAACTGGAACGATTGCGAGTCTAATGAGCCAAACCACGACATCAAACATCAAGTTTTGCTCAAAAATTGAATTTGAATGGAAACATAGACTGTCATGCCAATGGACTTACCGATGAACTTCAATCGCACGACTGAGCTGGGCGAATAGCACAATCGCATGACTATACCACGCGTTTTTGTTTAGTCGCACGACTGTGTCAACCGCATGGGACAACATACAACTAAGCCTAGTCGCTTGCTCAATCGCATGAATGAGGTCAATCGCACGACTCAGACTCAGTCGCACTGTCTATTCACATGATAGACCAAAAGAATTCAAGTTCAATAAATTCAAATGTCATTCAGTTAGACACACTCTAATGGTTATCTATCTTGTGTAACAGAACATGGTGAGTCGATGGACTATGAGCACAAAGCATAACCCGTGAGCTCATTTGGACGTCACCTCCCGGAATGCTGGATTTTGCTAGGATTATTTCCTTCCTCAGAAGATTGAGGATTTCAAGGCTATATTACTCTGTGCACACCTTATCGATCGTTTCAACATGCCTTCTCGGAGAATGCGATTATCGACAGGTCTGCTGAACCGCATCGCATCATGAGTGCCATTTTTGGTCAAGAGATAGAGGTCAGTGAGGAGGATTTGCGACGGGTTTTAGACCTGGGAGATGATGGTGACTGTCCTACCAGATTACACCCACTGACTATCCGAGGTTGCTTTCTTCGGGGTAAGTACTAGAGGGACATAAACACAGGTGTGCTCAAGAAGAGCAACCTGTGCTCCCAACTCATGTACTTAGCCCATGTGCTGCTGAAGTGTATTGCCTCGAGAAAGGGAGGATTTGATGAGCTGTCTGATCAGATCCAGAATGCCTATATGGCTCTGGTACTGAATCATCCTCTCAGCTTCTCAAGGATGATCTTCAACTACTGGGTTGAGAACCTAGAAGCCAAGGGCAAGGAGGGATTCTGCATGTACCCTTGGTTCCTCCAAATTATTATCGACCAAAAACCGCCCTCGCTGCCCAAAGAGAGTGATGATGCGGTGAGTTTGGAGGTTATGGATGATACTACCCTAGGGCAGATGAAGGTATACAGGGGAAAACAGGTGAAGCCCCCCTGTAAAGAGGTTGTTTGGACATCTGGCCCGGGAGGACTACGTGGCGCCAGCCAAGAGGAAGTGGCGCCATGACGATAGTGACTCGGATGTTGAGCAGATTGCTCTACCCTCCGATGACTCTGACAGTGATGACCATGATGTTAATCAGGGAGGTGAGGGTCAGGGTGGACCCGACCCTGCTCCCCTTCACCCTAATTTCCAAATGGAGGAGGAGGAGTCTGATGAAGAACCTTTAGTTCGAACGGTGGGCAGTAGGGTGGTTGCCACCGAGCGAGGGATTAGGGCGATAGGTGGATGCCAGGGTGAGTCTAGGGAGGCTACTACTGATCCATCTTACACCCCAGACCAGCCTTGCAACCAAGGGGGAGCCACTGTGTCCAAGGGCTTGAGGAGAAAGAGGATGGCTCAACCCTATGACAAAAAGGGAAGAGGCCAAGGTTCACATTGACCATATCCACTCCTACTGCCATTGCCATCACTACAACCACCACCACCACAACCACATATACCACTGCTACCACCACCACCACCACTATCACACCACCCTTCACTACCACACTCCCACCCACCACCACTATGGCCTACCCTTCACCACCCACTCATATACCACCACCCATATTCACCACAACCACCACTACCACCACCAGCCACCAAGCCGAACCATCATCTCACCTGCCATTCACCACAGGACCATCTCTACCCTCCATTAGGGTGGAGGAACAACTATCAGCACTTAACAATATGGTGCTGAAGCTGTTAGCTACTGATGAAGAAAAGGCTGCCCAACTACGTTAGCATGTGGAGCAAAACGCTACCCAAGCACAGCAGATCTCACAACAAGCTCAGCAAATTGCCCAACTCCAGGAGTATAACGTCCCATCGGCAAAGAGAATAGAGGAGTTGGAGGCCTCTAACAAGACCATGATGCTCTAGTTAAAAGGATCCAAAGATGAGCCACTTAAGATTAGAGAAAAAGATGAGATGATATTGATGATGATGACGATAAAGAGGATGACGATAGTGATGATAATGAGGCCAGTGAAGATGAAGGGACAAGGGGAAGGCAGAATGATGATGATGATGAAGAAAAAGATGTAGCTGCATCTGCCTCAGCTCAAGGTCAAGAGAGACGTACCAAGAGAAATCAAGAGCAAAGAGCCTCATCTTTTGCCCCATCTACTGAGAAGTCAGCTATTCAGGGAAAAAGTAATGATTAGATATATAATATTTGAAAGCTTTTGTACTTGAATCATGTATAAAATTACGTACTAAATGTTTATGTATCTTTATCAAATTTTATTGTCTTGATAAATTACTAATTGTTGATGTGTTACATGTTTAAATCAAGCAGATCAATCATCTCAGCAAGATGAGTATGATGTTACTCCCCTTCAGCAAATCAAGTCTCAACTTACAATGATTCTTGATTTGCAAGGGATAGTCAGAAGGTTTGTAAGCTATACTCCTGGAGAAGGAGAAATCATTCATGACTTTACTGATCAACAGCTTGCTAAGATGTTCCGGCTCAACACGGACAGATTGTCAAGGACGCTCCTACTTTTGAGGTTACCAGTGATGATGAGCTCATGACATAGATGAAATTGAGATAGAGGATGTCACCGATGACCATTATCTAGAGTATGCTAACAGAGAGGGAAATGTAGTCCCTAACTGGGGATACTCTCGTCAGTGATACATTTGACAAGTTGGATCAGATGGAGAAAGAGTCTGAGAAAAATAAGGGTCAAGCCCAGCCTTAGACGCTGATGTTGACATCAAAAAGCCTGAATGGGCAGCTATTTTGTAGAGATTGAAGCCATGCGCACTGCATAAAAGCCCATGTCTACACCAAGCTGTACAAAGTCAAGAAACACTTAAAGGTGTCAGGAAGATCATCGCATGGGCTTATTTTGAGGATCTGATGTATATGAAGTGAAGAGAGTAAAGGGCATAGAGTATTTTATATTTCCACACGATCTAAAGACTCTCCTTGGTTTTAAGCTCAACCAGCTGGCACGTCTAAAGTTGCTATATGCTAATCTGAAGAAAATATCAAGCTAGTTGAGGCTGCATTGAGAAAAGAGTACCACACCAGGTGGGTAAAGTTCAGACCTCAACAACCGAAGAGGTACATCAAACGCTCTGAAGTTGATCCCATTACTTGAGAGCCTAAGGTAGTGCTTAAGTGGATTCCTCCGCACATAATGTCCAAAATCCCTCTAAGGGAAATGCCCTAGGACTTCACTCCACACTTCAACTGGTGGTACTATGATTGGAGAACAGGTGAAGCGTCATAGTCTTACAAAAGGAGAGCCAAATGGATACTATCCGGGTATTTGACCATATGTGGTTGACTAACTTGTCTGTTGATGATGTTTATACTTTACACAAATGGCCACTATTTTATGACTCACAGGATATTGTACAAGCCCTCCAGTTTCAAAATATGATAAGCTCTATTTTGCATTTGAGATACATGCCGGAGCTACAAGAGAGGAGAAGTATAAGAAATTTAAACAACTAATGAAGAATGTTAGACAAGATGTAACTAGGTCTAAGCGGGAGTTTATAGATACTTGTGTACCTAGTTTAGGAGCTTAATGTAAATGTCTTTCATGTCTTGCATATATGTATTGAATGGGTATGAATGAAATGCAATGTGTAGTTGATGCATATGATGTTAATATATCATTGTATATGGTGTAATAAAGTATATGAACTAACTATATAGGTCTGAGGTTATTGTATAGTTCTTACTCAATAATGATTGAGAAACATGTTCAAACTTAATCGTGTGAAGTTCTCATGCGAAGGGACCATGCTAATGGACCATACACATGATACTTCATGCTAATGGACCAGTCGCACGAATGAACCAGCAAACTGGATTAGTCGCACGATTGAGACATAAGATTGACTCAGTCGCATGACTTGACCTTCAGTCGTGCGGATGGATCAAGCATGCTTTAGTTGCAAGACTGAACCATGCATATAATCGTACGAATGGAAAACCCTAACTTATAAATACCACCTAATTCGTGGACAAAATGTAACAACTTGAATACCTACACATATAATCGTACCCTAGCCGTCCAGAGACTCAAGAAAACCTATTCCAACTTCATAGATCACAATTGATCGTGTCTAATCATTCGTAACGTTTCATTAATCGTTAGATTGATCTTAACTATGTTCTCCCTGATTGGATCGCCAATCAAATAGGATTCGCACTATTTGAGTTGGTATACGCGCTAGAATCAGTTAGTACTCCGTACATACACGGTCCTAACACCCCCATTGCACTCATCTCAAATTCTACTTTCATGACAGATTCAAAATCTTTACATAACTCTTTGTTTTTGTAACCGAAGATTATGTCATCAACATAAATCTGTACCAGCAGCATTAAGTCACCATCCTTTTCTTTGATGAACAGTGTGCAGTCAATAACTCCCCTGCGAAAATCGTGTTTCACCAGATGAGTTGAGAGTTTCTCGCTCGGAGCTTGATGGAGCCCATAGAGAGCCTTATCAAGCTTTGGGTTGGCTGACATACACTGTCTTCACGATTTTTCACCATAAAGGAACGCACTCTTGACATCTAGGTGTTATAAACTTTGATCTCATGTAAGATGCATAGGTTAGGAAGATACGGATTGCTTCCCTTCTAGCCACAATTGCAAACACTTCATTGTAATCAATTCCTTTGACTTGTCTAAAACCTTGAATGACAAGTCAAGCATTATTTCTGATTATGACCCCTTGGTCATCTTTCTTGCACTTAAGACCTATTTGGTACCAATTACTTTAGCACCTTTTGTTTATCCACCAGTGTCTATACTCCTAGCTTCTTGAATTGAAGGAGTTCTTTTTGTATTACACTAACCCATGCATCATCGTTTAATGCTCCACTTGCATATTTTGGCTCAAATTGAGACACAAAATATTGATAAGCACTGTCGTGAAGATAGCCTTTTTCCATAACTGAGGCATAATCAGCTGAGTATAGCTGATTTCGTGTCTGTACTCCCGATTGTACATCCCCTATGACATTTTCTATCGGATGATATACATTTAGTCGAGATCCAGGAGTGGCGGGAAAAACTACTTCCTCGTCCAGATTTTGAATTCTTGGTGCAGTATCTATAGTCGTTGGAGTGTGAGGTTCTGAAGTGTCAGAGGCATAAATGTCTGATGCTTGTTTACTTTCAGTAGCAGGAATCTGTTACTCCTGATCCACCTGATCATTTTCCACTTCTTCATCGTCAGAGGAGGAGTCGCTTACCTCAAGTGCTTCCCCTAAAGGACTAGAAGATTCACCCTTTGAAACTGATGATGCAAGTCGAGTGACGGTGTGTTTAAGACAGCGTACATCATTTTGGTTGTAACTCATCATCAGGAAGGGAGAGAGGGATGTTGAAGGACTTAAAGAATCCATCACAGTCAAAGAAGAATGCGGGTCCCTTTCTAGCAGGGGGTGGTGTATCTAAGAACGTCAACGTTGCACCACACTTCTACTTGACCCATTGAGTTGTTATAAACTCCCTTTTTTGGTATATTGTATCCTAGAAATATCCCTTCATCAGCTTTCTCACTAAACTTCACTAACTGAGTTTTCTTCAGCGGTGTACTTGGTGCGCCGAATGGTTCGAGATACTACAGATTAGGTTTACATCGCTGGAGCAACTCATAACATGTCTACCATGATGTTTGACCACCAAGACTCGATTGAGGGTGTAACATGCATTGGCAACTTCCTCGTTCCAAAATTAGATGGGCAATTTCGAGTTGGCTAGCATCATTCTTGTTGTCTCTATCAAGCTCCCGTTCTTCTATTCAGCAACTCCGTTCATTTGTGGAGTGTAGGCAGATGTGAACTAGTGTAAAATCCTTTCTCCTAGCAGAATGCCTCCATCCACTGGTTCTTGAGCTCCGTGCCGTTGTTTGAGCGAATCTATCGCACTTTCAGCTTGTAGAGAGATTCCAATGTAGTCACCAGCTGTTTGAACCATTCTCTTATTTGGATTTCAGGAACATTACATAAGAGAATCTGGAGTAGTCATCAGTGACTACATAACAATACAAATCACCAGCGATGCTCTTGCTACTGATAGGACCAAACAAATCCATGTGTAGAACTTCGAGAGGCAGGTCAATGGAATTTACTTTCTTTGCCTTGTGAGACTTCTTGGTATGTTTACCTTTCTTACACGCTACAGAAAAATCCAAAAGTTGAAAATTCTTTACATTTACTCCATTTACTAATCATTCTGGATAAGATGATTCATCTTCTGTGGATTTATGTGTCCCTTCTCCTATGCCAGGAGATCGAGTCCCTCTCTGTTGCCTTTGACAAGAAGCATTGAACTTGATGATCAGTTATGGAGGCTTTTGATAGATCTAAGACATATATGTCATTATATCTTGAAGCTGACATTAAGATTTGGTCCTCCAGGATAATGTAATCCTTCTTTAATACATAGCACTTCGTGTTGTCAAAAACAACTTTGAATCCTTTGTCACATATATGAGATACTAAAAGCAAGTTATTTTGTATTTGTTGAACATAGTTGACCTTATCAAACTTTACTTTCTGGTTTCCCACTTCGCCTTGAGCGGTGATGTATCCTCCTACATGTCCCCTTTAATTTGTTTGACATTTAAAAGGAGAGACAAGTTACCGGTCATGTGCCTAGACGCCCCACTATCAACAATCCAGGTATTTTTGATAGCATTGTAACGGACACCCTGCACATTCAGAGGAAATTATTAGTTTAGGTTTGGGACTCAAGCCTTAATTGGCTTGGGTGACCCAGAGGAATCACACATCATAAACTCGACCCACTGTCCATTTGAGGGTGAGGGAATATCATTCTTCTTATTGTTCTCATTGTCAGACAACGAACTTCACTTTTCTTTCTATAAGCCAGTTTTGTGTAAGGCATGTTTGTGATAAACAGACGACTGGCTTACGGTTTGAACTTTAGGTTCATTAATTCTCTTTTGGTGGAGTAATAGAACTCCTTTTCAAAGAACTTGGTTTAGTATCATAAAGTTCAATTTTCTTTGTGAGAGTCTAATAATAAGGAAACTTAGAAGAAATGTGTCCTTTCTTTCCATAATTGTAGCATGATCTCCCTTCTACATGTTGGGGAAACTGTTTATGTGGGGTTGAATGTGATATAGGTGTAGCACGAGTCTGGTTGGGTTTAATCACTTCTCGTTTAGATGTTTCTACCTCTTTAACAACACAAATTGTTTGAACATTTTTAACATCTTTAACCTTTAGCTTATTTGGACTTTGACGTGTAACACGGTTTTGGTTAACTGGTTTTGGTTAACCTTTAGCTCATTTTGGGTTTAGAAGAAGACATGTGTGAACCTGACTTTACATTAACCTTTTCAAATTTATCATCCAAATTTACAATATTCATCTTTCTGTTGGATTCCATAGTAGACTCCTTTTGTTTAGTGGTAGAGTTCACTGGTTTACCCGTCGAATCAGGATCACTAACCAAAGGAGTGGACACCACATGATCATTTACTGGATTTTTTTTACAGGTCTACATTCTGTATTTAACAGAATCTCATGTGGTGGTGGAACTACTTTGTACCCCAACCCTACCCCATTATTTCGTTCTTTCACTAAGTGTTGAACTATATGAGAAGAACTGGTCCAGCTATGCAGTTTTTGTTTTAATGACTTCTAAAACTACTTTTTATTTCTTTGTTTCTTCTAAATAATTTAAATAAAACTTTATATCATTAGCTTGATTAAAATCAACAACCTTAGTTTTCCTTAGTTGTTTACCTAAAAGTTCTATTTTTTCTTTATAACTGCAGTCATTTTGTTTTAAAATTTGATTAGCTTCTATGCACAGTTGTAAATCATTTACTAAGCTATCATTGTGGTCTAATAACCTAGAAAATTTTAAATTTCTATGCTTTTCCTAAAATTGTTACATTCGATACAAGCATGATTTTCAAAAAGTTGGTCTTTTGTACTTACCAGTGAAGAATCAGTTGAATCAGCCATCAATGCAGAGTTTTACTCTTCGGATGCTGGAGATTCTAAACATGTCATTCTGAGTTCTTCTTCAACTATGTGATTGACCATATTCACATCTTCTTCATTATCTGACATTACTTGTTCAACTATGATTTCACCTTCACTCGTAGAGCATCATGCAATCCCTCGACACAAGCAATGTTTGATTCATCCGGAGTCACAAAACTCAAGGTCCAATCCTATGCTTCGTCACCTTGAGTAGTCAAGGCCTTTGTCTCTTTGCTTGATGAGGTTTTTACACTCATGTCTTTGTCCTCACGGTTGAAGGTTGACAACGGCTTTCTGTTACCTGTTTTCTTGGGCTTTACACATTCACGTTTGAAATGCCCCTTTTCACCACAATTAAAGCAGATAAATTTGGTTTTGTTGAAACCAAAGGTTGTGTCTTTTGTGGCTACCAAGTTCTATCCTGTCTTTTTCATAAACATTTTTGCTCTTCTGACATCACTAGCCAAAGCCCACACTATATCCATTCTCTCTAGTTCATTTTCGTCTACCTTCTCGTAATCTTCATCTACAAGATGGCAGTTTCCAATCTTCCTCGCAACTAGACCATCGTAGGAATGGACAACAGCTACTCGGAGATCCATGTGCTCCTTTTCTATTTACACAGTGAATTACCGAGATTCTCAGTCTTCAACTTTGTAATGTTGGCTTCAGGCACAATATATTGGGTAGTGGATGACCCTAACGTTTCTGGTCTTGAAGCACTACTTTGGGAAGGAGCTACTAAACTACACACAAAGGCAGTTTGAAGTGGTGCTCCTGAACTGGTTGAAGTGGGAGATAAATTATAAAGTGAAGGATTCTAGTCATAGGATCCTTTCTGTGACCTATACTTCATCCTTAGTTCCTCCTCCCTTAATTTTAGGGTGAAGTCATTTATGTCTAATTTTGCAAGTATATTGTTCTATCTCAGATTAGACACAAACGAGTCCCATTTCTCCGGCAAACCATCAGCAAAGCTTGACACTTTATCTTCCATAGACGTTGTGACCCCATGAGTGTGCAGCTCACTCATCAGATGGTAGAATTTGTCGATAATATCGTCCAAGCTTTCTTTCCCTATTGAGGAGAAGTTATAAAACTCCTTCTTGAGAGCCTTTGCCTTTAATGCTTTTAACATTGCATTCCCATCAAATCTTTTCTCCAAGGCCTCCAATAACTTTTTCGCTTGTTTGTTCTCAGAGAACTGATGATATATATCTTTTGGTATCGACTGTCAACAGGGCATACACCTTCTTTTTAGCATTGTACTTAGCTTTCTCGTTGTCTATCATATCTCCCAGGTGAGCTTAACACCATCAGCACCAACTATCATACTATAACCTGTTTCAATGGATTCCTGTTAGGATCTGGTATTTGACCAAACACCAACTGATTAACGTGTTAAACCAAACCAAATAGTGCGGAATCCAATTTGATTGGCGATTCAATCAGTGAGAACGCACGTAGAAACAATAATGTATTGAAACTAATGTCAAGAATCGATTAAGAATCGATCTATAGCGTTCTATGAACTTGGAATACGAACTTGGAGGCTTCTGGACGGCTAGGGTACGTCTGGAGTAGAAGTGGATTGAATTCTTACGTTTTTCCACGAATTAGGTTGTATTTATAGGTTAGGATTGCTCATTCGGGCGACTGAACTAGTAGCATGGTTCATTCATGCGATTGAGACGTGCGGTTGATCCATTCGCACGGCTGAGTGTTCAGTCGTGCGACTAAGTCAAACGCATAAAGTTGTTCAGGCGTATGAACTATCTAGGCGCATGGACACTCAGTCGCAGGGCCATTCGGACGCATGAGAACTTCACTTCACCAAGTTTGAGTGTATTCAATATTCTAACATTATGTATAACACTTCAAACAATCACAAACCTATATAATTAAGTCAGTATGCGTTAAACAACTCATTAATGAAATATTAAACATTATAAACACAACCAAACTTTTGTATTTCATTAAGTACCCAATAGTTACATAAGTGCAAGACATATTACATTCAGATCAGGATCTAGGTACATATATGTATCAACAAACTCCCCTTGGACCTAGATCTATCTATTGTCTAACATCTTTCATGATTTCCTTAAACCTTTTGTACTTAGCTTCTTTGGTAACTCTTGTGTTTATCTCAAAAATAAAACAGAGTCTTATCACCTTTTGGAACTGTAAAGCTTGTACAATATCCTGAGAGTCATAGAACAGTGGCCACTTGTATAAAGTATAAACATCTTGTGCTGACAAGTTGGTGAGCCACATCGGGTCAAATACCCTTATGGTTTCCATTGTGCCATTCATGTTCAAGACTATCACGACCTTTCCCGTTCTCCAATCGTAGTACCACCATTTGAAGTGTGGAGTGAAGTCTTGTGGCATCTCACGTAGTGGGATCTTAGACATTGTACGTGGTGGACTCCACTTCAGCATTACTCTAGGTTTACCAGTTATGGCATCAAATTCAGATCTTCTGATGTACCTCATTGGTTGTTGAGGTTTGAAGTTGACCCATCTGGTGTGGTACTCCCTCTTTAGAGCAGCTTCAAACCAGCCTGACATCTTACGAGGGTCAGCATATAGCAACTTTAACTTAGCTAACTGGTTGAGCTCAAAACCTGGAAGAGTCTTCAGATCATGTGGAAATCTGAAGTATTCTATTCCCTTCTCATGTTTAACTGCATAAACGTGGAGATCTGCAAAATATGCCCACGCTATGATCCTGCCTGCCACCTTTTGATGTTTCTTGACCTGATTCAGTTTGGTGTAGACAGTAGACGTTGTAGCGCTGCATTGGGCTCTTATCTCTTCAAAACATGCTGCCCATTCAGCCTTTTTGATGTTTACTTCAGCGTCTAAGGCTTGGCCTTCTCTTTGTCCTTTTCTGACTCTTTCTCCATTCTGTCCAGAGTTGCAAAAGTGTCACTGACAAGAGTGTCTCCCAGATTGGAATAGCAGTTCCCTCCTTGTCAGTGTACTCAGGATAGTGTTGAGCCGTGATATCTTCTATCTCAATCTCATCTACATCCTGAAGCTCATCATCACTTTCTGTTTGCACAGTTGGAGCATCTTTCACAATCTCATCAGCGTTTAGTTGGAATAGTTCGGCTATCTGCTCGTCAGTGAGATTGAGAATGATTTCTCCTTATTCAAGAGTGTACATTACAGATCTCCTAACAATACCCTGCAGATCAAGAGTCAATGTCAGTTGAGTCTTGACCTGTTGGAGGGGAGCAATTTCATATTCATCTCTTTAGAAATCAAGATCTGCTTGATTTAAACATTCAACACAACTATCATTAGCTGATAATCAAGGCATAATCATTTACATGACATATAAACATTCATTTCATTAATTTTACTCATAATCCAAATACAAGTGATCTTAAATAACATTAAGACATCTAAGCATTACTCCTGTCCTGGAGCATCAACTTTTTTACTGGCGGGGCTAATGTGGAGGCACCTTGATCTTGTGCTCATTTGGTCCTCCTTTCACTGGCAGATGTGGCACCCGCAACAGGTGAGTCATCATCATCATCCTCTCTAACATCATCTCCAACATCCCCAGTAGCATCAGTGTCATCATAACCATCATTATCTTCATCATCACTCTCATCATCACTATCATCCCCATCCCCCTCTTTGATCTTAAGTGGCTCTTCCTTGGATCCTTTTAGGCGTAGCATGATGGTCTTGTTAGCAGTCTCCAACTCCTCAATCTTCTTTACTGATAGAACATTTTGCTCTCGGAGTTGGGACATCTCTGCACGTTGAATCTCCATCTGTTGTGCCTGCTAAGATATCTGCTGAGCTTGGGCAGCAGTAAGCTCTAGAAGCTGTCGCAGCTGAGCAGTCTTCTCTTCGTCTGCCGCTAACAGCCTCAGCACCATGAGGTTAAGTGCCGAGAGCTGTTCCTCTACCCCACTGGGAGGCAAAGGTGATCCTGAGGGATATGGAGAGAATGAGGATGGTGCTGTAGGGTGGCTAGTGGTGGTGGTGGTGGCAGTGGTGAAGATTGGTGGCGGTATAGATGATGGTGGTGGTGATGTAGGTGTGAATGGTGTGGTGGTGGATGGAAGGGTGATAGTGGTGGTAGGTGGAAGGGTGGTAGTGGTGGTGGCTGTGGTGGTGATAAAGGTGATTCTGCATTTCTTCCTTTTCAATCCATGGGGCTGAGCCATCCTCTTCTTCCTCGATCCTGTCGAGGAGGATGCTCCCCCTAGTACACGGCTTGGCGGAACGGGAGCATAAGTGGGGTCAACAACATTCTCTCCTGATCCACCTGGGCGGTAACCAACCGCCTAAAGCCCTCATTCTGTGGGAACAACTTTACTTCCCACAGTCTGAGTCAGTGCCTCCTCATCTGACTCATCTTCTTCTTCGCCAGGCATGAAATCCTAGTGGAACCCAGCAGTCTCCGCTCCGTCCCCAGTGGGAGCAGATGCTGGAGATGGAATAGCAGTAGTGGGACCCCTTTGTTGAGTGGGTTCTTCATCTCCAGCATCTTCGCTATCATCATCAGAGTCATCAACAGGGAGCTGTATCTGCTCTTCTTCAGAGTCACTATCAATGTGATGCCATTTACGCCTAGCCGGCGCCACATAGTCTTCCCGAGCCAGATGCCCAAATAATCTCCTCACAGGGGGCTTTACCTACTTCCCCCTGTAAACCTTCATCCTTCCCAAAGTAGTATCGTCCATTACCTCGAGTACCACTGCATCTTTCTTCTCCTTCGGCAAGGCAGGAAGCTTCTGGTCTATGATCATCTGCATACAGCGAGGGTACATGCAAAAGCCCTCCTTCCCTTTCCCATCAATGTTCTCCACCAAGTAGGTGAAGATCATTTTGGAGAAGCTGAACGGATGGTTCAGCACCAGAGCAGCATATGCGTTCTGGATTTGATCGGACAGCTCATCAAAAAATCATTTTCGAGATGCTAAGCACTTAAGCAGTACGTGCGCAAGGTACTTGAACTAGGGACACAGGTTCCTCTTGTTGAGCACCCCTGCATTGATGTCCCCAGCGTACTTGGCCCGCAGGAAACAACTTGTGACAGTCAGGGGGTGCAATCGTGTTCGACATTTAGCATCGTCCCCAAGCTGCAGCACTATCCTGAGATCTTCCTCAGAGATCTCAATAGCCTCTCCAAATATCGAACTTCGAATTCGATGAGGCTCTGATGTTCTATCAACTACAGCACCTTCCCAGAAGGCGTGCTGAATAGACTTGTATGGTGTGCATGGAGTTGAGATTGTGTGAGAGATCCTTGAACGTCTAAGAAATGAGATGATTCCAGCAAAGTCCGGTGCATGTCTGGATGACTGATCCAGATAAGCACAAATATTGTGCTTGGTGCTCATTGTCCACCAACTCGTCATCTGTTACAAAAGAAAACGTTAGTATCCGGTGAATAAGAATATCTTGAATCACTTGGAATTGTAACATTTCTTTTGATCTGTCGTGCGAATGAGACTATGCGACTGAGAGCTAGTCGTGCGTATGAGTAGTGTGACTGAAATCAAGTCGTGCGACATACCTCATACGTACGACTTGTCATGCGACTGAGCTCATACGTATGTACACTCATTCGTGTATATCAGTCATGCGACTGAACTCATACGTATGTACACTCATTCTTGTATATCAGTCATGCGACTAAACTCATACGTATGTACACTCTTTCGTGTATATCAGTCATGCGACTGAAACCATACACGTGGTTCAGTCGTGCGGTTTTGTCATTCGCACTACTCAGTCGTGCGACTGAAGTTCATCAACCTGTCCAGTCGCATGACAGACTGCTGTTCAATTTAAATTCAAATTTCGACCAATTCTTATGATTAGAGGTCATGTTTTGGTTCATTGGACTCGCAATCATCATACTTAGCACATAACAACATTAATTTCAGTTGATTGCTTGAATTAATTGGGTTATTTAGTCAAACAAGTCTCGGTTCTTGGTTTGGACCGAACTTGTTGATTTTGCAGTCAAATTGAATGAGAGATGGTTGGATTGAACCGCATTGTACCTGTATAGTCAGTGGAAATTGTCAGCGCACAAGAATTAGTGGTATAGAAAGATCCAATGAAAATTTGGCAGAGTAACGACAGTCGTGCGAATTAGGGTTAATTTGGGAGTGATGAGTCTCTGCGACCGACTCCCCCTCTATTTATCCTAAAGTTGGATTCAATCGTATGACTGGACTCATTCGCTCATTTCATTCGGGCGAATGGACTTCAGTCATGCGATTGGATCAGTTTCTTGCCTTCAGTCGTTCGACTGGAGGTCAATCGCGCGACTTGTTCATTCGCCCACTCTCAATCGGCCGTATGGCTCATTTGTATAAGTCATTCGGTTGAATGGTCCATACTCATGTCCAATCATGCGAATGGGTCATACACTGGACATTTGACTTTTAAACCCTTTTGACCTGTTAATTTACCATTATGATGTTTGATCATCTCAGACATGATCATTTTAACTTGAAAAACCTTTGATCACCTCAAACGTGATCATCTTAAAACCTTTTGTCACCGCAGACGTGACCCATTACTTGAAATCACGTGTGGTCACTTCAGACGTGACCTTTTCGATGATAAGGTCCCTTATCAACTTCCATGACATAGTCCGATACTACACATACTGAATATGACAAACTTTGTATAGAAATAAAAGAAATAATACTGAAAATTTAAAAATTTAGACATGTATTGTGTTTTTATGAGAGTTAATTCCCAAGATGTAGTTCTAGGAATAATTATTCTGAGATAGCAACCACAATCATTTAAGATATACATGGATCAATTTAAGTTGGAATCATATTGGATATTCAAATCATTCAGGACAATTTATAAAAATAGCTTTGATGCTCTTTCCTTGTTGTTAATCTGGAGTCATTTAGCAAATTTAGGAAATCATACTAGTACTATTAGGTCCCCACACTGATTAGAACTTTCAAGAATTGTAGCCACAGTGATTGTCAGTATACTTGTCCTCTTAAATCCAAACACAAACTTTCAACACAGTTTGGTGATCGTTTTAAGGTTTGTTTATTTCAACAAGTATTTGTGGATCCCACACTTATATTGTAATCAACATTCCTCAGGAGATTTTTGAGCGGTCTAAGGGTAGAAATTCAAGAAGAGACTATTCTTAGAACTTTCAAAGAGAAGCCAATCCTCAGGTCAGTGCCATCGCACAACATAGAGGCGGCAAACAACAATGAATTCTAGAATATATAGGTTATACTTATCCTCAAGTCAGTGCCACCGCACAGTAGAGAGGCACATAACCTATCTTCTTGTTTGAGCAATTTTTCTTCTTTTTGCACAGATCTCACCAACAACATAGGTTATCAGTTTGATTGTATTTGCATTTTTCATGTGCTTTTGCTTATGCTTTGGTCTTACGCACACTTTTGTGGCGTTTATTTTGCTCGTCACCCCTTATTGGAATCCTGTTGATTGTGTTAACTAGGGATAAGGTGTTTCCCACAGCTTGTCAAACATTTTAGTTTAATCTTGAGATCACCAACCAGTCTAGTCATCTAGTGTGTTCGATCTACCAACATATCAGCTGTAGTCTAGCAACCTCTAGGTCTACTTTATTTGTGTTACCTTAGTAGTATCTAGCGTAACTATCATATTTCCTTTTATATTGCTCAGACTGCTCAGAATTATACTTGAACTTTGCATCTTTTTTTCAATTTTGGATTTTTAAAGTCCCAAATGGTTTGTACCTGTGTACTATCATCTTCCACACGTTAAATCAGTATCACACGTACGATCTTATTTATTTCATTTGGCTTGCCTCTTCTTTTCCCTCGTTTTTTTATATACCTATTCTCCCCCTAAAATACTAAAACCTCTAAGGATTTGCGTTTTAGAATTTTAAAGAGCAAGACCCGACACTAAGTGTAATTAACAAACTAACAGTAAACAAAACAAGAGAATTAAACTTAAAAATACTATAATTTAAGAAATTTTAGAAGATACTAGACGCGACACATCGGACTATACATGGTCATCTTTAGGAATGACCTCACTCTTCCTTTTAACACCATTGACCTCTAACAGATATAGAAAACGTGGTATTTCAAAAGCATTTGAATAGAGGTCTGCGCGTTGAAAATCAGTGTTTATTTTTATCACATCGATTAAGTTCTTTTCAAAACAGTCACGCATGAAGTGATATTTGATCCGATGTGTTTGGTCTTGGGATGTTGGACCGGTTCTTAGTGACTGCAATCGTAGCAGAGTTATCAACAAATATAGGAGTAGAAGTGGATTGCAAACCATAATCCCGCATTTGCTGCTGAATCCATATGATTTGGGAACAGCAGCTTGCAGCAGCAATGTATTCTGCTTCACAGGTTGACAAGGCAAACAAGGTATGCTTCTTACACTGCCAGGTTACCAATCTTCTCCCAAAGAACTAACACCCTACTGATGTAGACTTGTAGTTCATCTTGCAGCCGCCGTAATCCGAGTCACTATACGATGTAAGTTCAAAGTCATCATCATGAGGGTACCACAATCCAAGTGTGGGTGTGCCCTTCAGATAACGAAATATCCTCTTGACTCCAATTAAATGATTCACCTTAGGCTTTGCCTGATATCGCAAGCATAAACATGTAGCATACATGATATCTGGTCTTGAGGCCGTGTGTTGGACCAAAAGAACCAATGAGCCAAAATCAGAAAACCTCTAAGTTCCACATGGTATCACAACAACTACTGAAAGCTTCATCAGCAGTTTGACAAGTGCTGAAGACTTCAATAGCTGAAGATCAAGTGCTGAAGACTTCAACAGCTGAAGAACTAAAGTGCTGAAGTACAACAGCTGAAGAACACAAGTACTGAAGCTGAGCAGCTGAAGAACACAAGTACTGAAGCTGAACAGCTGAAGAATACAAGTGCTGAAGCTGAAGACCAAAGTACTGAAGTACAACAGCTGAAGAGTTTACAAGTGCTGAAGATCAACAACTGATGTACAAAGTCTGAAGACAAAGACTGAAGACATCAGCTGATGATATCTACTGAAGTCATCAGCTGATGAAACATCTAAAGGTCAAAGTCTGCAGATCAAGTACTGAAGCGTCAGTAGTTTGTCACAACTGCTGAAGAGTACTTTTTCAGTAGCTGTGATATCAGTAGTTTTATATTTTTAGTTTCAGTAGTTTTGTAAAACGACTGAAAAGCTTGTTCTTCAGTCGTTGTAGTTTCAGTAGTTTTATATTTCTCAGTAGTTGTAAACAACTGATAACACTTAGCATGTTTTGTAAGAAGATGTCAGCTGTTTTGACATCTTCAGTAGTTGTGTTTCAGTTGAAATAAATCTGTTAGATGTCACTATCAAGTGACATCAGCAGACGTCACATCTCTTATATAAGAGGTGTCGACCTAATCATAATTGTGACATTCTGTTACCACGAATGCAAATATTGAATGAAATATATTTGCAGATATTCTCTCTCTCTATAACCGTCTTTGTTCTTCATTGAATATCGTTTTGTTCTTGTGAATCGACTAATTCATTGTTTGAATTCCGCTGCAATACTCGTCAATCAATCAAACATAGATCACTGATCCTAACACCGTGAGATACATGAGAGATCCGATCATCCCTCAGTACATCGTAGCATCTACCAAATCACCATTCTTGTCGGGTGCTACATCATGGTTTGTAGCCAATGGAGTGCCAGCTATGAAAGCATTTTCCATGTCAAACCGACTGAGAATATCTCCTACATACTTGGTCTGATGTAAGAAGATTCCATTTGGTGTCTGATCTACTTGTAACCCGAGAAAGAACTTCATCTCTCCCATGGCACTCATCTCAAACTCAGCCTTCATTACTGCTTCAAATTCATTGCATAATTCTTCATTCTTTGAACGAAGATTATGTCATCTGCTAGATCTGTACTAGTAGTAAGTCTCCATCTTTTTCTTTGATAGACAGTGTGCAGTCAATGACTCTCCTGCGAAATCCGTGTTTCACAAGATGAGTCGAGAGTTTTTCATACCAAGCCCGTGGAGCTTGATGAAGCCCGTATAGAGCCTTGTCGAGTTTGTAAACTCTATCTCAATGATATGGATCTTCAAATCCCTTGAGTTAACTGACATACACTATTTCTCTGATTTCCCCATGAAGAAATGCACTCTTCACATCAACTTGATAAAATTTGATTTTCATATAAGATGCATAGGCAAGGAAGATGCGGATGGCTTCCATCCTTGCCACAGGTGCAAATACTTCATTGTAGTCGATACCTTCAACTTGTCTAAAACCCTAAACAACAAGCCGAGCCTTGTTTTTGATGATCACACCGTGATCATCTTTCTTACATTTCAAAACCCATTTGGTACCAATGACTTTAGCACCTTTAGGTCTATCCACTAGTGTCCATACACCTAACTTCTTAAACTGAAGAAGATCTTCCTGCATGGCACTAACCCAAGCCTCATCATTTAGAGCTTCACTAAACTACTTTGGCTCAAACTAAGACACAAAGCAGCGGTAGGCACTGTCATGAAGATATCCTTTTTCCATCCCAGAGGCATAATCAACTGAATACAGCTGATTTCTAGTTTGTACCCCTGATCTCACATCTCTTATAATATTATCCAATGGATGATAGATGTTTAGACGTGAGCCAGGAGTTGTCGGAACAACCACCTCAGAGTCAAATTATGAACATTTGGTTCTGGATCTGAGGCAATAGGAGTCTGAGGTTCTGAAGGTTCAGAAGCATCACCAGCCGGTGCGTGTGAACTTGTGGTAGTCGGAACCTGTACATCTGGTTGATCTGATCATTTCCTTCATTTTCTTCATCAGAAAGAAGAATCATTCACATCAACTGCTCCCCCTGAGTTGGTAGATCATGACATGTTGAATCTTGAGATGGTGTGTTCAAGACATCGTACATCATCTTGTTTGCCCACTCATCTTCTAAAGAAGAAAGAGATATGTTGAAGGACTTGAAGAGTCTATCATAGTTGAAGAAGTAAGCAGGCCTTTTCCAGCAGGTGGTGTGATATATCTCTGAACATCATACATAACCATACCTCTACTTGACCTGTTGAGTTATTGCACACTCTCTTGTTCGGTATGTTGTATCCTAAGAAGATCCCTTCATCAACCTTCTCACTGAATTTTCCCTCCTGAGTCTTTTTCAGTAGGGTGCACGGAGCACCAAACGGCTCGAGATATTCCAAGTTAGGTTTACGTCACTGTAATAACTCGTAGCAGATTTTTCTATGGCATTTTACTATCACAACTCGATTAAAAGTATAACATGCATTTGCCACTGCTTCATTCCAAAATGTATAGGTAGTTTCGAGTCTGCAAGCATTGTCCGTGCCGTCTCTATCAAGCTGCGGTTCTTCCATTCAGCAACACCATTCATCTGAGGAGTATAAGCCGAGGTGAATTCATGCCACATTCCCTTTTCCTTGCAATAGTCCTCCATCCTCTGATTCTTGAACTCTGTTCTGTTGTCTGAACGTACCTGTCTTACCTTCAGCTTGTATAAGGATTCCAGAGTAGTTACCAAATCCTTGACGGATTCAAATGTTTCTGATTTGGATTTCAGAAATTACCCAAGAGAACCTTGAGTAGTCATCGTAACTACATAGCAGTACAAGTCGCCTGCGATGCTTCTTGTACTCACTGGACCAGACAGATCCATGTGAAGAAGCTCAAGTGGAAGTTATATAGAATGAACTTTCTTTTCCTTATGAGATTTCTTCGTTTGTTTGCCCTTTTTGCACGCAACACAAAAATCTAGGAGTTGAAATTTTTGACATTTACTCCTCTCACAAGATCATTCTGGATCAAGTGATTCATTTTCCTCGGATTTATGTGTCCCATTCTCCTATTCCAGGAGATGGATTCCTTCTTAGTAGCTTTGGACAAGAAACATTGGACTTCACTATCTGTTGTGGATGCCTTTGAGAGATCCAAAACATAAAGATCATTATATCTAGAAGCAGACATAAGGATCTGGTCCTCCAAAATCAAGTAGTCCTTCTTGAGAATGTAACACTTCCTTTTTTCAAATTAACCTTGAATTCTTTATCACAGATTTGAGAAACAGAAAGTAAGTTATTTTGTAATTGTTGGACATAGTTTACCTTATCAAACTTAACTTTCTCATTTCCCACTTCTCCTTGGGCTGTGGTGTACCCGCATTTGTTTCTAGCAAATGAAACATGCCCTCCTTTAATTTGTCTGACATTTGATAAGAGAGCTCTGTTCCCTGTCATGTGCTTGGATGCTCCGCTATCAACTATCCACGTGTTAGTTTCAGAACTGTAGCGAACACCCTGTACAGTCAATGAAAACATTAGTTCATGTCAAGAACCCAAGCCTTAACCGGCTTCGGTTTCCCCAAGGCATCACATATCACAAACTCAACCCATTGACCCTTTGGGGTTAAGGATTGATCAGAATTCTGTTTGTTCTTATTTTCAGGCACTTAGGAGGTTTTTTCTTTCCATAGACCAGATTTGTGTAAGGCCTGATTATGATAACCGACGACTGGCTAATGGATTGAATTTTGGGTTCATAATCTTTTTTAGAAGGCGTCACTGAGTTCCTTTTAAAAGATCTTGATGTAGATGTAGAATGTTCAACTTTCTTCCTTGGTGTCTAATAATAAGGATAGTAAGATGCTAGTGACCATACTCTCCACAATTATAGCAGGATCTGCTTTTAACTTGATGGTTTCTGTTTTTTGGTGGAGATGCAGATGTCATACAGTTGACCTTAGTATGTTTGGATTGGGACACTTCTTTGTTTGATGTATGAGTTGGTCTTAAAAATTAATTGCTTTACCTGGTTTTACATCTTTGATCTCTGTTACCTGGACTGTGACATGATGCACGTGATTCATTAGGTTTTACAGTCTTTTTAGTTCTTGTTTGACTGTGTTTGACCCTGACTTAAAACTAATTGTTGATACAATATGTACCTAGATCCTAATCTGAATGTAATATGTCTTACACTTATGTAACTATTGGCTACTTAATGAAATACAGAATGTTTGGTTGTGTTTATAAGTTTAATCTTTCATTAATGAGTGATTAACGCATATTGACGTAATTATATAGGTTTGTAATGTTTTGAAGTGTTATGCATAATGTTATAATATTGAATACACTCAAACTTGGTGAAGTGAAGTTCTCATGTGTCCGACTGACCATGCGCCCCAACAGGGTCATGTGTCCGAATGGCCATGCGACTAAGTGTCCATGCGCCTAATAGTCCATACGCCTGAACAACTTCATGCGACTGGACTCAGGCGCACGACAAAACACTCAGCCATGCGAATGATCAAACGCATGGCAATCGCACGAATGAACCATTCTAATGGTTCAATCGCCTGACTGAGAAATACTAACCTATAAATACCACCTAATTCGTGGAAAAACGTAACCATTGATTCCTATTCGACTCTAGACGTATCCTAGTCGTCGAGAAGCCTCGAAGTTCGTACTCCAAGATCATAGAACGTTGTAGATCGATTCCTAATCGATTCTTAACGTTAGATTCAATTCCTTATTGTTTCTACGTGCGTTCTCACTGATTGGATGGCCAATCAAATAGGATTCCGCACTATTTGGTTTGGTTTACACGTTAATCAGTTTGTATTTCGTTTAAATACAAGATCCTAACAAGTGGTATCAGAGCTTTGGCTCTTGATTACGTGTAATTCAATCAATTTTGATACAAAGGGTGTGTTTTTCACTAAAAGCGCATTCTTTTTGAGTCAAAAGTTGTCTTGGACGTCCCCTGCTAATCAAGTTTTGGTTTCTACGGCATAAGGCGATTAGGATTGGTGAAAATTCGGGTTTTTACGGCCAAAACACGTTAAACCTAGAAAATTTTCAAAAATAGCAGCTTCAGTCGCACGATTGACCCAATCGCACGACTGGACTTTATTCGCATCCCCAGACGTACGATTGGACTCAGTCACATCTTCATTCGTACGACTATGTCTACCGGTCGCATTGTTCATACGCATCAGTTTCACTCGCACGATTGAACCAGTCGCATAGTTTCATTCGCATGGGTAGCCCATTCGCATCGCTCCATTCGCACTAGTTATTAGATTGTTTAAGAGACTTAAAGTTAATAGAGATGGAGGATCAGTTGTCAGTGTTTACAGCTGGGAAGGACTCACGGATTCAGAACTTACTGCTACTGGAGAGTGAGGTGGGGAACCATAATAAACCCCTGAAGCTTATAACATTAGATGAGTTTCCCCACTGGAAACAACGTTTTGAGATCTACGTTAATGAAGTGGATCCAAATATGTGGGAAGCTATTGAGATGGGATACAGTATGCCGGTGGGAGCCGATGGGGTGAAACTTACTCTAGGAGGAATGACTGATGCACAAAAAGTTGAGTATAATGCTTAAAAGAGAGTATGAAATGCTAACACAGTCTATCCCTAAGGATATTTTTCACCAATTCTTCTGAGAATAGCAAGCCAAGAAGTTATGGGATTAGCTGGAGAAAAGATATGATGGGAATGCTTCATTGAAGGCCATTAAAGCTAAGGAGTTGAAGAAAGAATTTGACAACTTTTCATCGATGGGAATGAGAGTTTAGACGATGTCATTGATAGATTCTACCATTTGATGAGCGAGATGCACACACATGGTGTCACAACTACCATGGAAGATAAAGTGTCAAATTTTTCAGATGGGTTGCCAGAAAGTTGGGCTTCTTTTGTTTCAAATCTAAGACAGAATGGATTGCTATCAAAGTTGGACATCAATGACTTCATACTAAAGCTGCGAGAAGAAGCACTAAGGAAGAAGTATCGAGCTCAGAAGTCTTCGTACACTCAGAATCCAGCTTTGTACAATGCCACTCCTCAGGTTAAGACGTTTGGAGCACCTCTTCAGACTGCCTTTGTGTCAAGCTCATCTGGTCCTTCACAAGTCTCTCCTTCAGGATCAGAAACGTCAAGGTCTTCTAGTACCCAATATATTGGATCCAAAGCAAATGCTACACGACTGAAGACTGAGAATCTCGGAAACATGACAGTAGAAGTAGCTCGAGAGCACATGGATCTCTGGGCAACAATGGTCCACTCCTATGATGGACTTGTTGCTGGGAAAATTGGAAACTGCCATCTGGTAGATGAGGACTACGAGTAGGTTAATGAGACTGAACTGGAGAGGATGGATATTATGTGGGCCTTAGAAATTGCTGTCCGAAGGGCAAATAAGTTCGTGAAGAAGACCGGACAAAACTTGGTTGCTGCTAAGGACACTACGTTTGGCTTTGACAAGAGCAAGGTGATCTGCTTCAACTGTTGAGAAAAGGGGCACTTCAAAAGAGAATGTTTGAAGCCAAAGAAGACTGGAAACAGGAATCCATCTCATCATTCACTCGTCAAGACAAGCAAGCTAGCAGTTCTATTCATCAAGCAGGATCCAAAAGCCTTGACCGCCCATGATGATGAAGGACAGGACTGGAGCTTTAGGTTTGTCTCTCTGGGAGAATCAAATATTGCGAGCGGGATGACTTAGATGTGATTCTACGAGTGAAAGAGATATAGCAGTTGAGATAGCGATGTCAAACAGTGAAGAGACTACAACAGAGGTCAGCTACAAGCCTGAAGAAGAGACGTCCACAACAAAGACAGAATCATCAGAACTAGAGACATCTGATACTGCGTTGATGACTAATTCATCAGAACTTCCTCATGTAAGTACTACTAATCAACTTTTCAAAAATCATGCTTGTTCTGATTGTAATAAATTTAGAGAAAGCATAGATCAGAAATTGCTATGTTATTAGATCATAATGACAGCTTAGTAAAGGATTTGCAACTGTGCATTGAGGCAAATTGAGTTTTAAAACAAAATGAGCATAGTTACAAAGAAAAGATAGACCTTTTGAATAAACAGCTTAGGGAAACTAAAGTAGTAGCATTTAACCAAGCTAATGACCTTAGGTACTATCTTAACTCCCTAGAAGACACTAAGAAACAAAAAGCAGTTTTAGAAGTAGAAGTCAACTCTTTAAAGCAAAATCTGCACAGTTGGACAAGTTCATCTCATATTGTCCAACACTTAGTGAGAGAGCGTAAAAATGGGGAGGGTTTAGGTTATAAAGTGGTTCCACCACCACCTGAGACCTTGATGAACACTAAGTGTAAACCAATAAATACCAATCCCATCAAGGATCATGTGGTGTCTACTCTTCTTGTAAGTGATCCAAATTCCTCATGTTCTTCAATTGAATCTGGAACAAAACAAAAGGAGGCCACTTCAAAGGAAAAGGGTAAAATGCCTTGTGTTAATTGGAAAAGGAATTTGAAAAGGCTAATATAAAGTCAGGGTTAAACAAAGTCAAGTCTGAACAAAAAAAATGTTAATGTTAACCTTTCACAAGTCTCATGTTAAAGTCCAGTTAACCAACATGGAAAAGTGTTAAGAATGTCAAAACAGTTAAGTTTGTTAAACAAGAGCATATATCAAAATAAGTAGGATCAAAACCCAAACAAAATGATGTCACTAGGATGTAACACACATCTCTACAACGAAGTATAATCATAAAGTTGATAGCAGGTCATGCTACAACTGTGGAGAGTGTGGACACATTGCTTCTTTTTGTCATTACTTTCAGACACCTAGGAAGAAAATTGAACTTCAGAACTCAAAACCTAGGTCTTCTAAGAGGAGTTCTTTAACTCCACCTAGAAGAACTAGTGAACCCAAAGTTCAACCCCTTAGCCAGTCGTGTGTTTATCACAAACAGGCCTTACACAAATCTGGCTTATGGAAAGAAAAGTCATCTTCTGTGTCTGATAATGATGACGAGAAGGCACCTGAGCTACCCTCACCTTCTAAGGGTCAATGGGTTGAATTCATGATGTGTGATGCCTCTGGGAAACCCAAGCCAGTAAAGGCTTGGGTTCCTAACCTAAACTAATGCTTTAAATTTTATGTGAAGGGTGTTCGCTACAGTGCTGAAACCAACACATGGATTGTAGATAGCGGAGCATCCAGGCACATGACAGGAAAGATGGCTCTTTTATCAAATGTCAAACTAATAAAAGGAGGGCATGTTTCGTTTGCTGGTAACAAAGGAGGTTATATCACAGCTGAGGGAGAGGTTGGAAATAAGAAAGTTAAGTTTGATAAAGTGAACTACGTTCAACAACTTCAAAACAACTTACTTTCTGTTTCTCAAATATGTGACAAAGGATTTAAAGTCATATTCGACAACAAGAAGTGTTACGTCCTAAAGAAACACTATGTGATCCCGGAGGACCAAGTTCTCATGACAGCTTCAAGATATAAAGACCTTTATGTTTTGGATCTCTCAACGGCTTCTACAACGGTTCATGAAGTTCAGTGCTTCCTATCAAAAGCTACTGAGAAGGACTACATTTCCGGCATAGGAGAATGGGACACATTAATCAACAGAAGATGAATCACTTGATTCAGAAGGATCTAGTGAGAGGTGTTAACGTCAAAAATTTACAACTTCTGGATTTCTGTGTAGCATGCAAGAAAGGCAAACAGACGAAGAAGTCTCATAAGGAAAAGAAAGTCCATTATATCAAGATTCCTCTTCAACTTCTTCACATGATCTATTTGGTCCAGTCAGTACAAAGAGCATTGCAGGTGACTTGTATTGTTATGTGGTTACTGATGACTACTCAAGATTCTCTTGGGTAATGTTTCTGAAGTCGAAGTCAGAAACATATGAGTCATTCAAGGAATTAGGAAACATACTGGAATCTCTCACAAGCTGAAGGTGAGACAGGTATGCTCAGACAACGGGACTGAATTCAAGAATCAGTGGATGTAGGCTTACTGCAAGGAAAAGGGAATTGTGCATCAGTTCACTTCTCCCTACACGCCTTAGATGAATGGTGTTGCTAAGAGGAAGAATATAAGCTGATAGAGACAGCATGGACAACGCTAGCAGACTCTAAACTGCCTATCCAATTCTGGAATGAGGCAGTGGCAAATGCATGTGTATACATTAATCGAGTTCTGGTAGTCAAGTGCCATGGCAAGACATGTTACGAGTTACTACAACGATGCAAACCTAATCTGGAGTATCTTGAACCATTTAGGGCGCCGTGCACACTTCTGAAGAAGACTCAAGAAGGAAAATTCAGCGAGAAGGCTGAGGAAGGGATCTTCCTAGGATACAACATACCGAACAAGAGAGTTTACAACAACTCAATGGTTTAGTAGAAGTGTGGTGTACTGTTGATGTTCAGAGATATACCACACCACCCACTGGAAAAGGAACCGCTTACTTCTTTGACTATGATGGATTCTTCAAGTCCTTCAACATCCCTATCTCTCCTTCTGATGAGGAGTCAACTAAACGAATGATGTATGATATCTTGAATACCATATCTTGATCCAACATCATCGAGCTCACAGGGAGAATCATCTCATCACTCGGGGGAGCACTAGAAGACAGTGACTCCTCCTTAGAAGATGAAGCTGAAGCGAATGACCAGAACAGTCAGGAGAGACAGGTTCCAATTCCTGCAAGTCCACAAACATCTAACAGTGATGCCTCTTCGACTTCGAAACCTCAAACTCCTTCTACCTCAGATGCAGAACCAAATGTTCATAATCTTGGCTCTAAGGTAGTTGTTCCTATCACTCCAGGATCACGTCTAAATGTTTATCATCCCCTAGACAATGTCATTGGGGATGTCAGATCAGGAGTGCAGACCAGAAATCAGCTGTACTCAGCTGATTATGCCCGGTATTGGAAAAAGGATACATTCACGATGGTGCTTATCGGTGTTTTGTCTCGCAGGTTGAGCCAAAATACGTTAGTGAAGCACTGAATGATGAGGCATGGGTGAGTGCCATGCAAGAGGAACTTCTTCAATTCAAGAAGTTAGGTGTATGGACACTGGTAGATCGACCTAAAGGTGCTAAGGTCATTGGCACCAAATGGGTCTTGAAATGCAAAAAGGATGACCAAGGTGTCATTATCAGGAACAAAGCTCAACTGGTAGTTCAGGGATTTCGACAAGTTGAGGGGATTGATTATAATGAAGTGTTTGCACCCGGCAAGGATGGAAGCCATCCGCATCTTCCTTGCCTATGCATCGTATATGAAGATCAAAGTCTATCAATTAGATGTGAAGAGTGCATTCCTTCATGGTGAAATTCGAGAGACAGTTTATGTCAATCAACCCGAGGGATTTGAAGATCCTTATCATCGGGACAGAGTTTACAAACTTGACAAGGCCTTATACGGACTTCATCAAGCTCCAAGGCCTGGTATGAGAAACTCTCAACTCATCTTGTCAAACACAGATTTCGCAGGGGAGTCATTGATTGCACACTGTTTATCAAAGAAAAGGATGGAGACTTACTGCTAGTACAGATATATTCAATGACATAATCTTCGGTTCAAAGAATGAAGAGTTATGCAAAGAATTTGAAGCAGTGATGAAGGCGGAGTTTGAGATGAGTGCCATGGGGGAAATGAAATTCTTTCTCGGGTTACAGGTGGATCAGACACCCAAAGGGATTTTTCTACATCAGACCAAGTATGTGGGAGACATTCTAAGTCGGTTTGACATGGAGAATGCTTCTGCAGCTGGAACCCTACTTGCCAAACCATGATATAGCACCCGATGAAAATGAAGATCTGGTAGATGCAACAATGTACCAAGGAATGATTGGATCTCTCATGTACCTTACTGCCTCTAGACCTGATATCATGTATGCTACATGTCTATGTTCTAGATATCAGGCTAAGCGGATATTTCGTTATCTGAAGGGCACACCCACACTTGGGTTGTGGTATTCTCATATGATGACTTTGAGCTCACGGCGTATAGTGACTCGGATTACGGGGGCTGCAAGATGAATTACAAGTCTACATCAGCAGGGTGTCAATATTTGGGAGGAGATTAGTGACCTGGCAGTGTAAGAAGCAGACCTCGGTTGCGCTGTCAACCTGTGAAGCCGAATATGTTGCAGCTGCAAGTTGCTATTCTCAAATCAGTTGGATTCAATAGCAAATGCGGGACTACGGTTTAAATTTCTCTTCTACTCCTATTTATGTTGATAACTCGGCTGCAATTGCAGTAACTAAAAATCCAGTACAACATCCTAAGACCAAACACATCGGTATAAAATATCATTTTATACGGACTGCTTTGAAAAGAATTTAATCGATGTGGTAAAAATAAATACGGATTTTCAACGCGCTGACCTCTATACAAAAGCTTTTGACAAACCACATTTTCTATATCTGTTAAAGGTTAACGGCGTTAAAAAGAAAAGTGATGTTATTACTGATGATGATCATGTGTAGTCCCATACAGTTTAGTCTATTTTTCTTTTTTTATTTTCTTTATTTATTCTATTTTGTTTTAAATTAAATTCATGTTATTTAGCTGTCTATTAAAATCCTAAAATATGTAAATCGGTTATGATTTTAGAATTTTGGAAAAGAGAAGGAGAAGGAGAGGCTAGCTGACAGAAGGTAGATTGTATCTATGATACCGATTCAAATACTTTGGAAAATGATAATACACAGGAACAAATCAAGAGGGACTTTATTATTTAATTTAGAAAAGATGCAAAATTTAAAGTCTAAGTCTGTGTAGTCTGAGCAATATAAAAGGAAATATGATAGAAAAACTGGTATCTACTAAGATAACATAATGAAAGTAGACCTAGAGGTTGCTAGACCACAGATAATATGTCGGTAGATTCAACATAATAGATTATAGACCTGACTGGTGATCTCAAGATCAAATTAAGTTGTTCAACTGACTTGGGCTCCCATCTTATCATTGGTTAACACAATCAACAATATTCCAATAAGGGGTAACGAGCATGTAAACACGACAAATGTGTGCGGATGACCACAAATAGAGAAAAGCATGAAAAAGTAAATGCTATCAATCTAAAAACTTATGTTGTTGGTGCATTATGTGCTAAAGAAATTAACGATGCTCTAACAAGAAGATAGGTTGTGTGCCTCTCTGCTGTGCCATGGCACTAACCTGAGGATAAGCATAACCTAGATATTCTAGAATTCATTGTTGTTTGCCGCCTCTCTGCTGTGTGATGGCACTGACCTGAGGATTGGCTTCACTTTGAAAGCTCTAAGAATAGTCTATTCTTGTCAAAATGCACGTAGACCGCTTAAAAACTCCCGAGGAATGTTGATTATCATATAAGCGTGGGATCCAAAACTGTTAGTTCAAATAAAAAACCTTAAACTATCACCAATCTATGTCAAAAGTCTGTGTATGGATTTAAGAGGACAAATATACTGACAATCATCATGGATACAAATTCTTGAAAGTCCAAATCAATGTGGGAATCTAATAGTACCAGTATGATTTCCTAAATTTGCTAACGACTCTGGATGAAAACCGAGAAGTGAGCATCAAATGGTTTTGATAACAAGTCCCAAATGATTTGACTTGCCTATATGATTCCAAAATTGATTTGGTCCAGGTATGGTCAAACTAAATAGAAGCTGCCTATTCCAGAAACGAATCAAGTAGATTTCTATCTTAGAATTTACCTTTGACAAAAAGTTAAAAACAAGTTTAACTTTTGTAGTTTAGTTTAATTTTCTATTTATTTAGTCATTTCAGTTTAATTATTGTCGGACTACATCTTGGAATTCAGTATGGGATTAATTCATCTAAAAGGGTCATGTCTGAGATGACCACATGTGTTTTCAAAAGATAAATGGATCATGTCTGAGACGATCAAATGTGTATAATGTTGATTCTAAAGCTTAAATAAAAAAGGGGTTTAAATGGCAAATGGTAAGAAATGCAGAAAATTTCATAAGTATGACCCATTCGCACGAATGGACCATGAGTATGGACTTATCATGCGAATGGGAGCTATCCGTACGAATGGACCATGAGTATGGACCAATTAACCTAATGACCCATACGAATGACCCAGTCGGATGTTTAAGAGGGAACGAATGAGTAAGTCGCACGACTGTACTCTAGTCGGACGACTGAAGGGGGCCAACTGAACCAATCGCACGACTGAGGCCCATTCACCCGAATGAAATATGCGTATTAGCCTAGTCGTACGATTGAATTTAGGCTAAGTATAGAGGGTGAATCGGTCGCAGAGACTCACCAATCCCAAAATTGCCCTAATTCGCACGACTATCGTTACTCTGCCCAAATTTCGTTTGATCACCATTTGAGCCTTCAAGACTATTGTTTGTTGTGTACTGATGATTTCTATTGACTTTACAGGTAATTTGCGGTGCAGAAACATTGTTGTATCACTCAAATTGCTACAGAATCTGGACAATCGGACCCTTAGAAAAACCGTAACAATTGTGTTCAAATAACCTAACTAAACGACGTAAACAAATGAAATTAAAGAAGTTAGGTGTTAAACTAATGGATTGCGAGTCTAATGAACCAGAGCACGAAGTCTAAAATTCAAAATTGGTAAAAAATTGAATTTGAATTGAACAGTCAGAACAACATGCGAATGGACAGGTTGATGAACCTCAGTCGCACGACTAATGTGTGCGACTAGCTAAACCGCACGACTGAACCATGCGTATGAGTTCAGTCGCACGACTGGTGTAACCGCATGAGTTTACATACGCATGATTCTAGTAGCACACTCAGTCGTACGTATGGGTTAATTCGCAAGACTGGAGTTCAGTCGCACTACTAATGCGCACGACTTGATCTCAGTCGCATAACCTCATTCGCATGACAGAAAAGAAGGTTTTCAAGTCCAAGTGATTCAAGACATTCTTTGCGAATGGATACTAATGTTTACTTTCATTGTGTAACAGATGGCAAGTCGATGGACAATGAGCACGAAGCACAACATATGTGCTCATCTAGATCTGACATCCAGAAATGCTGCAGACTTTTCTGGCATTATCACCTTTCTAAGGAGATCGAGAATTGCACATGCTATATCTACACACATATTCCATATCGTTCTATACAGCAGGCCTTCTGGGAAGGTGCAGTAGTTGACCGATCTTCTGAGCCTCACTGTATCAGGAGTACTATCTTTGGAGAGGCGATTGAGATCACAGAGGAAGATCTCAGGATTGTGCTGTAGTTGGGGGAAGATGCTGACTGTCCTACTAGACTACACCCCCTTACTGTCAGAGGATGTTTTCTTCGAGCTAAGTACTCTGGGGACATCAATGCAGGGGTGCTCAACAAGAGCAACCTGTGTCCCCAGTTCAAGTACCTTGCTCACGTACTGCTGAAGTGCATAGCGTCCAGGAAGGGAGGATTTGATGAGTTGTGTAATCAGATCCAGAACGCCTATGTAGCGTTGGTGCTGAACCATCCGTTCAGCTTCTCCAGGATGATTTTCTCCTACTTAGTGGAGAACATTGAGGGGAAACGAAAGGAGGGCTTCTGTATGTACTCCCGATTCATGCAGATGATTATAGACCAGAAGCTCCCTTCCCTGCCGAAGGAGAAGGAAGATGCAGTAGTGCTTGAGGTGATGGATGATACCACCTTAGGCCGGATGAAGGTGTACAGGGGGAAGCAGGTGAAACCCTCTGTCAGGAGACTGTTCGGGCATCTGGCCATGAGGACTATGTGGTGCCAGCTCAGAGGAAGTGGCGTCACGATGATAGTGATTCTGATGTTGAGCAGATTGCTCTACCCTTCGATGACTCTGATGATGATGACAACGGGGATGCTGGAGATACCATGCCCATTCCACCGAGGGGCACAACGACTGATAGTACACCTCCAATATCTGCCCCCACTCGAGATATAGCATAGTCGGCTGGGTTTCACCAGGATCTTATACCTGGTGAGGATGATGAGGAGTCAGATGAGGAGCCACTAACTAGGACTGTGGGAAGCAAAGTCGTTCCTACAGAACATGGACTCCGGGTGGTTGGTGAACGCCCCAGTGGATCGGGAGATACTGCCGCTAACCCAACCTATGCTCCAGAGCCGTCCAGCCGTGTTCTAAGGGGAGCATCCTCCTCGACAGGATCGAGGAAGAAAAGGATGGCTTAGCCCCACGGCATGAAGAAAAAGAAGCGCAGACACACCTACATCACCACCTCAGCCACTACCATAACCACCTCTACAGCCACAGCCACCACCACGACCACCTCCACAGCAACCACTACCATTCCCACACCCCCTACCACTGTCACCACACCACCCACCACTACATATATCCCATCCACCACCATATCATTCACACCTACATCACCACCACTATCATCTAGACCTAACCCAATCTTCACCACTGCCACCACTACTACCACTAGCCACCAAGCCGGGCCATCTTCACATCCCACCCACCTATATGGATCACCTCTACCTCCCATTGGGGTAGAGGAACAGCTATCAGCGCTGAACCGTATGGTGATGCACCTGTTAGCAGCCAATGACGAGAAGACTGCGCAGATTCGTCAGCTGGCAGATCTCACAGCTGCACAGTCCCAACAGATCTCTCAGCAGGCTCAGCTGATTGAGCAGCAGGCACCGCAAATGGCTGCTCAGAGCGAAGAGATTGCCCAACTCCAAGAGCATAGAGTCATATCAGCAAAGAAGATTGAGGAGTTGGAGGATGCTAAAAAGTCTATTATGCTCAAGCTCAAAGGAACTAAAGATGGGCCTTTGAAGATAAAGGAAGGAGATGGTGATGAGGGTGAGGATGATGATGAGGATGAAGATGAAGAGAGTGATGATGATGAAGGGGATGAGGAAGAAGAGACAGAGGACAGGCAGAAGGATGATGATGATGAAGGAGGAGATGCACCTGCATCTGCCTCAGCTCAGGGTCAAGAAAGAAGATCAAAGAGAAATCAAGACCAACGAGCTTCCTCTTCTGCAACACCAAGTGATGATCCAGCGATTCAAGATAAAAGTAATGATTAGAAGATTATGTATTTGATAGCTTTTGTACTTGAATCATGTATTAAACTTATGTATTTGATGTTTATATTAAGATTAATGTATTTCTGTCTTGATTATTAACTAATGTTTGATGTGTTACATGTTTACAATAAGCAGATCGAAACTTTCAAAGGGACAAATTTGATGTTGCTTCCCTTCAACATATCAAGACTCAATTGACTATGATTCTTGATCTGCAAGGGATCGTCAGGAGATCTATGAGTTATACCCCTAAAGAAGGGGAAATTATTCATGATCTTTCAAATGAGCAACTGGCTGAAATGTTCAAGCTAAACCCAGATGAGATCATTAAGGATGCTCCAACTTTTGAGTCTACCAGTGAAGAAGAGCTAAATGACATTGATGAGATAGAGATAGAAGACATCACAACAGAGCACTATCCTCAGTACGCTGACAACGAGGGAAATGTGGTCCCCAATCTGGGTGAATCCCTAGTCAGTGATACATTTGAGGTATTGGATCAGATGGAGCAGGAGTCTGAGAAGATTGAAGGAAAAGCCCAAGCCTCAAACGACGATGTTGATATCAGAAAGGCAGAATGGACTGCTTGTTTCGAAGAAATCCGAGCTCAACGTGCAGCTCCTAAACAGAATGTCTACACCAAACTCTACAGAGTGAAGAAACATTATAAGGTGTCAGGCAGGATTATTGCGTGGGCACATTTCGAGGATCTAAATGTTTATGCAATAAAGAGGGAAAAGGGCATAGTGTACTTTAGATTTCCACATGATCTAAAGACTCTACCTAGTTTTGAGCTCAAGCAGCTCGCTAAACTAAAGTTATTATATGCTGACCCAAAGAAGATGTTAGGCTAGTTTGAGGCTGCCCTGAAGAAAGAGTACCACACCAGGTGGGTCAACTTCAAACCTCAACAACCTACGAGGTATATTAGACGATCTGAAGTTGACTCCATCACTGGTAAGCCCAAGATAGTGCTGAAGTGGAATCCCCCAAGAACAATGTCTAGAATCCCTCTGAGGGAAATGCCACAGGACTACACTCCACACTTTAAGTGGTGGTACTATGATTGGAGAACCGGGGAGGCGGTCATAGTTCTAAATAAAGAGGGACAAATGGACACCATCAGGGTGTTTGACCCAATATGGCTTACTAACTTGTCCGATAATGATGTCTACACATTATACAAGTGGCCACTATTCTATGACCAGCAAGATATTGTACAAGCCCTCCAATTCCAAAATCATAAGACTCTACTTTGCATTCGAGATACATGCAGGAGTCACAAGAGAGGAAAAGTACAAAATGTATGAAGAGGTGATGCAGAAGGTAAGACATTAGATAGATCTAGGTCCAAGGGGGAGTTTGTTGATACATATATGTACCAAGATCCTGATCTGAATGTAATATGTCTTACACTTATATAACTATTGGGTACTTAATGAAATACAGAATGTTTGGTTGTGTTTATAATGTTTAATATTTCATTAATGAGTTGATTAACGCATATTGACGTAATTATATAGGTTTGTGATTGTTTGAAGTGTTATGCATAATGTTATAATATGGAATACACTCAAACTTGGTGAAGTAAAGTTCTCATGCGTCCGACTAGACCATGCGCCTTAACAGTGGTCATGCGTTCGAATGGCCATGCGACTAAGTGTTCATGCGCCTAAATAGTCCATACGCCTGAACAACTTCATGCGACTGACTCAGGGGCACGACTGAACACTTAGCCGTGCGAATGGAACAAACGCATGGCTCAATCGCACGAATGAACCACGCTAATGGTTCAGTCGCCCGATTGAGCAATACTAACCTATAAATACCACCTAATTCGTGGAAAAACGTAAGCATTGATTCCTATTCGACTCCAGACGTACCCTAGTCGTTGAGAAGCCTCGAAGTTCGTACTCCAAGTTCATAGAATGCTGCAGATCGATTCCTAATCGATTCTTAACGTTAGATTCAATTCCTTATTATTTCTACGTGCGTTCTCACTGATTAGATCGCCAATCAAATAGGATTCCGCACTATTTGGTTTGGTTTACACATTAATCAGTTTGTATTTCGTTTAAATACAAGATACTAACACTAATCTTTTCAAATTCTTGTTCCAGATTAACACAACGAATTTTTGCTATTACCTTTTAAGTGGCCTCCTTCTATTTAGTGTCTGATCCAATTGATTTACTTAATGAATCTGGATCACTTACCAGAGGAGTGGACACCACGTGATCCTTGATGGGGTTATTGTTAATTGGTTTACATTTGGTGTTCATCAGGGTCTCAGGTGGTGGTGGAACCACTTTGTATCCCAATCCCTCCCCATTATTTCTCTCTCTTACTAAGTGTTGGACAATATGTGATGAGCTTGTGCAACTATGCGATTTTTGTTTAATGAATTGACTTCTACTTCTAAAATTGCTTTTTGCTTCTTAGTGTCCTCAAGAGAGTTCAGATAGTACCTAATGTCATTTGCTTGGTTAAAGGCTACTACCTCAGTTTCCTTAAGCTGTTTATTTAATAGGTCTATCTTTTCCTTGTAAGTGTGCTTGTTTTGTTTCAATACTCGATTAGCTTCTGTGCACGGTTCTAGGTCTTTTACTAGGCTATCATTATGATTTAATAACCTATAAATTTTGAATCTATGCTTTCTCTAAATTTATTACATTCTAAGCAAGCATGATTATTAAACAGTTAGTCAGAAGTACTTACCTGAGATGTAGATGAAGAATCATCCATGAGTACTGGCTCGCTTTTCTCTGGTTTGGATGATTCAGATGATGATGCATTTGTAGATTTTTCTTCTTCACGCAGGTAGTTGACCATATTTGCAGTATCTTCAGAATTTGACATTGCGATCTCTACTGCTACATCACCTTTGCTTGCAGAATCGTCAACAATATCCTCCACACTAGCTATATTTGACTCTCCAGGTGAGACGAACCGAAAGCTCCAGTCCTGTCCTTCATCTTCGTTGGCAGTTAAGGCTTTTGGATCCTTACTTGATAAGTCAGCATTACTAGCAATGGACTTGTCTTGACGGTTAAATGACGAGAAGGGATTTCCATTTCCTGTCTTCTTTGGTTTTATACACTCCCTCTTGAAGTGTCCCTTCTCACCGTAGTTGAAGCATGTAACCTTTGACTTATCAAACCCAAAGGTTGTATCTTTTGTTGCAACTAGGTTTTGTCCGGTCTTTTTGACAAACTTTTTAGCTCGTCGGACAACACTTGCCAGAGCCCACATTATGTCCATACGTTCCAACTCCATTTCATCCACCTGCTCATAATCTTCATCTTCCAGGTGGCAGTTACCTATCTTTCCAGCAATTAATCTATCGTAGGAGTGAACCACCACAGCTAACATATGTTCTCTGGCCACCTCTACAGTTACATTCCCGAGGTTATCAGTTTCAGCTCTGTGGCATTTTTTTCAGGTACAATATATGGGTGCTAGATGACCCTGACATATCTGATCCTGAAGTTGAGGGTGTGTTAGAACTCCTGTGCTTGAGATGAAGGCGGTTTGCAATGGTGCTCCAGATGTCTTGACTGAAGGAGTAGCATTGTAGAGTGCTGGATTCTAATCATAGTTTGCCTTTTGGGCTCGATACTTCATCCTAAGCTCTTTGTCCCTCCGTTTCAGAATGAAGTCATTTATGTCTAACTTCGAGAGCATTGCATTCTATCTGAAATTTCAAACAAACGGACCCCATTTATCTGGTAATCCATCAGCAAAGTTGGATACCTTATCTTCCATCGAAGTAACCACTCCATGAGTGTGTATCTCACTCATCAAGTGGTAGAATCTATCGATCACATCATCAAGGCCTTGTTTTCCTTTGAAGAGAAGTTTTCAAACTCCTTCTTTAATGCTTTTGCCTTGATAGCCTTCAGAGAGGCATTCCTATCATACCTCTTCCCCAACGCATCCCAAAGTTTCTTGGCTTGAGTATACTCTGAATACTGATGGAAAATATCCTTTGGAATAGACTGAGTAAGCAAGGCATAGACTTTCTTTTCAGCGTTGTGTTTTACCTTCTGTGCATCCGACATGCCACTTAGAGTAAGTTTTTGTTAAGTCGGTATTTCGGGATCGATAAACATCCGAGCATGTTCTTGACGGAAGGATGAACAACCAAAACCAAAAGTCAAATCAATAACACGAACTATCAAATATTGGTTTCATTGATAAAAACCTAACGATTACAAGCTTGTTACAACATAAGAATCAAGACTCTTGGCAAAGGGAAGATCGAGCATGATCACCCCTCTCATCTGGCAGCCCTAGGCTCCGGGCAGACTTCCTCTCAATCCTTAATCAATCTACACATTGAAACTGGTATATATATAGGCCTCGGCCCATATTAGATGCGACTGGGCCCATTCGTGCGATTTGACCATGCGTATGGTTCAATCATACGACTGGACCATGCGTATGGTTCAATCGTACGACTGGACCATACTTATGGTTCAGTCTTACGAATGTCCCAATCACATCTCTCAGTCGCACCGCTGGTCCATTAGCATGGCTCAGTCGTACGACTGAGTCTCATTAGCATATGCTCCTGCGAATGACCTAGTTTCATGTGTTTACAACATATCAGGTGCATAACATTAAGCCTAGACTATTCGACAAGCGACGGACACACTATATATGACTATATATGCTCCAAAAAATTCCCCCTTGTATGTTGCTTGCGAATAGTAGATAACACCTCTTACAATCTTCAGTCAATCTTTGCTGTGGTTGCTAATAGAATCAAACGAAAACCATATTAGCCAACGTTGCCGATCTGTCAGGTTACTACCACATCCCTCAAAATGAATTTAGGCACAATAGCTTTTGTTTACTTTGCAGAACACCATCACAGCAGCAAGATTCCCCATATGACTGATTTTTCCAGATAATGATACGAACAGTTTTCCATTGCTTCAATCTTCACACAGGCTAACCTCATTAACATCACCACCTGCAGAAATTCCCCCTCACATTCAGCATATCCCAATATATAGACATTGTGCTCTCCTTGCGCCTTGACACGGTGTATTGGGCAAAAGGTTGAAAGTTCCAATACACAGCTGACAATATCAACCAAATCAGCATGCATGAAGATTCATCATCAGAAACCGGTTCACATCATCACTTTCTGATGGCGTCTTCACTTTCTATATACAAGGATTCCCCCTAATAAGCAAATGCCTTTCTGTGCGGATAAATATAACTTGATTTGGCCCATAAGTAGTCAGATGCTCCTCCTGACTACCCCACAAAATCAGCACAAATTGCTGACATCTTCTCTCTCTCTTTCGTGTTCCAGTTACATTCACCTATTCTTGAAATCCGACGAATAATGGGGTACACATCAAAGTTATTTGACAAACGAACCTCTGGGTGAATATGCTTTGCTCATCTTGAAATTTGTGCAAGAGCTTTTCCAGACTCTTTTTTTTGGTCTGGAACAAATGCGAATGAGTCAATGCGGATGGCTCATTCGTGCGATTGAACATACGACTAGTCCAGTCGCACGACTGAACATACGACTAGTCCAGTCATACGAATGGCTCATTCGCATGGTCCAGTTGTACAAATGGTCCATTCGCATGGCCCAGTCGCATGAATGGGTCTGCACGCAGATTTTCAGATCTGCAGCCGCCAGGGCTGCCCAAAACCCTAATCTGACGAATTCAACATGAACCGAAACAAAGTAGACATCATCAGATTCGAAAGGGTGATAGGAACGTGGTTTCGAATTCGATTTCAACATAGAAGCAACACACGTAACAAGATCTGAGCAAAACACGAAGAACACGAATTGGGTTTAACGTCAAGATCTGAAATTCAATCCCGAAATCAAGAGCTCGGGTTGCTAGAATGATTGTTAAATCATTCCACTAGTAACCGGCTCTGATACCAATTGTTAAGTCGGTTTTTCGGGATCGATAAACATCCGAGCATGTTCTTGACGGAAGGATGAACAACCAAAACCAAAAGTCAAATCAATAACACGAACTATCAAATATTGGTTTCATTGATAAAAACCTAACGATTACAAGCTCGTTACAACATAAGAATCAAGACTCTTGGCAAGGGGAAGATCGAGCATGATCTCCCCTCTCATCCGGCAGCCCTAGGCTCCGGGCAGACTTCCTCTCAATCCTTAATCACTCTACACATTGAAACTGGTATATATAGGCCTCAGCCCATATTAGATACGAGTGGGCCCATTCGTGCGAGTGGACCATGCGTATGGTTCAATCGTACGACTGGACCATGCCTATGGTTCAATCGTACGACTGGACCATACTTATGGTTCAGTCTTACGAATGTCCCAGTCGCATCTCTCAGTCGCACGGCTGGTCCATTAGCATGGCTCAGTCGTACGACTGAGTCTCATTAGCATATGCTCCTGCGAATGACCCAGTTTCATGTGTTTACAACATATCAGGTGCATAACATTAAGCCTAGACTATTCGACAAGCGATAGACACACTATATATGACTATATATGCTCCAAGAGTTTTACTCCGTCAGCTCCAACTGGCATGCTGTACCCCGACTCTATTGCTTCCCACAAATTTGTATCTACTCCATTCAAATATATTTCAAAATGTTGTTTCCATTTTGGATAGTCGTCTAACATGATAAGCTTTGGGGGTTTATTGTGTATTCCCACTTCGTTTTCCAACAATAGTAGATTCTGAATACGACTATCTCTACTAGCTGTGTATGCCGAAAACTGATCCTCCATTTTATTTAACTTTACGGTTTAACAAACTGCTGATGTATGCGAATGAAGGTATGCGATTGGGCTTAATCGGACGATAGAACAAATGCGGATGGTTCAATCGTGCGACTGAACAGATGGGGATGAGTCAGTCGTCCGAATGAACTAATGCGGTTGAACAGACTGAATGAAGTTCTCAGTCGTACAAATGAAGGCACTAATGAGTCCACTCATGCGGCTGGAAAGTGCGAATGAACTCAGTCGTGCGATTGAGCCAATTGTGCGACTAAACTTGCTGAAGTTTGATAATTCGTAAGTTAAATTTGTTTTGGCCTTAAAAACTCGAATTTTATCAAACCCTAATAGCCGTATGCTGGAAAAACAACACTTTTCGATTAGGAACCGTCCAAGACTTCGTTAGACACAAAAAGATTGTGTTTTTGATGCAAAAACACAGTTTTGTATCAAAACAATTGAATCAACACGTAATCAAGAGCCTGTTCCTCTGATACCACTTGTTGGATGTGGTATTGGACCAAACACCAACTGATTAACATGTTAAACCAAACCAAATAGTGAGAACGCACGTAGAAACAATAATGTATTGAACTAACGTCAAGAATCGATTGAGAATCGATCTATAGTGTTCTATGAACTTGGAATACGAACTTGGAGGCTTCTGGATGGCTAGGGTACGTCTGGAGTCGAAGTGGATTGAATGCTTACGTTTTTCCATGAATTAGGTTGTATTTATAGGTTAGGATTGCTTATTCGGGCGACTGAACCAGTAGCATGGTTCATTCGTGCGATTGAGACGTGCGGTTGATCCATTCGCACGGCTGAGTGTTCAGTCGTGCGACTAAGTCAGACGCATGAAGTTGTGCAGGCATATCAACTATCTAGGCGCATGGACACTCAGTCGCATGGCCATTCAGACGCATGAGAACTTCATTTCACCAAGTTTGAGTGTATTCAATATTCTAACATTATGTATAACACTCCAAACAATCACAAACCTATATAATTAAGTCAATATGCTTTAAGCAACTCATTAATGAAATATTAAACATTATAAACACAACCAAACATTTGTATTTCATTAAGTACCCAATAGTTACATAAGTGTAAGACATATTACATTCAGATCAGGATCTAGGTACATATATGTATCCACAATTCCCAAAGATTTGGATCGACTCCATTTATATAGATCTCAAACCTCTATTTCCATTATGGGTAATCATCTAAAGTTATAAGTTTTGGTGGTTTATTATGATTCCCAGTTTCATTTTCCAGAAACAGAAGGTTCTGGATGCGAGAGTCCCTTCTGGCAGTAAACATAGAGAGCTGATCTTCCATCTCTCTAAACTTTGGACTTTAAAACTAGACTGACTCACTCGTGTGGATGGACTATATAATTGGATCACTCGTGCGAATGAGGAGTGCGAATGATATCAATCGTGTGAATGGATTCAATCGTGCGATTGAAATGGATGAATGGACTCAAACGATTGGAGTAGTTCAGTCGTGCGAATGAAGTATGCGATTGAAGTGTGCAAATGAACTCAATCGTGGGATTGGATTCAGTTGTACGTATGGAGGATGCGATTGGAGACAAGAGAATGGGGTTGTTTAGTCATACGAATGAGTGAGCGACTGAGTTCAATCGTGCGAATGCGGTGTGTGATTGAGTTCCGTCATGCGATTGGGCCAATCGTGCGACTGAAGGCTGCTGTTTTTGAAAAATCAACGGTTTTTGACACTTTGACACAAAAACACAATTTTTGAAGAACCCTAATCTGTCGTATGCCGAAAAACATAAACTTTGAGACCTGGAGACGTCGAGAATTCCATTTTACTCAAAATGGTAACTCCTATGAATGAAAAACGTGAGTTTTACACCGAAACTAATAGAATCACACGTAAAATCAAGAGCCAAAGCTCTGATACCACTTGTTAGGATTGTGTACGTACGGAGTACTAACTGATAATGCATGAAACGAGATCAAATAGTGTGGAATCCTATTTGATTGGCGATCCAATCAGTGAGAACGCAATCCTGATCAATCTAACAATTAAAGAAACGTTCAAAGCGAGTAGAACAAGAACTTGGAACAAGCTTTCTGGATGCTCTGGATGGCTAGGTTATGAGTATGTGTCAAAAGTATTCAATTTTTTTGAATTGTTCAAATTAGGTGGTATTTATAGGTTATGGGCTTTCATTCGTACGACTAAATCATGCGATTGATCCATACGCACGACTGAAGGTTCAGTCGTGCGACTAAGTAAATCTTATGCCTCAATTGTGCGAATTATCCAGTCTCCTGGTTTAGTCGTGTGATTGGTCCATCAGCATGAGGTATTCATGCGTATGATCCATTAGCATGGTCTATTCACATGAAGACTCATACGACTAAGTTTGAACACATTTCTCAATCATTATTGACTAAGAACTATGCACAACAAACTCAAACCTATATAGTAGGTCATTATACTTTATCACACAATAAAAACGAAACATTAAACATATAAGCATCAACCACATATTATATTGCCTTCAACTCGTTCATTACATATGTGTAAGACATGACAGACATTTACATTAAGCTCATAAACTAGGTACATATGTATCAACAGTGCATAAGAAGGTTTATACTTTAAAAACTTCATGTATTCAAAAGCACAAGTTAGTGCACAGGTTCAAACTCTTTATATTGACAATTCATTAGACAATTTGTTGTTATTATTTTCATGATTCTATCCTCCTAAAATTTTTATAAATGATAAAGAAAAGAATTATCATAAATTTATAAGAAAATATAATGAAAGAGACATGTCGATCCAAACATCCCAAATAGAAGAAATCAAGTTAAAATTATTAGTTAAAATAAATAAAATTAAAATGAGTACTATGTACAAGCATATATACACATAGAATGGGATCATACTATAACACTAAGCATCTTCCTGATTAATTTATTTGATAAACTGATCCCGGATTTTAGTTCTGATTGCAAGTATGTTTGGCCACTTAAAGCCATACAAGAGTATTGTGTGAACTAGACATGTTGTTTATCATGTTTTCATGTTTATTAAAAGGTAACTGTTATGGGCTTCACATTCAATTCCCTTAGACTTTGTCCTCCCTTTGTGAGTCAAAGCATCACCTTTTCACACTTAGAAACTATGTACTTTAGGTTATGAGGTCTATCTTGAGATGCGTTTGACATCTTATAATGCATTGATGTAGAAGCTCTAAATTTAATATACAGTTGATCATAGAGGATTCTTTAAGAGCTTAGATATGATCATCAACAAGTTACCTCGTCTTTACTTCAGTAAAACAAAGGTGCCATAAAACCAAGGTCTTTGTTTACACAAAACAGAGGGTTAATGAGGATCATGATCTTTTCATACACACAGGTCTTTGTTTACACAAAATAGAGGGAATATGATTTGCAAAGATAGACATTATAAAGTGTTGGTATATATTGTGCTTAGATAAGTGATTTGGTCACATCAGAATAAGACTTACTTGTTGTATCCTCACAATGAAGTCTTCACCAAATAAGACACATGCTCTTTTGTTTATAATGATTAATCTAAGATACCCAAAGACTCAATTAGAAAATGAAATCTAACTGAATCAAAGGTTTTAGTGAATAAATCAACAAGCTGATTTGTTGTATCCACTTTGACTAACTTGATCAAACCTTTTTCTGAACAATCTCTCAAAAAATGATATCTTATTTCAATGCGTTTTGTTTTACTATGTTGCACTAGATTAGCAACAATAAACATAGCCGCTGAGTTCTCAATTTAAATTGCAGTATTAAGGAACCAAAGCACTTGAGAGCAACCAGCTGAAGCAGCTATGTACTCAGCTTAACTGTGGATACAGACACATTTGTTTACTTCTTGCACTGCCATGAAATAAGTCTTGGTCCTAAGAATTGACATCCACCGATTGTGGATTTTCTGTTGTTATTGCATCCTCCATAGTCACTATCTAAATATGAGTAGAGGATAAAGTCACCATCCTTTGGATACCAAAGTCCAAGAGTAGGCTTTCCTTTCAAATATCGGAAAATCCTCTTCACAGCATTCAGATGAGACTCTTTTGGATGTGATTGGTACCTAGAACAAACACACACAACAAAAATTATGTTAGGTCTACTGGCAGTTAAATATATAAGTGATCCTATCATTGATCTATACAATCATTGATCAATAGATTTTCCTATAGGATTAGGTACAATCTTGTCAATTGTTGATGTAGGTGTTTTGCATGAGGATGCATCATCAAGATTATATTTCTTTAATATTTGAAGGATATATTTCTCTGATTGATAAAGATGCCATCTGTTTTCTAATGAACTTGTAGTCCAAGGAAAAAGTTTAATTCTCCCATTGAACTCATCTGAAATTCAGATTTCATCAACTCTCACAGTCTCTTGTTTAATGATCCAAATATAATGTCATCTACATATATTTGTACAACTAAGAGATCTTGATGTTCTTGCTTGACAAAGAGAGTCTGATCAATAGTTTATCTTTTGTAGTCATGTTTCAACAGGAAAGATGATAATGTTTAATACCACTTTCTTGGTGCTTGATGTAGTCCATACAAAGATTTGTGAAGCTTGTACACCCTATGAGGGTAATCTGGATCTTCAAAATCTGGAGGTTGAGCTACATAGACTTCTTCATCAATTTTTCCATATAATAATGCACATTTTACATCCATTTGATAGACATTAAACTTCTTATATGATGCATAGGCTAGGAAGACTCTTACGGCTTCAATTTTTGCAACTGGTGCAAAAACTTCATCATAATCTATTCCTTCTTCTTGAGTGTAGCCTTGTGTAATCAGTCTTGCTTTGTTTCTCACAATTATACCCCTGTCATCCAGTTTATTTTTGAAGAGCCACCTTGTTCTAGTTAGATGATGACCATCAGGTAAATCAACTAGACTTCAGACCTTCTACTTTCTGAATTGTTGAAGCTTTTTTTTATAGCTTCAATCCAGTTATTATCTTTTAGTGCAACTGTGATGTTTGGAGGAAGCACTTGTGAAAGAAAACAAGCGAAAAGACAGATGTTAGCAGCTCCCTTGACTTCCTGTGGTTCTCTGATTAAAATCACCAATGATGTTCTTTATTGAATGAGTTTTATGAATTCTTTTTGCTGGAATTGATTCAACTAGAATAGATGATTCCAGTTAGTCATATCAATTGATGCAGATCAATCCAATCCAGTTCATGAATTTAGGAAGTAATCAAAGTTTTCCTCATGTTCATCATTGGGTATGGAGGGATCTCTTGAGTTTGAACATCAGGTGCATTTTCAATATGTTTCGCAGGAGTTTCTCCGGATGCATGTAGAGTGTCCATAGGAGTTACAGTAACATCTACGGATGGTATATGAGGATTTACTGTATCATCTCCAATGGTTTTTGTATCTTCTTGATAGGCTGGAGCATCAACCGAAGCATTATTCATATCCCTTGATGTTGAATGCACATCTGCGGATGCAGTGTCAGCACCTGCTGATGAAGTGTTTCCATCTGCGGATATTGATCCATTTTGTTGCACTTGTGAAACATCATTGTTATTATTTGTTGTTCCTTGTTCCATGAGAGTTTATGCGTTTAACCTTGGGGGATCAGTAGACAATGATACTTTATTCATATTTGGAGGAACAAATGGATAACATGTATCATCAAATCCTTCATTATTTAAATAACCAGAGTTAAATGAGTCTTAGATCATCTATATCAAATAACCAAGATGATCCTTACAGATTTAGTAAACAAGGATTCATAAAATGACACATTAGGAGTTTCTTTCACAATGTTATGTTGTGGAATGTAGATCCTATATGATTTAGATGTTGAAGAATATCCAATAAAGAAACCATCATTGGCCTTTTCTAATAATTTTCCTAATTGTTCTTTTGTGTTTAAAACAGATACATGACCCAAAAGCTCTAAGATATCCTATGTAAAGTTTTCTTTTGAATAAAAGCTCATAAGGTGTTTTATTATATTCTTTGACAATCAATGTCTTGTTTTGAACATTGCATGTTGTACTCACTGCTTCAGCCCAAAATGTGATTGGTAATTGTGAATCAGCTTGCATTGTTCTTTGCTGCTTCAATAAGTGTTATGTTTCTTCTTTTAGCAACTCATTATGTTGTGCAGTTCTTGGTGCAATGAATTGTCTTGGAATGCCTTTATTCTTGCAAAAAGAATCTATATCAGTATTAAAAATTTAGTCCCATTATCACTCCTAAATATTTTAACTTTTAAGTCAAGTTGGTTTTCAATCTTGATGACAAAGTTCAATAATGTTTCTGATGTTTCACTTTTCGTTTTAGAAAAAGACCCATGTAAATCTAGTGAAATCATCCACTATCACTAAACAATATTACCTTTTTTCCAATGCTCATCACATTGGTTGGACCAAACATATCCATGTGAAGCAATATGAGTGGTGTAGTGTTTATGTTGATTATTTTGGATTTATGTGACACTTTATGTTGTTTTCCTTTATAACATGAAGAACAATGGCTTGAAAAATAAAACTCCTTCTTTGGTAGTCCAATGACTATGTCATTTTTCACCAATTTGTTCATGTTGTTCAAGTTGGAATGAACAAGCCTTCTATGCGACAACTGAGATGCATCTTCTAATGACTTAGATAGTAGGCATGTTTCATGTCTTGTGAGTGTAGTGTTGTTCATATCCAAACATTTGTGTTTCCTTTTCTTGATGCTTTATGAAGGATCTCTTAGGATCTGGTATTTGAATGAAATACCAACTGATTAACGTGTTAAACCAAACCAAATAGTGCGGAATCCTATTTGATTGGCGATCCAGTCAGTGAGAACGCACGTAGACACAATGATGTATTGAATCTAACGTCAAGAATCGATTAGGAATCGATCTACAACATTTTATGAACTTGGAGTACAAATTTAGAGGCTTCTGGACGGCTAGGGTACGTCTGGAGTCGAAGTGTACTCAATGCTTGCGTTTTTCCACGAATTAGGTGGTATTTATAGGTTAGGGTTGCTCACTCGGGCTACTGAACCACTAGGATGGTTCAGTCGTGCGATTGAGTCATCCGGTTGGTTCATACGCACGACTGAGTGTTTAGTCGTGCGACTGAGCCATTCTTATGTGACAATCATACGAGTGATCCAGTCTCCTGGTTCAGTCATGCGACTGAGTCATTCGCATGAAGTTGTTCATGCGTATGGTCCATTAGCATGGGCCATTTGCATGATAACTTCATGTTGTTAAGTTTGAATATACTAAATATCATAATGTTATTTGTATTAAATCAATCAACCACAAACCTATAAAATCAAGTCAATATGCGTTAAACAACTCATTAATGAAATATTAAACAAGATAAATCACAAACAAATATTCTCATTTCATTAAGTACCCTATATTACATAAGTGCAAGACATTCAAGACATATTACATTGATCTTAGGATCTAGGTACATATATGTATCAACAAACTCCCCCTTGGACCTAGATCTATCTATTGTCTAACATCTTTCATAATTTCCTCAAACTTCTTGTACTTAGCTTCTTTGGTGACCCTTGTATTTATCTTGAAAGCAAAATAGAGTGGTATCACATTCTGAAATTGTAAAGCTTGTACAATATCTTACTAGTCATAGAACAGTGGCCACTTGTATAATGTATAAACGTCATTTACGGACAAGTTGGTAAGCCACATTGGGTCAAACATCCTTGTGGTTTCCATTGTACCATTTCTGTTCAAGACTATCATGGCCTCGCCCGTTCTCTAATCGTAGTACCACCATTTAATTTCTAGTTACTGCTGGAATGATCTAACAATCATTCTAGCAACCCCAACTCTTGATTTCTGGATCAAAGTTCAGATCTTGACGTAAAACCCACTTCGTGTTCTTCGTGTTTTTGCTTAAATCTGGTTACGTGTGTAGTTTCTATGTTAAAATCGAACTTGAAACCACGTTCCAATCACCCCGGCGAATCTTATGATGTCTATGTTGGTTTGTTTCATGTAAAATTCATAAGATTAGGATTTTCGACGGCCCTGGCGGCCGCAGATCTGAAAATATGCGTGCAGACCCGTTCATGAGACTGCGCCATGCAAATGGACCATTCGTACGACTGGACCATGCTAATGGACCATTCGTGCAACTGGACCAGTCGTATGTTCAATTGTGCGACTGGACCAGTCGTACGTTCAATCGCACGAATGAGCCATCCGCATTGACTCATCCGCATTGACTCAACCGCATTGTCTCATCCGCATTTGTTCCAAACCAAAAAAAAACTTGTAGGATCTGGTATTCGAATGAAATACCAACTGATTAACGTGTTAAACCAAACCAAATAGTGCGGAATCCTATTTGATTGGCGATCCAATCAGTGAGAACACAGGTAGACACAATAATGTATTGAATCTAACATCAAGAATCGATTAGGAATCGATCTACAACATTCTATTAACTTGGAGTACGAACATAGAACCTTCTGGACGGCTAGGGTACGTCTGGAGTCGAAGTGTATTCAATGCTTGCGTTTTTCCACGAATTAGGTGGTATTTATAGGTTAGGGTTGCTCATTCGAGCGATTGAACCATTAGCATGGTTCAGTGGTGGGATTGAGTCATGCGGTTGGTTCATACGCACAACTGAGTGTTCAGTCGTGCGACTAAGTCATTCGTATAAAGTTTTCATGCGTATGGTCCATTAGCATGGGCCATTTGCATGATAACTTCATGTTGTTAAGTTTGAATATACTAAATATCATAATGTTATTTATATTAATCAATCTACCACAAACCTATATAATCAAGTCAATATGTGTTAAACAACTCATTAATGAAATATTAAACAAGACAAATCACAAACAAATATTCTCATTTCATTAAGTACCCAATATTAGATAAGTGCAAGACATTTAAGACATATTACATTGATCTCAGGATCTAGGTACATATATGTATCAACAAACTCCCCCTTGGACCTAGATCTATCTATTTTCTAACATCTTTCATAATTTCCTCAAACTTCTTGTACTTAGCTTCTTTGGTGACTCATGTATTTATCTCGAAAGCAAAACAGATTCGTATCACATTCTGAAATTGTAAAGCTTGTACAATATCTTGTGAGTCATAGAATAGTGGCCACTTGTTTAATGTATAAACATCATTTGCAGATAAGTTGGTAAGCCACATTGGGTCAAACACCCTTATGGTTTCCATTATACCATTTCTATTCAAGACTATCACGGCCTCGCTCGTTCTCCAATCGTAGTACAACCATTTGAAGTGTGGAGTGAAGTCCTGTGGCATCTCACGTAGTGGGATCTTTGACATCGTACGTGCTGGACTCCACTTCAACACTACTTTTGGTTTTCCAGTTATGGCGTCAACCTCATATCGTTTGATATACCTTGTTGGTTGTTGAGGTTTGAAGTTGACCCATCTGGTGTGGTACTCCCTCTTTAGAGCTGCTTCAAACCAGCCTGACATCTTACGAGGGTCAGCGTATAGCAATTTTAACTTTGCTAACTGGTTAAGCTCAAAACCAGGAAGAGTCTTCAGATCATGTGGGAATCTGAAGTACCCAATTCCCTTCTCACATTTAACAGCGTAAACGTTGCGGTCTTCAATATGTGCCCATGCTATGATCCTGCCTGCCACCTTTTGATTTTTCTTGACTTTATACAGCTTGGTGTAGACAGTTGACTTTGTAGTGCTGCGTTGGGCTCTTAGGTCGTCAAAACATGTAGCCCACTCAGCCTTTCTGGCATTGACTTCAGCATCTATGGCTTGGGTTGTATCATCTTTCTTGTCTGACGCTTCTTCCATTTTATCCAGTGTCGAAGGTTTCACTGACAAGGTTGTCACCCAGATTGGGTACCACATTGCCTTCCATGTCAGTGTACTCCGAATAATGTTGATTAGTGACATCTTCTATCTCGATCTCATCAATGTCATTGAGTTCGTCATCACTGTCACCTTGGACTGTTGGAGCGCTTTTTACGATCTCGTCGGCATTTAGTTTGAACATTTCGGCCAACTGCTCATGAGTAAAGTCATGAATTATCTCCCCCTCTTCTGGAGTGTAACTCACAGATCTCCTTTTGATCCCTTGTGGATTAAGAATCATGGTTAATTGAGTCTTGACCTGCTAAGGGGATCGACATCATATTCATCCCTCTGAAACTTTGGATCTGTTTGATTTACACATTCAACACAACAATCATTAGTTCACAATCAAAACAAAATCATTGAAATTAAATTTAAACATTCATTACATTAGCTTGATACATGATTCAAATACATATGATTTAAATAACAAAAACATCTAAGCATTACTCTTGTCCTGGATCATCTGCTCTTTCGCTGACGGGGCGGATGTGGAGGCACCTTCATCTTGTGATCTTTTAGTCCTCCTTTCACTGGCAGGTGTGACACCCACAGCAGGTGAGTCATCATCATCATCATCAACCTAATCGTCTCCAGCATCACAAGCAACATCAGTATTATCATCACCATCATCATCCTCATCATCACTGTCATCATCACTGTCATCTCCATCCCCTTCCTTGATCTTTAGCGGCTCTTCCTTGGATCCCTTGAGAGGCAACATGATGGTCTTGTTAGTGGTCTCTAACTCTTCAATCCTTTTTGCTCATTGGACATGCTGCTCCTGGAGTTTGGACATCTCTGCACGCTGGGCATCCATCAGCTGGGCCTGCTGAGATATTGCAGAGCTTAGGCAGTTGTAAGGTCTGCTAGCTGACATAACTGAGCAGTCTTCTCTTCGTCTGCAGCCAACAGCCTCAGCACCATACGGTGAGTGCCGAGAGCTATTCCTCTACCCTATAGGGAGGCAGAGGCGATCCTGATATGTAGGAGGGGTATGATGTTGGTACAGCATGGTGGCTAGTGGTGGTAGTGGTGGCTGTGGTGTAGATTTGGGATGTATAAATGGTGGAGGTATGGCGGTAGTAATGGAGGGTGGAGGTGTGGTAGTGATGGTAGGTGGTATGGTAATGGTGGTAGAGGGTGGAGTAGGGGTGGTAGATATAGTGGTGGGAGGTGGAGTGATGAAGGTGAGTCATCTCTTCTTCTTCTTCATGTCGTGGGGCTGAGCCATCTTTTTCTTCCTCGATCCTGTCCAGGAGGATGTCCCCCTAGAACACGCTTGGCTGACCGGGAGCATATGTCGGATCAGTGTCATCCGCTCCCAACCCACCAAGGCATCGACCAACCGCTCGGAGCCCTCGTTTTGTGGCAACGACTATACTGCCCACGGACCGAGTCAGAGGCTCCTCATCTGACTCCTCCTCCTCCTCACCAGGTATGAAATCTTAGTTGAATCCAGGAGTCTCAACACCATCTCCAGTGCGGGCAGATGCTGGAGATGCTATATCAGCAGTGGGGGCCCTTGGTTAAGTGGGCCCTGCATCTCCAGCATCACCATTGTCATCATCATCGGAGTTGTCCTCTGGGAGCTGTAGCTGCTCTACCTCAGAGTCACTGTCAACGTGACGCCACTTACGCCTAGCCGGCGCTAGTAATCCTCCCGGGCCAGATGCCTGAACAATCTCCTCACAGAGGGTTTAACCGGCTCCCCCTCTAGACCTTCTTACGACCTAAAGTAGTGTCATCCATTACCTCGAGAATCATAGCCTTATCCTTCTCCTTTGATAAGGAAGGGAGCTTCTGGTCAATAATCATCTTTATGAATTAAGGGCACATGCAGAAGCCCTCCTTCCCTTTCCCCTCAATGTTCTCCACCAAGTAGGTGAAGATCATCCTGGAGAAGCTGAACGGATGGTTCAGCACCAACGCTGCATATGAATTCTGGATCTGATCAGACAGCTCATCAAATCCTCCCTTCCGAGACGCTATGCACTTCAGCAGCACATGTGCGAGGTACTTGAACTGGGGACACAGGTTGCTCTTGTTAAGCACCCGTGCATTGATGTCCCTAGAGTACTTAGCTCGCAAGAAACATCCTCAGACAATAAGGGGGTGTAGTCTTGTGGGATAGTTAGCATCGTCTCCGAACTACAGCACCATCCTAAGATCATCCTCAGTGATCTCAATGGCCTCTCCAAATATAGAACTACTCATGCGATGAGGCTTTGAGGATCTATTGACAACTGCGCCTTCCCAGAAGGCCTGCTGAATAGAGCGATACGGTGTACATGGAGTAGATATGGCATGAGAGATCCTCGATCTCCTCAGGAACGAGATAATGCCAGAAAAGTCTGAAGCATTTCTGGATGTCAGATCCAAATGAGCACAAATGTTGTGCTTAGTGCTCATAGTCCATCGACTCGCCATGTCTTACACAATGATATAAACATTAGTATTCATTGATGAATAATATTTTGAATCACTTGGACTTGAATTTCTTTTTGTTATGTCGTGCGAATGAGACTGTGCGATTGAAATCTAGTCGTGCGAATGAGTAGTGCGACTGAGATCTAGTCGTGTGAATTACCTCATACGTACGACTTGTCATGCGACTGAGCTCATACGTATGTAAACACATTTGTGTATACACATGGTCCAGTCGTGCGACTGAAGTTCATCAGCCTATCCATTCGCATGCAGACTGTTGTTCAATTCAAGTTCAAAATTTGACCAATTCTTATGATTAGTCGCGTATTTTGGTTCATTGTGCTTGCAATCATTATACTTAGCACCTAATAACCTTAATTTCAATTGTTTGCTCAGATTAGTTAGGTTATTTTGTAAAACAAGTCTCGGTTCTTGGTTTGGGCCGAACTTGTCGATTTAGGAGTCAAATTGAATGAAATATGATTGTATTGAGCCGCAATATACCTGTAAAGTCAATGGAAATCGTCAGTACACAAGAATTAGTGGTATAATAGGCTTAAACGAAATTTTGGCAGGGTAACGACGTGTCGTGTGACTTAGGGCGATTTTGGGGTTGATGAGTGACTGCGACCGAATGCCCCTCTATTTATACTAGGGTTCCCTTCAGTCATGCGACTGTGTCGCACAAGTTGTTCGTGCGACTGAAGATCAGTTGTGCGACTGGCACAGTAGGTCATCTTCAGTCGTGCGACTAGAGGTCAGTCGTGCGACTGTGTCATTCGGTCACCTTCATTCATGCGGTTCGCCCATTTTAGGTGTCCAATCGTGTGATTTGACTCGTACTGATGGTCCAATCGCATGTATGTCCCATACGTGTGGGTTAATCGTGCGATTGGGCACATTCGTATCCTTCAATCGTATGACTGGTCCATGCTCATGGTCTAGTCGTGTGAATGAGTCATACTCATGGTTTTTTGCTTTAACACCATTTTACATTTTACACCTCTTTTAATTTATGAATAAACGTTATGAGCATTTGATCATCTCAGACATGATCATTTTACCTTGAAAAACCTTTGATCACCTCAGACGTGATCCTTTTAAAACATTTTGTCCCCTCAGATGTGACCTAATTTCTTTTTATTTGAAAGCACGTGCGGTCACCTCAGACGTGATCCTTTTAAAGCATTTTGTCACCTGAAACGTGACCCATTTTTTTTTGAAAGCACGTGTGGTCACCTCAGACGTGACCTTTTAGATGATAAGGTCCCTTATCAACTTCCATGACATAGTCCGATACTGAACGAATTGAAATAGACTAACTTTGTGTAGAAAGAAAAGAAATAATACTGAAAGCTTAAAAAGTAAGATGTATTTTTGTATTTTTGTGGGGTTTAACTCCTAAGATGTAGTTATAAGGAATAATTTTTCTGAGAGAGCTGCTTCAATCATTTAAACCATACATGGACCAATTTAATTTGGAATCATACAGGATACTCAAATCATTCGGGACAAATTATTTAAAAAACTTTGATGCTCTATTCTTGTTTTTCATCTGGAGTCGGTTAGCAAATCTAGGAAATCATGCTAGTACTCTTACGTCCCCACACTGATTTGAACTTTCAAGAATTGTTGCCACAACGATAGTCAACATACTTATCCTCTTAAATCCATACATAGACTTTCAACATAGTTTGGTGATAGTTTAAGGTTGGTTTATTTCAACAAGCATTTGTGGATCCCACACTTATATGGTAATCAATATTCCTCAGGAGATTTTTGAGCGGTCTCAGGTTAGTATTTCAAGAAGAAACTATTCACAGAACTTTCAAAGACAAGCCAAGACTCAGGTCAGTGCCACCGCACAACAGAGAGGCGGCAAACAACGATGACTTCTAGAATATGTAGGTTATGCTTATCCTCAGGTTAGTGCCACCGCACAGCAGAGAGGCACATAACCTATCTTCTTGTTTGAGCAGTTTCAATCTCTTTGCACAGATCCCACCAACAACATAGGTTATCAGTTTGATTGCATTTGCATTTTTTTATGTGCTTTTACTCATTCATTGGTCTTATGCACACATTTGTGGCTTTTATTTTGCTCGTCACCCCTTATTGGAATCTTGTTGATTGTGTTAACCAAGGATAAGGTGTTACCCATAGCTAGTCAAACATTTTAGTTTAATCTTGAGATCACCAAAACGTCTAGTCATCTATTGTGTTGAATCTACCGACATATCATCTGTGGTCTTAGCAACCTCTAGGTCTACTTTTTTTGTGTTACCATAATAGTAGCTAGCTTATCTATCATATTTTCGTTTATATTGCTCAGACTACACAGACTTATACTTGAGCTTTGCATCTTTTTCAATTTTGATTTTTAAAGTCTCAAATGGTTTGTTCCTGTGTACTACCATATTCCACAGATTGAATCAGTCTCACACGTACGATTTCAATTTTATCAGCTTGCCTCTCCTACTCCCTCGTTTTTTTATTTTTTATTATTACTGCCTAAACCTATTCTCCCCCGTAAAATTTTAAAACCGTCATGGATTAGCGTTTTAGGAATTTTAATAGGCAAGGAAATTAACTAATAGTAATTAAACTACTTAAAATTAAGCAAATAAAATAAAATAATATAAAATAAAACTAAAATTGAAAAAAATAAAAGGAACTAGACATGACGCATCGGACTATACATGGTCATCATGAGAAATGACCTCACTTTTATTTTTAACTCCGTTGACCTCTAACAAATATAAAAAACATGGTTTCTCAAATGCCTTTGTATAGAGGTCAGTGCGTTGAAAATCTATATTTATTTTTACCACATCGATTATGTTCTTTCAAAGCAATCACGTATAAAGTGATATTTAATACTGATATGTTTGGTCTTAGGATGTTGGACCGGGTTTTTAGTGACTGCAATTGCAATGCAACCGAGGTTTGCTTCTTACACTGCCAGGTTACTAATCTTCTCCCAAAGAACTGACACCCTGCTGATGTAGACTTGTATTTCATCTTCCAGCCGCCATAATCCAAGTCGCTATACGTTGTAAGTTCAAAGTCATCATCATGAGGATACCACAATCCAAGTGTGGGTGTACCCTTCAGATAATGAAAAATCTATTTGACCCCAATCAGACGGTTCACTTTAGGCTTTGCTTGATATCGTGAACATAGACAAGTAGCATACATGATATAAGGTCGAGAGGGAGTGAGATACATGAGAGATCCAATGATCCCTCGGTACATAGTGGCATCTTCCACATCACCATTCTCGTCGGGTGCTACATCATGGTTTGTAGCAAGTGGAGTTCCAGCTGTAGAAGCATTCTCGATGTCAAACCGACTGAGAATATCACCTACATACTTGGTCTGATGTAGGAAAATCCCATTTGGTGTCTGATCCACCTGTAAATCGAGAAAGAATTTCATTTCTCCCATTGCACTCGTCTCAAATTCCGCCTTTATTACTGCTTCGAACTCTTTACATAATTCTTCGTTCTTGGAACCAAAAATTATATCGCCGACATAGATTTGTACCAGAAGTAAGCCTCCATCCTTTTCTTTGATAAACAATGTACAGTCAATGACTCCCCTGCGAAAACCGTGTTTCAAAAAATGAGTTGAGAGTTTCTCGTACCAGGCCCTCGGAGCTTGATGAAGCCCATATAACACCTTTTCGAGTTTGTAAACTCTGTCCCGATGATATGGATCCTCAAATCCCTCAAGTTGACTCATGTACACTGTCTCTCTGATCTCAGAATGAAGGAACACACTCTTCACATCTAGTTGATAAACTTTGATATTCATATAAGATGCATAGGCAAGGAAGATGCGGATGGCTTCCATCCTTGCCACGGGTGCAAACACTTCATTGTAGTCAATACCCTCAACTTGTCGAAAACCCTGAACAACAAGCCAAGCCATGTTTCTGATGATCACTCCCTGATCATCTTTCTTGCATTTAAAAACCCATTTGGTGCCAATGACCTTAGCACCTTTAGGTCTATCCCCTAGTGTCCACACACCCAACTTTTTAAACTGAAGAAGTTCTTCTTGCATGGCACTCAACCAAGCTTCATCATTCAATGCTTCACTAACATACTTTGGCTCAAACTGAGACACAAAGCAGCAGTAGGCACCATCGTGAAGGTATCCCTTTTCCATCACAAAGGCATAATCAGCTGAGTAAAACTGATTCCTTGTCTGAACCCCTCATCTCACATTTCCTATAACAATATCCAAAGGATGATAGACATTTAGACGTGAGCCGAGAGTTGTTAGAACAACTACCTTAGAATCAAGATTATGAACAGTTGGTTCTGGATCTAAGGCAATAGGAGTCTGAGGTTCCGAAGGCTCAGAAGCATCACTATCAGATACTTGTGGACTTGTGGTAGGCGGAACCTGTACACCTGGTTGTTCTGATCATTTTCCACAGTTTGATCATTAGAAGAAGAGTCACTCATATCAAGTGCTCCCCCTAAGTTGGTAGATGATTGACTTTGTGAACTGGACGGTGTTGAATCTTGAGACGGTGTGGTCAAGACATCATACATCATCTTATTTGCCAACTCGTCTTCTGAAGCAAAAGAGATATCTTGAAGGACTTAAAGAATCCATCATAGTCGAAGAAGTAAGCAGGCCCTTTTCCAGTAGGTGGTGTGATGTTTCTCTAAACGTCAACATTACACCATACCTCTACTTGACCCGTTGAGTTGTTCTAAACTCTCTTGTTCGGTATGTTGTATCCTAGAAAGATCCCTTCATCAACCTTCTCACTAAATTCTCCCTCCTGAGTCTTTTTCAGCAGGGTGCACGGAGCGCCTAACGGCTCGAGATACTCTAAGTTAGGTTTACGTCATTGTAACAACTCGTAGCACGTTTTTCCATGGCGTTTAACTACCAGGACTCGATTATGCGTATAGCATGCATTTGCCACTGCTTCATTCCAGAATTGAATAGGGAGTTTCGAGTCTGCCAGCATAGTCTATGCCGTCTCTATCAAGCTTCGATTCTTCCGTTCAGCAACCCCGTTCATCTGATGAGTGTAGGTCGAGGTAAATTGATGCACAATTTCCTTTTCCTTGGAATAGGCCTCCATCCACTAATTCTTGAACTTGGTTCCGTTGTCTGAGCGCACCTGTCGTACCTTCAGCTTGTATGGGATTCCAGTGTAGTTACTAATTCCTTGAAGGAGTCAAATGTTTCTGATTTGGATTTCAGAAACATTACTCAAGAAAATCTTGAGTAGTCGTTAGCAACTACATAGCAATACAAGTTGCCTGCGATGCTTCTTGTACTGACTGGACCAAACAGATCCATGTGAAGGAGTTCAAGAGGAAGTTCTATCGAATGAACTTTCTTTTCCTTATGAGACTTCTTCGTCTCTTTTGCCCTTTTCCCTTGCAACATAGAAATCCGGGGGTGGGAAATTTTTGACATTTACTCCTCTCACAAGATCATTCTGGATCAAGTGATTTATTTTCCTCAGATTTGTGTGTCCCATTCTCCTATGCCAGGAGATAGAGTCCTTCTCAGTAGCTTTGGACAAGAAGCATTGGACTTCATGATCTGTTCTGGAGGCCTTTGAGAGATCCAAATCATAAAGATCATTATATCTTGAAGCTGAGATTAGGATTTGGTCCTCTGGGATCACGTAGTCTTTCTTCAGAACATAGCACTTCTTGTTGTCAAAGACTACTTTGGAACCTTTATCACATATTTGAGAAACTGAAAGTAAGTTATTTTGTAATTGTTCGACGTAGTTTACCTTATCAAACTTAACTTTCTCATTTCCCACTTCCCCTTGGGCTATGATGTACGCGCCTTTGTTTCCAGCAAATGAAACATGCCCTCCTTGATTTGTCTGACGTTTGATAAGAGAGCTTTGTTCCATGTCATGCGCCTGGATGCTCCACTATCTACAATCCACGTGTTAGTCTCAGAACTATAATGAACACCCAACATATTCAATGAAAACATTAGTTTATGTTAGGAACCCAAGCCTTCAATGGCTTGGGTTTCCCTAAGGCATCACACATCATAAACTCAACCCATTAACCATTTGAGGTTGAGGGAAGCTCAGATTTCTATTTGTTCTCATTTTCAGATGCTGAGGCGGATTTTTCTTTCCATAGACCAGCTTTGTGTAAGGCCTGATTGTGATAAACAAACGACTGACTGATGGGTTGAACTTTGGATTCACTATCCCTTTTAGGAGGCGTCACGGAGTTCCACTTAAAAGATCTAGTGTTAGATGCAGGAAGTTCAACTTTCCTCCTCGGTGTCTGATAATAAGGATCTGCTTTCAACTTTACGGTTTATATGTTTTGGTGGAGATGTAGATGTCACACGGTCGACCTTATTGTGTTTAATTGAGACACTTCTTTGTTAGATGTGTGATCGGGTTTTACAAACTTAATTGCTTTACCTGTTTTACATCTTTTATTTCTTGTTTACCTAGACTTTGAAATGATGCTTGTGATTGATTAGGTTTATAGTCCTTTTGGGTTCTAATTTTACTTTGTTTGACCCTGACTTTAAATTAACCCTTTCAAACTCAATTTCTAGGTTAACACTAGGCATCTTTCCTTTTGCCTTTGACATGGCCTCCTTTTGTTTAGCGTCAGATTCATTGATTTACTTACGAAATCTGGATCACTAACAAGAGGAGTGGTCACCATGTGATCCTTGATGGGGTTATGTTAATCAGTTTACTTTTGGTGTTCATCAAGGTCTCAGGTGGTGGTGGAACCACTTTGTATCCCAATCCCTCCCTATTGTTTCTCTCTCTCTCACTAAGTGTTGGAAAATGTGTGATGAGCTAGTCCAACTATGCAGTTTTGTTCTAAAGAGTTGACTTCTACTTCTAAAACTACTTTTTGCTTCTTAGTGTCCTCTAGGGAGTTCAGATAGTACTAATGTCATTTGCTTGGTTAAAGGCAACTACCTCTGTTTCCCTAAGCTGTTTATTCAATAGGTCTATCTTTTCCTTGTAACTATGCTCATTTTGTTTTAACACTCTATTTGCCTCAGTGCACAGTTCCAGGTCCTTTATTAAGTATCATTATGATCTAATAACCTAGCAAATTTCAAATCTATACTTTCTCTAAATTTATTACAATCTATACAAGCATGATTATTAACAGTTGGTCAGTAGTACTTACTTGAGATGTTGAAGAGGAATCAGCCATGAGTGCAGAATCTGTTGTTTCTGGTTCTGGTGATTCTGACGTTGATGGAGATTTTTCTTCTTCAGGCAGGTGGTTGACCACATTTGCAGTGTCTTTAGAATTTGACATCGCCAGCCCTACTGCTATATCTCCCTCACTAGCATAATGGTCATCAATGTCCTCCACACTAGCTATGTTGGACTCTCCCGGTGAGACGAACCGGAAGCTCCAGTCCTGTCCTTCATCTTCATTAGCAGTTAGGGCTTTAGGGTCCTTGCTTGATGAAGTAACTGCTAGAAGTGGCCTTGTCCTGACGATTAAAGGACGAGAAGGGATTGCCATTACCAGTCTTCTTTGGCTTCACACACTCTAGCATGAAGTGTCCCTTCTCACCCCAGTTGAAACAAGTGATCTTTGTCTTGTCGAATCCAAAGGTTGTGTCTTTGGTAGCAACTAAGTTTTGTCAGGTCCTTTTGACAAACTTTTTAGCTCGTCGGACAGCACTTGCCAAAGCCCACATTATGTCCATTCGTTCCAACTCCATTTTGTCCACCTATTCATAGTCCTCATCTGCCAGGTGACAATTTCCTATCTTTCCATCAACTAGTCCATCATAGGAGTGGACTACAGTAGCTAAGAGGTCCATGTGCTCTTTGGCCACCTCAACAGTCACATTACCGAAGTTATCGGTTTTCAGTTTTGCTGCATTAGCTTCAGGTATAATATACTGGTGCCAGACGACCCTGACGATTCGGACCCTGAAGTTGACGGTGGTGCTAGAATTGCTGCGCTTGAGATGAAGGTAGACTGCAGTGGTGCTCCAGATGTCTTGACCGGAGGAGTTGCATTGTAGAGTGCAGGATTCTGATCGTAGTTGGGCTTTTAGGCTCTGTACTTCATCCTAAACTCCACTTCCCTCAGTTTTAGAATGAAGTCATTTATGTCTAACTTCGAGAGCATCCCATTCTGTCTGAGATTAGAAACGAAGGAAGCCCATTTCTCTAGTAGTCCATCAGCAAAGTTGGATACCTTATCCTTCATCAACGTAATTACTCCACGAGTGTGCATCTCGCTCATCATGTGGTAGAATCAGTCGATCACATCATCGAGGCCTTCCTTTCCCATTAAAGAAAAGTTGTCAAACTCCTTCTTCGAAGCTTTGGCCTTAATAGCCTTGAGTGAGTCATTTCTGTCATACCTCTTCTCAAACGCATCCCATAGTTTCTTTGCTTAAGTATACTCCGAATACTGATGGAAGATATCCTTCAGAATAGACTGAGTGAGCAACGTGTATACTTTCTCCTTAGCATTGTGTTTTACCTTCTCAGCATCCAACATGCCACTTAGAGTAAGTTTGACTCTATCTGCTCCTACTGGCATGTTGTACCCTCATTCTATTGCCTCCCACAGATTGTATCTACTCCATTTAAGTAGATTTCAAAACATTGATTCCATTATGGGTAGTCGTCTAACGTTATAAGCTTCGGGGTTTTATTGTGAACTCCCACTTCATTCTCCAACAGCAGTAGATTCTGAATACGGGTATCTCTACATGCGGTATATGCTAAAAATTGGTCCTCCATTTCACTTAACTTTACTATTTAACAACAGCTCATGTATGCGAATGAAGGTATGCGATTAGGCTTATTCGGGCGATTGAACAAATGCGGATGGTTCAATCGTGCGACTGAAAAAATGCAGATAAATTAGTCGTCTGAATGAACTAATGCGGTTGAACAGTCCAAATGAGGTTCTCGAATGAGGGTACGAATGAGTCCAAACGTGCGGTTGAAGAATGCGAATGAACTCAGTCGTGCGATTGAGCCAATCGTGTGACTGAACTTGCTGGAGTTTGATAATACGTAGATTTAACGTGTTTTGGCCATAAAAACTCGAATTTTAACAAACCCTAATCGTCGTATGCCGGAAAAACTAAACTTTTAGGTCAGAAAATGTCTAAGACTCCGTTAGACACAAAAAGATTGTGTTTTTGATGAAAAAACACAATTTTTATATCAAAACTATTGAATCAACATGTAATCAAGAGCCAAAGCTCTAAACCACTTGTTAGGATGTGGCATTTGAATGGAATACCAACTGATAACGTGTTAAACCAAACAAAATAGTGTGGAATCCTATTTGATTGGCGATCCAATAAGTGTGAATGCACGTAGACACAATAATGTATTGAATCTAACGTCAAGAATCGATTAGGAATCGATCTACAACGTTCTATGAACTTGGAGTACGAACTTAGAGGCTTCTGGACGGCTAGGGTACGTCTGGATTCGAAGTGTATTCAATGCTTGTGTTTTTCCACGAATTAGGTGGTATTTATAGGTTAGGGTTGCTCATTCGGGTAACTGAACCTTTAGCATGGTTCAGTCGTGCGATTGAGTCATGTAGTTTGTTCATACGCACGATTGAGTGTTCAGTCGTGCGACTAAGCCATTCTTATGTGATAATCATATGACTGATCCAGTCTCCTGGTTCAGTCATGCGACTGAGTCAGTCACATGAAGTTGCTCATGCGTATGGTCCATTAGCATGGGCCATTCGCATGATAACTTCATGTTGTTAAGTTTGAATATACTAAATATCATAATGTTATTTATATTAAATCAATCAACCACAAACCTATATAATTAAGTCAATATGCGTAAAACAACTCATTAATGAAATATTAAACAAGACAAATCACAAACAAATATTCTCATTTCATTAAGTACCCAATATTACATAAGTGCAAGACATTCAAGACATATTACACTAATCTCAAGATCTAGGTACATATATGTATCAAGAGGATCCATTCTTCTGGAACTGACTTAAGAATGTAACAATTAGTGTTATCAAATAATTATAATTTTGATCATAAATTTGAGAGACACTAAATAAATTATATTGCAAATTTTCACAATAATTTACTTTCTCAAATATGAATACACCATTAGTTACCATTCTTTCACCAATTATTTTACTTCCCTTCTTATCCCCACCAAATGCCACATATGAGGTATTTTTATGCTTGAAGTCATGGAGAAGTGAACAGTTTCTTTTCATATGCCTGGAAAAACTACTGTCAACATACCACTTGTTGTTAGCTCCCCAAAATTGTTCGTGGACACAGAAAGAAATCAATTAGAATTGATAACCCAAGCCTTAATGATCTTGGGTTTGCCAGTAGTGTCTAAACTTCTTACTCCTTCATGAGTAAGTCTTGAAGATTCGGTAATAATTTCAGTTTTAATTGATGCATTCTGAGTTGTTTGAGGTGAGGATGATATCGTTGGAGATGAGGTTGTTGAACTAGGTTTTGGTTTCTTATTTAATTCTTTTTTTCATCCTATCTTTGTTGGTTTGTTGTTTGGAGTTTGATGATGACCCTTGATTGTGGAAAGTTTCATCATCTTGTTCATATATATGTACCTAGTTTAGGAGCTTAATGTAAATGTCTGTCATGTCATACACATATGTAATAAATGAGTTGAATGAAATACAATATGTGATTGATGCTCATAATGTTTAATGTTTCATTGTTTATTGTGTAATTAAGTATATTGAATAACTATATAGGTTTGAGGTTATTGTGCATAGTTCTTAGTCAATAATGATTGAGAAAGGTGTTCAAACTTAATCATATGAAGTCTTCATGCGAATGGACCATGCTAATGGACCGTACACATGAATACTTCATGCTAATGGACCAGTCGCACGACTGAACCAGGAGACTGGATCAGTCGCACCATTGACACATAAGATTGACTCAATCGCACGACAGAACCTCCAGTCGTGCGTATGGATCAATCACATGATTCAGTCGCATGACTGAACCATGCTAATGGTTCAATCGTACGATTGAAAAACCCTAACCTATAAATACCACCTAATTCGTGGAAAAACGTAACACTTGAAGAATTTCGATATATTCGTACCCTAGCCGTCCAGAGACTTCGAAAGCCTGTTCCAACTTCATAGTTCGTAGTTCATCTGGTTCTAATCATTCTTAATGTTTCTTTAGTAATTAGATTGATCGGAACTGCGTTCTCATTGATTGGATCGCCAATCAAATAGGATTCCGCACTATTTGATATGGTTTCATGCATTATTAGTTAGTACTCCGTACGTTCACCATCCTAATAAGTGGTATCAGAGCTTTGCGTCTTGATTTTGCGTGTGATTCGATTAGTTTCGGTGCAAAAATCAAGTTTTTTGTTCAAAAGAGTCACCTTTTTTGAGTTAAACAGTGTTTTTGACGTCTCTAGGTCTCAAAGTTTACGTTTTTTGGCATACGACAGATTAGGGTTCTTGAAAAATCGTGTTTTTTCGTCAAAGTGTCAAAAACCTTCGATTTTGCAAAAACAGCAGCCTTTAGTCGCACGATAGGCTCAATCGCACAACTGAACTCAATCGCACCTTCCATTCACATGATTGAACTTAGTCGCTCATCCATTCATACAACTGAACATCTTCATTCGCTTGTCTCCAATCGCACACTCCATACGTATGACTGAATCCAATTGCACGATTGCATTCATTTGCAGACTTCATTCGCACGACTGAGTCATCCGCATTGGTCATCCGCATTTGTCCAATCGCACAATTGACTCATCCGTATTTTTCCAATTGCACGATTGACTCATTCACATTTGTCCAATCGCACGAGTGACTCGTTCGCATCTGTCCATTCACACAAGTTTAACGTTCTAAAGTTGAAAGTATAAAGAGATGGAAGATCAGTTCTCTACGTTTACTGTCGGTAGGGACTCACGGATCCAGAATGTTTTGCTTCTGGAAAATGAAATTGGGAATCACAATAAACCACCTAAACTTATAACATTAGATGATTACCCATAATGAAAGCAGCTATTTGAGATCTATCTTTATGGCGTTGATCCTAACCTTTGGGACTCTATCGAGATAGGTTATAGTATGCCAGTTGGTGCTGATGGTGTAAATTAACCTTAGGTGGTATGACTGACAGCCAGAAAGTGAAGTACAATGCTAAAAAGAATGTGTATGCCCTGTTGACTCAGTCAATACCAAAAGACATATTCCATCATTTTTCTGAGAACAAACAGGCAAAGAAGTTATGGGAATCTTTGGAGAAACGATACGATAGGAATGCAACAATGAAAGATTTAAAGGCAAAGGCTCTGAAGAAGGAGTTTGATAACTTCTCTTCGATGGGGAAAGAAAGCTTGGATGATGTCAATAGTTTCTACCATCTAATGAGTGAGCCGCACACTCATGGGGTCTCAACATCAATGGAAAATAAGGTCTCAAGCTTTGCGGATGGTCTGCCAGAGAAGTGGGACTCGTTTGTGTCTAACTTGAGACTGAACAAGATACTAGCAAAATTAGACATAAACGACTTCATCTTGAAATTGAGGGAGGAGGAACTGAGGATGAAGTACACGTCACAGAAAGGATCCTATGACCAGAATCCTTCACTTTATAACTCCTCTCCCACTCCAACCAGTTCAGAAGCACCTCTTCAAACATCGTTTGTGTCTAGTTCAACCGCTCCTTCTCAAACCACAGCTTCAGGATCTGAAATGTTAGGGTCATTTAGTACCCAATATATCACACCTGAAGCAAATGCTCCTAAGTTGAAGACCAAGAATCTCGGTAATATTACAGTTGAGGTTGTAATGGAGCATATGGACCTTCTTGCAGTAGTTGTTCATTCTTATGATGGTCTAGTTGTAGGAAAGATCAGAAATTGCCATCTAGCCGATAAAGACTACGGGCAGGTGGATGAAAATGAACTAGAATGAATGGATATTATGTGGGCTTTGGCGAGTGCTGTCAGAAGAGCGAAAAAGTTTGTAAAGAAGACTGGACAAAACTTGATAGCCACAAAAGACACAACCTTTGGTTTCGACATAACCAAAGTTACATGCTTTAACTATGGAGAAAAGGGGCATTTTAAACGTGAATGTGTAAAGCCCAAGAAGACAGGTAACAGGAATCCATTCTCATCTTTTAACCATGAAGACAAAACCACGAGTGGAGCTACCTCTTCAAGTAAAGAGACAAAGGCCTAGACAGCTCAAGGTGACGAAGGACAGGATTGGACCTTCAGTTGTGTGTCTCCGGGTGAATCGAACATTGCCCATGTCGAGGTTTTGGATGATGACTCTACAATTGTAGGTGAAATCGCAGTTGAACTAGTGATGTCAGATAATGAAGATACTACGAATGTGTTTAATCAACTAATTGAAGAATATCACAGAACGACATGTTCAGAATCTCCAGCCTCCGAAAAGTCAAACTTTGTGTTGATGGCTAATTCAAACGAGTCTTCACAGGTAAGTACAAAAGACCAACTTTTTGAAAATAATTCTTGTAATGAATGTAACAAATTTTAAGAAAGCATAGATATAAAATTTTCTAGGTTATTAGACCACAATGATAGCTTAGTAAATGACTGACAACTGTGCACAGAAGCTAATTGGATTTTAAAACAAAATGAGCACAGTTATAAAGAGAAAATAGAACTTTTAAATAAACAACTAAGGAAAACCAAGGTTGTTGCTTTTAATCAATCCAATGATATAAAGTTCTATTTAAACTCCTGGAAGAAACTAAGAAAGAAAAAGCAGTTTTAGAAGTCAAAATCAACTCATTAAAACAAAATCTGCACAGTTGGATTAGTTCTTCTCACATAGTTCAACATTGAGTGAAAGAACGAAATAACGGGGAGGGGTTGGGTTACAAAGTGATTCCACCACCACATGAGATTTTGTTAAATGCTAAATCTAGACCAGTAAATAACAATCCATTTAAGGATCATGTGGTGTCCACTCTTGTAGTTAGTGATCCAGATTCCACGAGTAAACCGGTGGGATCTGTCACTAAACAGAAGGAGGCTACTTTCAAATCTAAAGGTAAGATGCCTATTGTGAATTTGGATGAACAATTTGAAAAGGCTAATGTAAAGTCACGTTCAAACATGTCTATTTCTGAACCCAAAACGACCAAACCAGTTAACCATCCACGTGTTCCATGTCACATTCCAAATAAACAAAAGGCTAAAGATGTTAAAAACGTTCAAACAATGAATTTTGTTAAAGAAGCAAAAACATCTAAACAAGAAATGTCTAAACCCAACCAGACTAAAGTCACACCACTATCACACACTTCCCCACAGGGACAATTTTCCCAACATGTAGAAGGTAGATCATGCTACAATTATGGAAAGAGAGGACACATCGCTTCTAATTGTCCTTATTATCAGACACCAAGAAAGAAAATTGAACTTTATGATATGAAAAAAATTCTTCGAAAAGGGGTTCTATTACTCCACCAAAAAGAAGTAATGAACCTAAAGTTCAAACCATAAGTCAGTCCTCTGTTTATCACAGACAGGCCTTACACAAATCTGGCTTATGGAAAGAAAAGTCAAGTCTAGTGTTTGATATTGAGAACAATAAGAAGAATGATATGACCTCACCCTCAAATGGACAGTGGGTTGAGTTCATGATGTCTGATTCCTCTGGTCACCCAAGCCAGTTAAGGCTTGGGTCCCAAACCTAAACTGATAATTTCCTATGAATGTCCAGGGTGTCCGTTACAGTGCTATAACAAACACCTGGATTGTTGATAGTGGGGTGTCTAGGCATATGACCCAGAACCTGTCTCTCCTTTCAAATGTCAAACAAATAAAAGGGGGACATGTCTCATTTGCTTGAAATAAAGGAGGATACATCATCGATCAAGGCAAAGTGAGAAACCAGAAAGTCAATTTTGATAAAGTCAACTATGTTCAGCAATTACAGAATAACTTGCTTTCAGTATCCCAAATATGTGACAAAGGATTCAAGGTTGTTTTTGACAACAAGAAGTGCTATGTGTTGAAGAAGGATTACATTATCTCGGAGGACCAAATCCTAATATCAGTCTCAAGATATAATGACTTATATGTCTTGGATCTATCAAAGGTCTCCACAACCAATCATCAAGTTCAATGCTTCTTGTCAAAGGCAACTGAGAGGGACTCGAACACCTGGCATAGGAGAATGGGACACATAAATCCACGGAAGAAGAATCATTTGATTCAAAATGATTTAGTAAATAGCGTTAATGTTAAGAATTTTCAACATCTAGATTTTTGCGTAGCGTGTAAGAAAGGTAAACAGACCAAGAAGTCTCACAGGCAAAGATAGTAAATTCCATTGAATTGCCTCTCGAACTTCTACACATGGATATGTTGGTCGTGTGAGCACCAAGAGCATCGCTGGTGATTTGTACTGTTATGTAGTCACTGATGACTGCTCCTGATTCTCTTGGTTAATGTTTTTGAAATCCAAATCAGAAACATTTAAATCGCTCAAACAGCTAGTGACCACATTGGAATCTCTCTACAAGCTGAATGCGCGGTAGATTCGCTCAGACAACGACACGAAATTCAAGAACCAGTGGATGGAGGCATTCTGCAAAGAGAAAGGAATTGTACATCAGTTCACATCTGCCTACACTCCACAAATGAACGAAGTTACTGAACTAAAGAACACGAGCTTGATAGAGACAACACGAACGATGCTAGCAGACTCGAAACTGCCCTTCCAATTTTGGAATGAGGCAGTTACCGATGCATGTTACAACCTAAATCGAGTCCTGGTGGTCAAACGTCATGGTAAAACATGTTATGAGTTGCTCCAGTGACGTAAAGCTAATCTGGAGTACCTTGAGCTGTTTGGCCCACCATGTACGCTGCTGAAGAAAAAGCACTTGAGGAAGTTTAGTGAAAAGGCTGAAGAAAGGATTTTTCTAGAATACAACATACCGAATAAGAGAGTTTACAACAACTCAATGGGTCAAGTAGAAGTGTGGTGCAACATTGACGTTCGGAGATACAAACCCCCCTTGCTAGAAAAGAACCTGCATTCTTCTTCGATTATGATGGATTCTTTATGTCTTTCAACATCCTTCTCACCCCTCCTGATGATGAGTTATCGACCAAAATGATGTACAATGTCTTAAACACACCGTCACTAGACTCGACAACATCAGCTTCACAAGGTGAGTCTTCTAGTAATTCAAGGGGAGCACTGGAGGTAAGTGACGCTTCCTCTAACAATGAAGAACTGGAGAATGATTAGGTGGATCGGGAGGAATAGGATCCTACTACTGAAAGTACTCAAGCATTGGATGTTAATGCCTCTAACACTTCCGAACCTCGCACTCCAACGGCTACAGATACTGAACCAGGAATTCAAAATCTGGATTAGGAAGTAGTCATTCGCACCACTCCCGGATCTTGAATTAATGTATATCATCCTCTAGAAAACATCATAAGAGATGCACAATCGGGAGTACAGACCAGAAATCAGTCATGGAAAAAGGCTATCTTCACGACGGTGCTTATCGATGTTTTGTGTCTCAATTTGAGCCAAAATATGTAAGTGATGCCTTAAACGATGAGGCATGAGTGAGTGCCATGCAAGAATGCAGGATCAGTGTTTGTCACTTAAACACAAAGGTTTTCTCTCAAACTCACCTGGAATCACACTCGGGTAAGAATCAATAAGAGTTGATCACAATATGAAAAGTAACTAAGAACATAGAAAGATAATTTTCAAGATACTTTTTATATATTGATTCTCAACTCAAGATACAAAGACTCTTACAAGCATATGATAATCTTTATTATGAGTTACAAGTAGAACCTATATATAATACTATCTACAGTCGGATATACTTTGATACCAGCTGGGATCCTTTAGCTAAAGCCTATACTACAAGACTATAGTTAAGGTATCTTGGATAAAGTCTTATCTGAGATTTGATAGGCAGGCAACTGTACTATCATGAAAAGGTAAACAGTGGATTAAAGTATGGTCAACAACATGGTTCTTTAGGAAGAAGCCATGCCATATCAGAAGTCTGCAGCAGAGTGTTAGAGATCATACTTGTGTCCACTGGTTATAGCAGTGTCTTCCGAAGGTTAAATGGCTTCGAAGAGTAAGTACTTTGGAAGCCACTTTATACTTCAGAAGAGGCTACTTCTTCCAAGGCTTGGAGACTTCTTCATTTCATCATACTTCAGAAGTGGTCTTTACTTTATTCTTCTGAGTCTTGAACTTCGGAAGTATGCATTTGTCATCGGAAGTAGAGTTCTGTCTTCAGAAGTTGGACTTTCCCTTTGTCTTCGGAAGAACTCTACAACCTTCGGAAGTTCCATGATAAGCTTCGGAAGTCTTTGCATGCAGCACCAAAAATAACTTAAGTGATCTAGTTTTGGTTGCATTAGCCTTCTTCTTGATCCAACAAACTCCCCCTAGGCTGATGCCACCAATACTTCACTTATCTCTACTTCTCAAAACTTTCCGCACCAAGGAGAGCAAATATTTGTCTGTCTCCTTGTTCTTCCCTGATATGGTGCTGAGAAGCTTGTACAGATCCTTGGTAGATAGGAGATCCAGTCTGTCACCTTGGATAACATGTACCCTTTGTCGTTGCCCTCTGAAAAGAGTTAGTTGATGAGAACTATAATCATATTCCCATCAAACTATAGGTTCCAATTCAGGACCTTCCACCATCTGTAGAAAGGCAGCACCTTTGGTGGGAGATCTTTCCTTGTCTTCCTGAACTTCAACTCTTCTTCAATCTTTGCTATTGCAGTTAGCTCAGCTAAATGATGACTGCTGAGATGATTTCTGACGAGTGTAGCAGTTTCAGAGTTAGAGGGGTTGGAGAATGGCTTCTCTGCTAACTCGGCAATGTCAAATATGCTGGAGTGTAACAGAGAGGTTGCATTGAGTCTATTGACTTCACCATTCTCTCTTTTCACAACAAAGTTATGAGAAGGTTCATGGAACCTCCATTGGATTATCTTCCTTCTAGGCACAAGAGACTGACTAGGAATCTTGTCCTCTTTTCTTGTATCCAGCAGAGTCACTAGTTTCCTTCTGAGCTTCTTTTCTTCCTCATTTAAAGAGTCTGAATTGAGGCCTAAAAGTCTTGCATCCTGGTCCAAAGTTCCTCTAGGAAAATCAAGGAATTTATCTCTTGTGAGGGAACTTGAAGATCCATCTACATAGGTAATGTTAGCGGAGTCTTCTACACTAGAGACTTTGCTCAAAGTAGTGCAATTAGTAAGCTTCATCTTGATCGCCTTAAACTCCTCAAGGGAGAGATGTTGAGAAGGCTGAAGGGATGGTTTGGAGGGTGATTGGGTAGGTTTAGGTTCAGAGGTTCTGGCTAGTGTTTTGGGTTAGATAATAGGAAGTTTAGGTGGTTGAGGTGAGGGAGTAGTAGTGGGTAGTGATGTGGGTTCAGGGGTGAAAGTTTTAGGTTTAATGGTGAATGGTGAGGGTGAAGGTTGAGGTTGTGGTTGGGTAGAAGCAGTGAAGGTCATCCCTTTTACCCTTCTATACATCTCTTTCCTTTTCCTCAACCGGATGTCAGCCTTAATTTCACTAACAATCCGTTGGAGTGTCCTTTTAGACATAGGACCCACCTGCCTACCAGAGAAGGCAAGAGCCCGAAGATAGTCCTTCATCCAGGCTTTCTCAGTAAGCTTCTTGGAGGTAGTGACCCTAGCCTCTTCTTCTTTCTTCTTCTTCTCTCTGACTTTTTCTTTTGCAACCTTCTTCCTTCTTTCTCCATTTGTTGTTCCTACTCTTGTTGTAGAGCCAGAGGATCGTATCATCATTGTGTGGAGAGAGTTCTTGAAGATCAAAGCCTCTAGAGAGTAGGAAGTTTATCCTGTCTTTCCACAGCTGCAATTCAGCCTCCTTCTATTTCTTTTCCTTTACCTCTAAGGCCAACCTGGTTCTTCTTCAAGTCTCAGCCTGGTTGCCTTCTCCAGATCCACCAACTCCTCTAATGGTAGCAGGAGTGTTTCTTCATTGGCAGCTCCCATTTCAATGAGCTGGTCAATGATCTGCTCTCTTCTCTTATTGATGACAACCTCCTGATTGGAAGCAGCTGCTTTTGTGCTGGCAGCTAACAACTTCTCAGTCTGAAGTCTTCCTTTCTTCTTAAGTTTCTCAATCTTCTCCTCTGCATGAAGATCTTCCACAGTCATCTTCCTTTTTCCTTTATCATTTGAAGATCCTGACTGTGGTGGTTCTTGGGGAGAGTTTCTGATTGTGAGAGAGTCAGAGATGGTGTCTGAGATGGAGGTGCAATAGGAAAGTCCTCACTGCTCATTTCAGATGCCATTTCCAGGATAGCATCTGTGATGATCAGTTCCTCAGACATTTTGAACAGTCCTTCCGCAGCTTCCATTTCCGCTTTGGAAGATTCAGCTTGTTCTTCCGAGACTTTAACTTCAGCTTCGGAAGTTAAAGGAGATGTAGATTTTGTCCCAATTGTTTCAATTGCTGGGCCATCAATTCCTATTTCCCCTTCGAATTGAATCTTAGGTTTCATGAGGACCTTAGGTTGACCAACTTCTTCCATAGTGGTAGAAGGTGCAATCAGCCTTTGAAGCTCTTCTGCTCCAAAGTAGATCATTGCAGCGTCATGGCTTGGCTGCTCAAATGAAGATCTTAACAAAAACTTCGTAAAGAGTCTGTAGAGATTTTGAGCATCCTTGGATCAATCTCAAGAGTTACTTGAGATGTTTCTGGCGCAGAGATGATGGGAGAGGAAGATGTTGAAGTGGAAGGCCGGCTCTGTGGTTCCTTGTGTGATTGTCTTTGAACATTCTCCCCCTTTTTGGTAGCATCATCTTGAGAGCTAGATGAGCTGGAGGAGGAAGTCAGGGGACCTGAATAGGTACATGCCTAACAGACCTCTCTGTTATTTCTCAGCTAGTTGAGCCTTAAGATTGTCAATCTCAAGTTGCTGAGTGGCAGATCTTGCCTCTAAGTCCTAACCTGATATTCCAGGTTTGAAACTTTAAAAAGAAGATCTTGAATGAGGAGTTGCATGCTTCCCTCATCTTCTTCGAAGAATCATGAGGAGATGAGGTAACATACCTAGTATGTTCAGCTCACCACCAGATGTGGTTCTTGGCACCCTTGTTTCCCATGCTCAATGTGTCTCTTTCAGAGTCATCAAAGGGCTCGGTTGCCGTAGATTCTGTTGAGAAATGTTACCACTGCCACAAGGTCCATTGAGGCACCTTCTGTAATGGCAGCTGAATCTAAATGAGTCCCCTCCAATCAGTGGGACTTACTCCTTAGTTGGTTGCTGATGGGGGCTAGAGATAAGGGATTTCTCCAGGCTCTAGTTGATCTTGGAGAGGGTGTTGTAGATCAACTTCATTGCCATGGAGAGATGTTATCTCTTCATCAGTTTTAAACAAAAGGTTAGTGAAAGATAGGATGGGTAAACCTACTGACCCGGGACTTAGATCAATGTCTACAGGCATTGAGCCTCTGGTGGGGCTGTCCCTTGTTGGCTGCTCAGGGAGTATAGAGACTCACACTGAGGGCTTTCAGCTTGGGTTGTGGGCTCATGGGTCTGAGACTGAGGAGACTCAAGACCCAAATTGAGTCAAAAGAGAAGGATGGAGAGACCTCTGATTGAGTTGGAGCCTATGTTTCACTCTAGTCTTTTGGGTTTGAATAGGAGGGGCTTGTTCAATCAGAGTAGATTGAACAAGGGTTCGTTGGGGACGTCTCTGATAAGTGAGTGATGGGTGGAGAAAGTAGTGTTGGCATTGTAGGGGTAGTTGCTGGTGTGGGTTCATCACCTGTGGGGTTAACATGGATGTCACCACGAGCCGTTGGCTCAGTCATACCTGGAAGAAGTGCAGTATTTCTTCCTGTGAAGTGGTGGACACTCTCTTCAAAGTCTTGAAGATGGTTGGCCTCATTTGAGGAGCAGTTAGAGCAGCTGCACAGACAAGCTTGCTCTGCTCTAGTCGCAGTTGATTATGTGCTGGAGAAACCTGGGATACATGAAGAATGTGTCCTTCTGAAGATTTCCCATGAGGTTAGTCAGCACAAATCTTGAACAGTTGAAGCGAAGGCGTTTCACCAACCCATGAACAAGGCACCCAAGTTCATATGAGATTTGATCCCATCCCCTAGATTTATTCGATAAGCAGCGAAGGACCACATGTAGCAGGAACTTCCATTTGTATGAGAAGTTAAATTTGTAGAAAGTTGACCTGTTAACGTCTCCACCATATCCCATTTGGAGATAAGAATTGTCTAAATCTGTATTGGGGAATTCCGTTGGAGCGCCCTCATCATGAAGCTCTAGATGCTCCCTGATGATCTGTTCAGAAATGACCAACTCCTGGCCACAGATGCTCGATCGAATGACACGAACCCCATTTAGGGTTTCAATCTGATCATTTGCTAGAATTCAAACATATGGTTTGAGTAAATTATGGGGTTTAAAGTCAGAGCGGTGTAATAAGAATATTGGGTTAGAAAGGAGATGATATCTGAGAAGTCAGCATCTCTTGAAGAATCAAGAAGTGCGACTTGGTTGTGCTGAGAGTTGAAGGCCATTTGGAAAGTTGAATGGGGATGATTTGAGTTGGGTAAAGTTGAGTAGGAGAAATTTCTAGGGCTGTAAAATTTGCAAGTAAGAGGGTGAAGTGAATAGTCGAGATTATTTAAAAGATTGTGGAATGGCGGTAATGGGGTTAGGATAAGGTGATGTGATGGTTTCGTGGATGAAATGACATTGGCGGTAAGGTTAAAAATCAGTTAAATAGTCCGACATCATTAACAAAATCTTTGCTTTTTACAGAGTGGGGCCCAAGAAATTTACGTTACACAGTGAAATCTCTCTTCCGAGTGTAAAACATTTCCGAAGGTAACTTGTCTTCCGAAGGCAATTCTTACATCCGAAGCCAAAACTTTGCTTTTGAAGGTTAGAGTTGCTTCCGAATAGAGAGTTTGTAAGTTTCGGAAGTACATCTGATATACAATCAATCGCTTCTTTCGAGACCAAAAATTCTTCCGAGAAGAAAGTTATCCTTTGAGAAATTTTGCTTCAGAAGATATGAGAATGTCTTCTGAAGGTTAATTTCTCTTCGGAAGGAATTTACACTTAGAAAATTTCAGAGAGAATTTCTTGTAACATGGCTTAAATTGTATCGACACAAGACTTACATATTAAAAAGGTTTTCAAAAGAGATGAAATTAATCAATGTTTACAATCCCAATAGTTGTTATGAGATACTTAAACCTTTGTTCATCAAAAGCTTTGGTAAACAGATCAGCATATTGTTTATTTGAATCAACTTTAATTAACGTGATTAGATTTTCCTCATGAATATCTCTAATGAAATGATACCTGATGTCAATGTGCTTAGTCTTGGAGTGCTTCACTGGATTTTCAGTAATGGAGATAGCACTGTTGTTATCAATATGGATAGGAGTACTCATAAAGTTAAATCCATAGTCTAACATCTGATTTTAAATCCATAGCAGTTGAGCATAGCAGCTAGCAGCAACAATGTATTCAGCTTCAGCAGTTGATGTAAGACACAGGATTGTTTCTTGCATTGCCATAATACGATCCTTCCACCAAGAAATTGAATCCTCCTGATGTTGATTTGTTGTCAATATTGCAGCCTCCATAGTCACTATCAGAGTATCCATAAAGATTGAAATCCTTGTTTCTGGGATACCAGAGACCTAGTTTAGGTGCTCCCTTGAGGTATCTGAGGATTCTCTTAACAGCAGCCAGGTGAGACACCTTAGGAGCAGCCTGATATCTTGCACAAATGCAAGTAGCCAACTTGATATCAGGTCTACTTGCTGTTAGATACATCAGAGAACCAATAATTGCCCTATATTGATGTTGATCACTATCCTCCCCCTCGAGATCAGGACATAGATTATGGTTTCTGGGTATGGGTGTCTTCGCAGGCTTACAATCCTTCATTTCAAATCTTTCTAAGATGTCAGAGACATATTTAGATTGATTAATGAAGAACCCTTCCTTCAGTTGCTTTACCTGAATTCCAAGGAAAAAGTCCATTTTTTCCATGGAGCTCATCTCAAACTTCTTCTTCATAATGCTCTCAAGGTCCTTGCACATTTGGTCATTTGTGAAACCAAATATAATATCATCAACATAGACTTGTACGAGCAAAATTTCCTTTTCGGACTTTCTGATGAAGAGAGTCTTGTCAATGGTACCTCTAGTATAGCCATTCTTTAGAAGAAACTGAGACATAGTCTCATATCACAGCCTAGGTGCTTGGTGCAGCCCATATAGAGCTTTATCCAGCTTGCACACATAGTTGGGATGCTGTGGATCTTCAAATCCTAGAGGTTGTCATACATAGACTTGCCTATCTATATCCCCATATAGAAAAGCACACTTGACATGAAGTTGGTATACTGTGAAATCCTTGGATGCAGCATAAGCAAGGAAGATCGTAACTACCTCAAGTCTTGCAACTGGTGCGAAGACATCAGTATAATCGATTCCTTCCTCTTGAGTGTATCCTTGAACCACAAGTCTTGCCTTATTCTTGATGATCAAGCCTCTATCGTCTCTCTTGTTTCTGAAAACCCATTTGGTGCCTATAGGTACTTGACCAGATTGTAGCGGACAAAGGTTACATACCTTATGTCTCTTGAATTGAAGCAACTCCTCTTGCATCGATACAATCCAGCTACTATCTTTCAGGCATCTTCTACCTTCTTGGGTTCCATCTGAGATAGAAAGCATGAGTACAAACAAACATTCCCTTGATGAGTCTGTCCTCTTGTTCTCACACCCTCAGAGACATTCCCTATGATTTTCTCAGGTGGATGAGTGTTGTGAATCCTAAGACGAGGAATCACTTCCAATTGTAGAGATAGATCCAAGTTAGACATATTCTGCTCAGGAACTAGAACACTCTGTCCAGCTGCTGTTTCAAAGTCATTCAATGAGGACTGATTGAATGAATGAGAAACATCATTAATAGTTGGCTGTGAAGTAGTATTAACAGTTGCCTGTTCCTTCAAAATACTACCTCCTTCTGCCTGGTGTTGTGGTGGATCACCTGATGAGTTTTGAGGCTCAGTAGGTGACTCACTTATTGAAGTTTCACTATTCCTTGATATAGTTAGACTATCGGATCTGTGAATAGTGGAAGCTTGATGTATTGCAGCACTTGGAGAATTTGGTCTAGGTCTAGGAAGCTCAAATAGTTGATCATGAGCAGTAGCATCAGCATCATTTTGAGCACTTATTCCAACTGAAGCATTCTCATAAGAGGATTTAGAATAGTTTGGAAACAATTCTAAATCAAAGATATGATCAGGTCCATTCCCTATAACACAAGGAGTGTGCTCATTAACAACTATATTGGATGACTCCTCAAATTATTGATTCTTAATGTTGTATACTCTGTAAGCTTTAGAGCTAGAAGAGTATCCAACAAAGATAGCATCATCTGACTTTTTAGAAAATTTTGCTAAATTGTCCTTTGTGTTAAGTATGGTACACCTGCTGCCAAAGGACCTTAGAAAGCCAATGAACGGTGGCCTCTTGTTCCATAGCTCATAAGGGGTTATTCCATGAGGCTTAACTACAAGAATCTGTTCTACACATAGCATGCAGTGCTGACTGCCTCTACCCAGAATGTTAGAGGTAGTTTTGAATCAACTAACATAGTTTGAGCAACCTCAATAAGTGTCCTATTCCTCCTCTCAGCAACACCGTTTTGTTGAGGAGTTCTGGGAGCACTATATTGTCTGGCAATCCCTTTTGATTTACAGAATGAGTCAAGAACGAAGTTCTTAAACTCAGTCCCTTGATCACATCTAATTATTTTATCCTTGTGATCAATTTGATTTTCTATTTTAAGAATAAAAGATTTTATGTTTTAGCAGTTTCATCTTTAGTTCTTAAAAAGAATACCCATTTGAATCTTGTAAAATCATCAACTATCACAAGGCAATATGATTTCTTCCAATGCTCATTGTACTTGTGGGACCAAAAAGATCCATGTGCAATAAGTGCAATGGAGTAGTGATAGAGTTAACATATATGGATTTATGAGATGTCCTGTGTTGTTTCCCTTTCAGGCATACAACACAGTTGTCTTGGCAGAAAAACTCCTTTTTAGGCAAAGCATATACCAAGTTATTTTTAGCCAATTTATTCATTGTCTTAAAATTTACATGACACATACATTTATGCCACAGTGTTGACTCATCATTATCAGCTTTGGAAGAAAGCATGATACTTCACCCATTGGGGAAGCATTGTTCATATCAAGCTTTTACATATCCCCTTTCCTGGGAGATCTAAGAAGCACCAATTCTGGTGGAATTATCATCCCTGGTTGAGGATAATGCACTCATGTTCTGTGAAAAGCATTTGGTGCTTTTGATCACAGAATTGAGAAACACTTAACAGGTTGTGTTCAAGCTGCTTGACAAAGTTAACTTTGACAACAGTTAACATACCATTGGATATACTCCCTCTGCCAGAAATATATCCTCCAGCCTCACCTCCAAACTGGACAGGAACTCCATCATAATGTTGAAATTGTTGAAGGAGAGATCTGTTCCCTGTCATGTGCCTGGAGCATCCACTATTTATAAGATGAGATTTCAGTTTTGTTTGGAAACCCAAGCTTTATTGGTCCTGGGCTCTTCCAAAGATAATGACATGAGTGAACCAAATGATATGCATGGGGGTCAACAGAGGTCTTTGAAGAAGAGGTTTGGGCTGCAGCATCTTCCTTGATCTTCCAGTCCACCCTCTGGCAGATCTTGGAGGACGAGCTTGTTGAAGCTTTTGCAGCATGGTCTTCTTCCGAAGCTTCTTTCTTTTCGGAAGAAGTCATCACCACCTTTTTCTTTTGAAGCAATCTTCTTCTAGGATAGTTTCAAGGGAGCTTTCTTGTTCTTCCGAACCTTAGTAGCTTTTGCTTCCGAAGCCATTTTCCCTTCGGAAGAAGGAGTTTCTTCCGAAAGCAACTTGGCTTTGGAAACTAGCTTTCCCTTCTTCAACTCTTGAACCGTATGGAAGGGTCCAAATGTGAATCCTTCCCTGACTCCTTCTTTTCTAACATTATTTGCATAATGTGTGCTTGTAGGATTGTAGTAACAATCTTTTGCCATATGATTTTGCAGGCCACACATGATGCATGCAATGTTAGCCTTTTGGGAAAGTGAGGGTTGCTGTTTCTTGGTTTTCTTCTCATCGTCAACAACTTTTCCCTTTAACTTCTGATCCTTAGGTAGGACAGGAATGTTGGTATTACATTCCTTTCCTGAATCAGAAGTACCTAACACTTGGAATCCAGCTGAGACAAAGACACCCTTCTGCTTGGGGTCAATTTTCAGTTTGGATTCAGCCACTTTCTTAGCAGTTCTCCAAGAAGCTTAAGCTCTGCTTCTTCTAGCTTAGTGGTTAGGATTTGATCATCACAGGAGGCGATGGGTATATCTACCTGTTCCTTTCCTGTGGTGGCCACTATTGGTTCCTCATCCTTTAACTCTGGAAAGAAAGGTTTAGCAGTTGGAACCTCTTGCTCTTCAGTACCACATCTAGGCTGTCTAATAGACTCATAGGAATATGGTGAAACTATTTCATTGGTTCCCAACCCTTCTTTGCTCTGATAACAGAGTTTGGAATGGGAGGATGATGCAAGAATAGCTTGGAAGTTTTGCTCAGAGATAGCATGCTTCCTGGCCTGAGCCTCAGCTTTGACAAGCTGGGCTTGAGCCTCAGACAATTTGGATATCAAATCCTTGAGTTGAGTCTTGTAGTTGGTGTGTTCATGTTTCAAAAGAGATACAGTTTTCACCAACTCATCAATTTTCTTTTGATTGTCAGATTCAGCTCTTCTAAAATCAGATTTTAAAATATTTAAAGACTCAATCTCAGATCTAATTTCCATATTGTAATCCTGATAGAGTTTAACTTTAACTATATAGGCTGGAGTGCAGAGATGTTCATATACTTGGGCATCATCTGTTCCGGCCATGAGAGCTGGAGCAGGAGTCATATCCTGTACCATGAAGCTCCAGTCAACTTCTTGAGCCATTGCGGCTGTTTCAGTCGACTTCTCAGTGGGCTTTGAGGTTGAGGGATGTGTGGAGGCCTGTGGGGTTCCCGGATTGGTCTTGGGAGCCTTGCATTCCCTTGCAAAATGACCCAGTTTGTTACAGTTGTAACACTTTGCCCTGGTGTTGTCGAACCCGGACTTGCTGGTAGTTGGGTTTGGAGGGAAATGCCTTCTAGTTCTTTTAAAGAATTTCTTTGCTCTGTAAGTTAAAAGAGCCATCTGCTGGACAATGTCCACGTACTCTACATCATCTGGGCTAAAACAATGAAGATCAGCAATGCAGTATTGAAAATCTCCTGAGTGTCCACCTCCTGATACAAAGGCACAACTATCCTGGAAGGGATTGTGTTGAGCCTGTTGAGACCATGGAGTCTTAGGATAAGTGATGTAGGTACCAGAAGTGTAGGATGGCTGCTGATAATTCAGGAAATGCTGAGGTTGAGGGGTTAATGAGCCTTCAGCAACCATTAAAGCATTGCTAGCAGAAAGACTCATGGTTCTGCTTGTTTGGTGGCCTTTCTTACTCTCCATCTCTAGACGGTATCCATCAAGGATGCCATAGAGCTCAGTCATGGAAAGAGTATTCAAGTTTTTTGTTCTCTTGATAGAGACACAGTAGAATGTCCACTCATTTGGAAGAGCACTCATGAACTTTCTGGTGAGATCTCTAAGTTTAGGAGTGATCTTCACAGACTGAAGGGAAGAGATAAGATCCATGTCCCTGAAGTACCGCTGGCTGAGGGTCTCTCCGGCAATATGAGTGAAGTTCACGAACTGCTGCTTCAGTGAGTCCTTCTTTGAGTCGTTGGAGCAAGAATACATCTGAGCAAATGCATTAAACAATTCTTTGGCAGTCTTGCAATGCTCAAACCCCACCATAATAGAGTCTGGTATTGCAGTCATGAGAATAGTCATAGCATTGCTATCGATGTCCATCTTCATTCTGTCTTCATCAGAATAGTCCTCGATAGCTTTCTCTATCATGGCACCGTCTCCACCAGGTGAAGCCACCTTTGCCTTGTACGGTCCATTAACAATGGAGTTCAACATTTTGCTGTCTTGGTATCTGATGAAGCCTTCCATTCTTCTACTCCAAGACCTAAAGTTTTCCGGGGTGATGATGGGTGCTTTGGTCATTGTCCCCATCTCTACTTCAGATTTGTTGAGGGCCATTGAGTGAGTGGGTGGTAGGGAGGAGTGAAAATAGATTGATTTTGGATGGTTAGATCACGCAATCAAGAGCCTGAGAAGCTCTGATACCAATTGCAGGATCGGTGTTTGTCACTTAAACACAAAGGTTTTCTCTCAAACTCACCTAGAATCACACTCGGGTAAGAATCAATAAGAGTTGATCACAATATGAAAAGTAACTAAGAACACAGAAAGATAATTTTCAAGATACTTTTATATATTGATTCTCAACTCAAGATACAAAGACTCTTACAAGCAGATGATAATCTTTTTTATGAGTTATAAGGAGAACCTATATATAATACTCTCTACAGCCGGATATACTTTGATACCAGCTGGGATCCTTTAGCTAAAGCCTATACTACAAGACTATACTTAAGGTATCTCGGATAAAGTCTTATCTGAGATTTGGTAGTCAGGACATGTCCCTGACTTACCTTTTGTCACCAACTAAAGTTGCAATTGTACTATCATGAAAAGGTAAACAGTGGAATAAAGTATGGTCAACAACATGGTTCTTTAGGAAGAAGCCATGCTGTATCAGAAGTCTACAGCAGAGTGTCAGAGACCATACTTCTGTCCACTGGTTATAGCTGTGTCTTCCGAAGGTTAAATGGCTTCGGAAGAGTAAGTACTTCAGAAGCGACTTTATACTTCGGAAGAGGCTGATTCTTCCAAGGCTTGGAGACTTCTTCATTTCATCATACTTCGGAAGTGGTCTTTAGTTTATTCTTCTAAGTCTTGAACTTCGGAAGTATGTATTTGTCTTCTAAAGTAGAGTTCTGTCTTCGGAAGTTGGACTTTCCCTTTGTCTTCGGAAGAACTCTACAACCTTCAGAAGTTCCATGATAAGCTTCGGAAGCCTTTGCATGCAGCACCAAAAATAACTTAAGTGATCTAGTTTTGGTAGCATTAGCCTTCTTCTTGATCCAACAAAGAAGAACTCCTACAATTCAAGAAGTTAGGAGTTTGGACACTGGTGGATAGACCAAAAGGTGCTAAGGTCATTGGCACTAATGGGTCTTGAAATGCAAGAAAGATGATCAAGGGGTCATAATTCGAAACAAGGCTTGACTTGTCATTCAAGGTTTTAGACAAGTCGAAGGAATCGATTACAATGAAGTGTTTGAACTTGTGGCTAGAATGGAAGCAATCCGTATCTTCCTAGCCTATGCATCTTACATGAAGATCAAAGTTTATCAACTAGATATCAAGAGTGCATTCCTTCATGGGGAATTCGTGAGACAGTGTATGTCAATCAACCTGAAGGATTTGAGGATCCTTACCATCGGGATCGAGTTTACAAGCTAGATAAGGCTCTTTATGGGCTCCATTAAGCCCCAAGAGCATGGTATGAGAAACTCTCAACACATCTTGTGAAACACGGGTTTCGCATAGGAGTTATTGACTTCACACAGTTCATTAAAGAAAAGGATGGCGACTTACTGCTAGTACAGATTTATGTGGATGACATAATCTTCGGTTCCAAAAACAAAGAGTTATGTAAGGAATTTGAATTTGTCATGAAAGAAGAATTTAAGATGAGTGCAATGGGGGACATAAAGTTTTCCTCGGATTACAGGTGGATCAGACACCAAAAGGAATCTTCCTGCATGAGACTAAATATGTAGGGGATATCCTTAGTCGGTTTGACATGGAGAATGCTTCAGCTGCTGGAACTCCACTTGCCACGAACCACGATGTGGCACTCGAAGAAAATGGTGATTTGGTTGATGCTAGAACGTATAGAGGAATAATTGGATCGCTAATGTATCTCACAAGGTCTCGTCCTGATATCATGTATGTGACATGTCTGTGTTCCGGATATTAGGCGAAACCGAAAGTCAACCATCTAATTGGTGTTAAAGGGATTTTCCGTTATGTGAAGGATACTCCAACACTCGGGTTGCGGTATCATCATGACGATGATTTTGAGCTTACAGCGTATAGTGACTCGGATTTTGGAGGCTTCAAAATGAACTACAAGTCAACGTCTGTAGGATGCCAATTTTTGGGGAGAAGATTAGTCACCTAGCAGTGTTAGAAGTAGACATCAGTTGCTCTGTCAACTTGTGAAGATGAATATGTTGCTACTGCAAGTTGCTGTTCGTAGATAATTTGGATTCAACGACAAATGCAAGACTATGGTTTGCAATTCTCTAACACTCCTATCTATGTTCATCATTCTGCTGCTATAGCTGTAACAAAAATCCAATCCAACATCCTAAAACTAAACACATCAGCATTAAGTATGTAGATACATGTGTCCCTAGTTTCTGGTCTTAATGTAATATCTTTGTATTGTCTTAAACTTATGTAATTGTAATTGTACAAGTACTTAATGTAATACAATATGTGGTTATGCTTAATGTTGAATATTTCATTGGTTGGTATGTAATAACGCTTATTAACTTGACTATATAGGTTGTGGTTGTTTGAATACTATCTAAATCAATTAATGACTATGAAACATATTCAAACTTAATCATGTGAAGTTCTCATGTGATTGGCCCATGCTAATGGACCATACACATGAACAACTTCATGCTAATGAAGCAATCGTACGAATGAACCAGCAGACTGGATTAGTCGCATGATTGAAACATGAGATTGACTCAATCGCACGACTGAACACTCAGTCGTGCGAATGGATCAACTGTATGACTCAATCGCACGACTGAACCATGCAAATGGTCCAGTCACACGATTGAGAACCTTAACCTACAAATACCACTTAATTCATGGAAAAACTAGACACTTCGAATATCTTGATACCCAGACGTACCCTAGCCGTCCAAAGACCTCAAATAACCTGCTCCAAGTTCAATGATCGCAGCAGATCAATTGCTAATCGTTCTTAACGTTTAGATTCAATCCTTAATTGATTCTACGTGCGTTCTCACTGATTGGATCGCCAATCAAATAGGATTCCGCACTATTTGATTCGGTATACGCGTAAATCTGTTAGTATTCGTCGAGTACATGATCCCAAACAAGCGGTATGAAAGCTTTGGCTCTAGATTACGTGTTATTCAATCATTTTGATATAAAAATTGTGTTTTTTCGCTCAAAAACGAAATCTTTTGTGTCAAATCGTGTTTTAGATGTCTTCTGATCGTAATGTTAAGTTTTTTCCGGCATAGGGCAATTAGGGTTAGCAAAAATTCGTGTTTGTGCGTTTGAACACCTTAAACCTAGAAATTTTCGAAATTTAGCAGGTTCAGTCACACAATTGACTCAATCGCACGATCGAGGTCATACACATTCCCCATATGCATGATTGGACTCAGTCGCACTTCCATTCGTTCGACTGAGAAGACTATTCGCATTGTTCATCCGCATTTGTTCATTCAGCCGACCGAGTCATCCGCATTAGTTCAGTCGCACGATTGAACCATCCGCATAGTTCAATCACCCGAATAGCCTAATCTCACAACTTCATTCGCACTAATTAAAAAGTTTGGTTAAAAGTTAAAGTTAATGGCAATGGAAGACCAATATTCAGCCTTTACGGTAGGGAGAGACTCACGTATACAAAATTTACTGCTACTGGAGAATGAGGTGGGGAATCACAACAAACCCCCAAAGCTGATCACGTTAGATGAATATCCACAATGGAAACAACGTTTTGAGATATACTTAACGGAGTAGATCCAAATCTGTGGGAGTCTATAGAGTTAGGGTATAGCATGCCTATAGGAGCTGATGGTGTCAAACTCACACTTGGTGAAATACAATGCAGGGAAAAAAGTTTATGCTTTGCTTACTCAGTCAATTCCGAAGGATGTTTTCCATCATTTCTCGGAATATACTCATCAAAAGAAGCTATGGGATACATTGGAGAAAAGGTATGACGGAAATGCATCATTGAAGGTCATAAAGGCTAAGGCTTTAAAGAAGGAGTTTGACAACTTCTCCTCGATGGGAAAAGAAAGCCTAGATGAGGTGATCGATAGATTCTACCACTTGATGAGTGAGATGCACACTCATGGAGTATCGACGTCAATGGAGGACAAAGTGTCCAATTTTGCAGGCAGGCTGCCGGAGAAATGGGTGTCGTTTGTCTCTAATCTCAGAAAGAATGGTATGCTAACAAAGTTAGATATCAATGACTTCATTCTGAAACTGAGAGAAGAAGAACTGAGGATGAAGTACAGAGCTCAAAAGTCTTCATATGATCAGAACCCAGCGCTCTACAACGTGACTCTTCAAGCCAAGACATCTGGAGCACCTCTTCACACAGCTTTTGTATCAAGCTCGTCTGGTCCCTCACCAGCCTCAACTTCAGGGTCAGAAACATCAGGGTCGTCTAGTACCCAATACATTGCACCTAAAGCAAATGCAGCAAAGCTGAAGACTGAGAACTTCGGCAATATGACATTTGAGGTAGCTAAAGAGAACATGGATGTCTTAGCTGCGCTAGTCCACTCCTATGATGGACTAATTGCTGGAAAGATTAGGAACTACCATTTGGCAGATGAGGATTATGAGCAGGTTGAAGAAACAGTGTTGGAGCAGATGGAGATAATGTGGGCCTTAGCCAGTGCAGTTCGGAGACCTAAGAAGTTTGTCAAAAAGACCGGACAAAATTTGATTCATACTAAGGACACTACCTTTGGCTTTGATAAATCCAAGGTAACTTGCTTCAACTGCGAAGAGAAAGGGCACTTCAAAAGGGAGTGCGTGAAGCCAAAGAAGACTGGAAATGGGAATCATTTCTCCTCCTTCAATCAAGAGGAGAAACCCACTAGCAGTCCTACTTCATCAAACAAGGATCCAAAGCCTTGACCGCTCATGATGATGAAGGACAGGACTAGAGCTTTCGGTTTGTCTCACCAGGAGCATCCAATATCACTAGTGTGGAGGATATCGATGATGACTCTGCCAGTGAAGGAGATATAACAGTCGAACTTGTGATGTCAACATAAGAAGAAACTGCACCAGTGGTCACCTACCTGCCTGAAGATGGGAAAACTACTACAACATCAGAATCACCATCTCCAGAAACATCAGATTTTGCATTGATGGCTGATTCTTCAGAAACCACTTAGGTAAGTACTACTGACCAACTCTTTAATAATCAAGTTTGTTCTTCTTGTAATAAATTTAGGGAAAGCATTGATATAAAATTTGCTAGGTTATTAGATCATAATGATAATTTAGTAAAGGACCTAGAACTATGCACTGAAGCTAACAGAGTTTTAAAACAAAATAAGCATAGTTACAAAGGAAAGATAGACCTTTTGAACAAACAGCTTAGGGAAACAGAAGTTGTAGTCTTTAGCCAAGCTAATGACATTAGGTAATGTCTAAACTCCCTAGAGGACACTAAGAAACAAAAAGCAGTTTTAGAAGTAGAAATTAATCCCCTAAATCAAAAGCTGCATAGTTGGACTAGTTCTTCACACATAGTCCAAAACTTAGTGAGAGAGAGAGAAACAACGGGGAGGGATTGGGTTATAAAGTGGTTCCACCACCACATGAGATCTTGATGAACACAGTATGTAAACCAATTAATGATAATCCAATCAAGGATCATGTAGTGTCTACTCCTCTTGTAAGTGATCTAGATTCCACATGTTCATCAAATGAATCTGACACTAAACAAAAGGAGGCCACTTCAAAAGAAAAACGTAAAATGCCTTGTATTAATTTGGACAAAGAGTTTGAAAAGGTTAGTATTAAGTCTGGTTCAAAAAGTGTGAAATCTGAACCTAAAAAAACCGCTAAACGTTAACCCATCACGTGCATCATGTCTAAATCCATAAAATAGAAAAGAAAAAGATGTTAAAACTGATAAAGAAATTAACTTTGTTAAACTAGACAAAACATCTAAACAATCAGAGTCAAAACCCAAAAAAAGTAAGGTCACCCCGGTGTCATATACATCTCCACAGAAATAGGTAAATCGTAAAGTCGAAAGCAGACCTTGTTACAGCTGTGGAGAGTATGGACACATTGCGTCTCATTGTCCTTACTATCAAACACCGAGGAGGAAAGTTGAACATCCTGAACAAAAACCTAGCTCTTTCAAGAGGAACTCAGTGATGCCACCTAAAAGAGATAGTGAACCTAAAGTTCAACACATTAGCTGGTCGTCTGTTTATCATAAACAGACCTTACATAAAGCTGGCTTATGGAAGGAGAAATCAACCTCATTGTCTGATAATGAGAACAAGAAAAAATCTGAGCTTCCCTCACCCTTGAATGGTCATAGGCTTACCTTTACGATGTGTGATGGGTCTGGAAGCCCAAGCCAGTGAAGGCTTGGGTCCCTAACATGAACTAATGTTTTCAAATTGAATGTGCAGGGTGTTCGATATAGTGCTGAAACCAACACGTGGATCATGCACAGCGGAGCATCCAGGCACATGACAGGGAATAGGAATCTCTTATCAAATGTCAAACAGATAAAAGGAGGTCATGTTTCATTTGCTAGAAATAAAGGTGGGTACATCACAGCTCAAGGGGAAGTAGGTAATCAGAAAGTGAAGTTTGACAAGGTAAACTATGTTCAACAACTTCAGAATAACTTGCTTTCTGTTTCTCAAATTTGTGATAAAGACTTTAAGGTAGTGTTTGACAACAAGAAGTGCTATGTCCTCAAGAAGGACTACATCATCCAGGAGGATCAACTTTTAATGTCTGCCTCAAGATATAAGGACCTTTATGTCTTGGATCTATCGAAGGCCTCCACAACGGATCATAAAGTTCAGTGCTTCTTGTCAAAAGCTACAGAGAAGGAATCCATCTCCTGACATAGGAGAATGGGACACATTAATCCACGGAAGATAAATCACTTGATCCAGAATGATCTAGTGAGAGGAGTTAACATCAAAAACTTCAAACTTCCAGATTTCTGTATTGCATGCAAGAAGGGAAAACAGACGAAAAAGTCTCATCAGATGAAGAAAGTTCACTCTATCGAACTTCCTCTTGAACTTCCTCACACGGATCTGTTTGGTCCAGTCAGTACAAGAAGCATCACAGGCGACTTGTACTGCTATGTAGTTACTCATGACTACTCAAGATTCACTTGGGTGATGTTCTTGAAATCCAAATTAGAAGCATTTGAGTCATTCAAGGAGTTAGTAACTACTCTGGAGTCCCTATACAAGTTAAAGGTACGTCAATTGTGCTCAGATAATGGAACCGAGTTCAAGAATCAATGGATGGAGGCTTACTGCAAGGAAAAGGGAATTATGCATCAGTTCATTTCAGCCTACACTCCTCAGACGAACGGCGATGCTGAATAGAAGAATTGCAGCTTGATAGAGACGGCATGGACAATGCTAGCAGACTCAAAACTGCCTATCCAATTCTGGAATGAAGCAGTTGCAAATGCATGTTATACACTAAATAGAGTTCTGGTAGTTAAACGCCATGGAAAGACGTGCTACGAGCTACTACAACGATGTAAACCATATCTACAGTATCTCGAGCCGTTTGGCGCTCCCTGCACCCTACTGAAAAAGACTCGGGAAGGGAAATTCAGCGAAAAGGCTGATACAGGTATCTTTCTAGGATACAACATACCGAACAAGAGGGTCTACAACAACTCAACGGGTCAGGTAGAAGTATGGTGTAATGTTGATGTTCAGAGATACACCACACCACCTGTTGGAAAAGGGCCCGCCTTCTTTTTCGACTATGATGGATTCTTCAAGTCCTTCAACATACCACTCTCCACTTCTGATGATGAGTTAGCTACAAAGATGATGTATGATGTTCTAAACACACCATCTCAGGAATCTACATCATCCAACGTACAAGGTGATCCAGCTACCAACTCAGGGGGAGCACTTGCAGACAGTGACACTTCCTCTGATGAAAAAGCTATGGAGACTGATTAGAACAACCAGGAGCAACAGGTTCCTCCTATAGAAAGTCCACAAGCATCTAACATTCATGCCTCTACGTCTTCGGAACCTCAGACTCCTACTGCCTCAGATACTGAACTGAATGTTCATAATCTTGATTCTAAAGTAGTTTTTCCAACCACTCCTAGATCACGACTAAATGTGTATCATCCTCTGGATAATATCATTGGAGATGTGAGATCAGGAGTTCAGACCAAAAACTAGTCGTATTCTGCTGATTATGCCTCAGTGATGGAAAAGGGTTATATTCATAATGGTACATATTGTTGCTTTGTATCTCAGTTTGAGCCAAAGTATGTTAGTAAAGCCCTGAATGACGAGGCATGGGTGAGTGCCATGCAAGAAGGACTTCTTCAGTTCAAGAAGTTAGGTGTATGGACTCTGGTCGATAGACCTAAAGGTGCTAAAGTCATTGGTACAAAATGGGTCTTGAAATGCAAGAAAGATGATCAAGGCGTGATCATCAGAAATAAGGTTCGACTTGTTGTCGAAGGATTTCAACAAGTCAAGGGCATTGACTACAATGAAGTGTTTGCACCCGTGGCAAGAATGGAAGCAATCCGCATCTTCCTTGCCTATGCATGTTATATGAAGATTAAAGTTTATCAACTTGATGTGAAGATTGCTTTCCTTCATGGTTAAATAAGAGAGACAGTGTATGTCAGTCAACCCAAGGGATTTGAGGATCCATATCATCGGGACAAGGTTTACAAACTCGAAAAGGCTCTATATGGGCTTCATCAAGCTCCTAGAGCCTGGTATGAGAAACTCTCGACTCACTTTGTGAAACACAGTATTCGCAGAGGTGTCATTGATTGTACACTGTTCATAAAAGAAAAGAATGGAGATCTACTGCTTGTTCAAATCTATGTCGATGACATAATCTTTGGTTCAAAGAATGAAGATCTATGTAAAGTGTTTGAAGCAGTATTGAAGGCTGAGTTTGAGATGAGTACCATGTGCGAGATGAAATTCTTTCTCGGGTTACAGGTGGATCAGACACCAAAAGGGATTTTCCTACATCAGACCAAGTATGTAGGAGATATCCTCAATCGGTTTGACATGGAGAATGCTTCCACAGCTGGGAATCCACTTGCTACAAACCATGATGTAGCACCTGACGAGAATGGTGATCTGGTCCATGCCACCATGTACCAAGGTATGATGGATCTCTCATGTACCTCACTGCCTCAAGACCTGATATCATGTACGCAACATGTTTATGTTCAAGATATCAAGCAAAGCCAAAAGTTAACCATCTGATAGGGGTCAAAAGGATCTTTCGTTATCTGAAGGGTACTCCAACACTTGGGTTGTGGTATCCTCATGACGATGACTTCGAGCTGACAGCATATAGTGACTCGCATTACGGTGGCTTCAAGATGAACTACAAGTCTACATCAGCGGGGTGTCAGTTCTTTGGGAGGATATTAGTAACATGGCAGTGTAAGAAGCAGACCTCGGTTGTTTTGTCAACCTGTGAAGCTGAATACGTTGCTGCTGCAAGTTGCTGTTCACAAATCATATGGATTCAACAGCAAATGCGGGACTACGGTTTGAAATTCTCTTCTACTCCTATTTTTGTTGATAACTCTGCTGCGATTGCAGTAACAAAAAATCCGGTCCAACATCCTAAGACCAAACACATCGGTATAAAATATCACTTTATACGTGATTGCTTTGAAAAGAACTTAATCGATGTGATTAAAATAGATACCAATTTTCAATGCGCTAACCTCTATACAAAGGCTTTTGACAAACCATGTTTTTTATATCTGTTAGAGGTCAACGGCGTTAAAAAGAAAACTGATGTAATTCCCGATGATGATCACGTATAGTCCGATGAGTCTTGTTCATTTTTTTAATTTTTATTATATTTATTTATTTGTTTAATTTTAAGTAGTTTAATTACATTAATGTTATTCGGTCGCCTATTAAAATCCTAAAAAGCAAAATCGGTTACGGTTTTAGAATTTTAGGCGGAGAATAGGTCAGTAACATTAACAAAAAGACAAAAAAACGAGGGAGAAGGAGAGGCTAGCTGATAGAAAGTAGATCGTGTCTGTGATACCGATTCTGACTTTGGAAAATGATAGTACACAGGTACAAAGAAAGATTAAATGAAATAAGGTGCAAAGTTCAAAGTATAAGTCTGTGTAGTCTGAGCAATATAAAAGGAAAAATGATAGTAAGACTAGCTACTACTATGGTAACACAAAGAAAGTAGACCTAGAGGTTGTTTGACCACAGATGATATGTCAATAGATTCAACACAATAGATGATCAGACCTTATTGGTGATTTCAAGAACAAACTAAGTTGTTCAACGAGCTATGGGTTAACATCTTATCCCTGGTTAACACAATCAACAAATTCCAAAAAGGGGTGACGAGCAGAATAAACGTCACTAATGTGTGCGTAAGACCAATGTACGAGCAAAAGCAATCGAACTAATAACTCACGTTGTTGGTGAGAACTATGCAAAAAGATTAAAAATTGATCAAACAATGAGATAGGTTATGTGTCTGTCTGCTGTGCGATGGCACTGACCTGAGGATAAGCATAACCTATATATTCTAGACCTCATTGTTGTTTACCGCCTCTCTGCTGTGTGGTGGCACTAACCTGAGGCTTGGCTTCTCTCTGAAAGTTCTAAGAATAGTTTCTTCTTGAAAACTACCCTGAAACCACTCAAAAAGCATGGGATCCACAAATGCTTGTTGAAATAATCAAACCCTAAACTATCACCAATCTGTGTCAAAAGTCAGTGTATGGATTTAAGAGGACAAGTATACTGACAATCATCGTGGCTACAATTCTTGAAAGTCCAAATCAAGGTGGGATCTATTAGTACTAGTATGATTTCCTAAACATGCTAACGACTTTAGACGAAAAACAAGAATTGAGCATCAAAAGGTGTTTGATAACATGTCCCAAATGATTTGACTTGCCTGTATGATTCCAATTTGAATTGGATGGTCAAAAGTAGTTGAAGCTACCTATTCTGGAACTGAATCCATTAGATTTCTATCTTAGGATTTATACCTCACTCCAAAAAAATCAAAAACAAGTTTAGTTTTGTATTTCTGTTTAGGTCTTTTATTTTATTTCAATTTAGTCAATTTAGTTTGTTTAATACCGGACTACATCATGGAATTCATTAGGGGAGTTAATCATCTAAAAAGGGTCACGTCTGAGGTGACCACACGTGCTTTTCAACAGTAAAATCAGTCATGTCTGAGATGACAAATTTGTTTAAAAGGATCACGTCGGAGGTGGTCAAAAGTTTTTCAAGTTAAAATGATCATATCTGAGATGATCAAATGCACATAAAGTTTAATCAAAAGTTAAAAAGGGTTAAGTGAGAAATGGTCATAAAGTCAAAATCATGAGTATGATCCAATAGCACGACTAGACCATGAGTATGGACCTACTGTGCGACTGGACCATACTCATGCACTAAACAACCGAATGGCACATGAGTATGGACCATTCACCTGAATAGCTTATCAGAACAGCCATTCGACCGAATGAAAGTGTGCGAATGAGTTAGTCGCCCAACTGAATGTAATCGACTGAGCAAATCGCACGACTGAGGTCCATTCACTAAAATCTTATGAAATGGTGCCCTAATTTTAAGAATCTCGACCCACACAAGAACCAAACCATTTACTGGACAAATAACCTAACTAAACTGAGTAAAAATTTGAAATTAAAGTTATTAGGTTATTAGTTAAGTGATTGCAAGTCTAAAGAACCATTACACAACGTCTAATTTCAAGAATTGGTTAAAATTCGAATCTCAGTCGACCGAACAGTGGGTCATGCGACTGGATGCTAGGATGAACTCCAATCGCACGATTGAGCTGATCGAATGGATCAATCGGCCAAATGGATCATACGTATGAGTTCAGTCGGTCGACTGAACCAATCGCAGGATGAGTTAACCGATTGAACTCAGTCGCCTGCTCTGTCACCTGACTGAATCCAGTCGCATGCCAGGACAACCGACTGAACACATTCGCATGGTTCAATCGCATGAATGAACTAGAATGAATTCAACCAAGTTAATTAGAACTGATTTGTATCGTGTGGTTAGCTAATGGTTATGTGTTTTGTGTTACAGATTGATGGCAGAGAAATGGTCCATCAACCCCAAGCACAACATCTGTGCTCACTTAGACTCCACAACTCGAAATGGTGCCGAGTTTGCAGGGATCATCTCTTTCCTCAAGCGATCAAGGATCCACAAGGTGATATCTACACCATGCACCCCTTACAGGTCTATACAATAGGCCTTCTGGCAAATGCATCGGTTGATTGATCGCGTGAGACGTATAGCATAAGGAGTTCAATCTTTGGATTGGATAAAGAGATCACCAATGAAGACATTCATCGTGTACTTGGGTTGGGAGATGATACAGACCACCCCACCAGACTTCACCCACTGATGGTGAGAGGGTGTTTCATGCGGATGAAGTACGCTGGGGATATCAATGCAAGGGTGCTTAACAAGAGCAACCTGTGTCCCGAGTACAAGTACTTGGCACACGTCATCCTCAAGTGCCTGGCGTCACGAAGGGGTGGGTTCGATGATCTATCAGACCAGATTCAAATGCCTACGTGGCACTAGTGCTGAACCACCCTTTCAGCTTTTCTAGCATGATCTTCTTCTACCTGATAGAGAACTTGGAGGTGAAGGGCAAAGAGGGTTTCTACATGTACCCTAGGTTCTTACAGATGATCTTTGATGAGAAGCTGCCCACATGCCAAAGGAGAGCCACGACGCTGTGCATCAGATATTATGGATGATACGACACTGGGTCGTATGAAGGTATATCAAGGAAAGCAGCCATCTGGCCAAGGTGGACTACGTGGCGCCGGGGAGGCGTAAATGGCGTCATGTAGAAGATGATTCAGATGTCGAGCAGCTAGAGCTACTTGAAGACGGCTCCGACGATGACGACAGCGGTCATGGTGGAGATGCAGGGCCCACTCAACCGAGGGCCCCCACTGCTGATATAGCATCTCCAGCATCCACCCTAAACCCTAAACCCAATCCTCACCACTCCACCACCACCTTCATCTATACCACCCCCAATCCTTACCACTCCACTACCACCTTCATCTATACCACCCCCAATCTTCACCATCCCACCACCACCTTCATCTATACCACCCCCAATCTTCACCACTGCCACCACCAGCACCACTAGCCACCATGTAGGACCATCATCTTACCCCTCCTATCCATCTGGATCCTCTCTACCTCCTAGTGGGGTAGAGGAACAACTCTCGGCACTTAATCGTATGGTGCTGAAGCTGTTGGCAGCCAACGATGAGAAGACTGCCCAGATTCGTCTGCTAGTAGATCTTACTGCTACACAATCTCAGCAAATATCTCAGCAGGGTCAGCTGATTGAGCAGCAGGCACAGCAAATTGCTGCACAGAGCTCAGAGGTGTCTCAACTCCAGGAGCAACATGTCCAATCAACCAAAAGGATAGAGGAGTTGGAGACTACCAACAAGACCATCATGTTGAGGCTCAAAGGATCTAAAGAGGAGCCACTAAAGATCAAAGATAGAGATGGAGATGATGGTGATGATGATGGCAGTGATGATGATGATGGTGATGAGCAAGGAGATGATATCTATGTTGGAGATGATGCTGATGATGATGTTCATGATGATGATGAGGATACATCTGCTGCAGGTGCCACATCTACAGGTGAAAGGAGGAGCAAAAGGACTCAAGACCAAGGTGCCTCCACTTCAGCCCCGTTAGTAGAGGAGCATATGATACAAGACAAGAGTAATACTTAGTTGTTTATGTTATTTAAATCATATGTATTTGAATCTTGTATCAAATTAATGTAATGAATATTATATCTAATGTTGATGTTTATTGCTTTGATTGGTTGATTAATGGTTGATGTGTTACATGTTTTTAAATCAAGCAGATTCAAACTTCTAGAGAGATGAATATGATGTTGCTCCCCTCTAACAGATCAAGACTCAGCTCACAATGATTCTTGATGTGCAGGGTATTGTCAAGAGATCAGTGAATTACACTCCTGAAGAAGGAGAGATAATTCATGATCTCACAGACGAGCAGCTTGCAGAAATCTTCCGACTCAATCCAGATGAGATCGTGAAAGATGCTCCAACAGTCCAAGTTGAAAGTGACGATGAGCTCAACGATGTGATGAGATCGAGATAGACGATGTCACAGACCAACACTATCCAGAGTACACTGACATTGAAGGTAATGTCGTTCCCAATCTGGGCGACAACCTTGTCAATGAAACTTTGAGACTCTAGATAGAATGGAAGAAGATTCAAACAAGAAAGAAGACACAGCCCAAGCCTTAAAAGCTAAAATTAATATCAGAAAGGCTGAGTGGGCTGCATGCTTTGAAGAAATATGAGCCCAATGCGGTGCTTCAACATCAACTGCCTACACCAAGCTGTATAAAGTGAAGAAACATCAAAAGGTGTCGGGCAAAATAATAGCATAGGCATATTTTGAAGATCTCAACGTTTATGCAGTTAAACGTAAGAAAGGGATTGACTATTTTAGGTTTTCTCATGACCTGAAGACTCTTCCGAGATTTGAGCTAAACCAGTTAGCAAAGTTAAAATTGCTATACGCTGACCCAAGTAAAATGTCAGGCTTGTTTGAGACTGCTCTTAAAAGAGAGTACCACACTAGATGGGTCAACTTCAAACCTCAACAGTCAACGAGGTATCTCATAAGGTCTGAGGTTGATCCCATAACTAGAAAACTGAAAATAGTGCTGAAGTGGAGTCCTCCATGCACAATGTCAAAGATCCCTCTACGGGAGATGCCACAGGACTTCACTCCACACTTCAAATGGTGGTACTATGATTGGAGGATAGTAGAGGCAGTCGTAGTTTTGAATAAGAATGGTGTTATGAAAACCATCAAGGTGTTTGACCCTATGTGGCTTACAAACTTGCCGCAGATGATGTTTATACATTGTACAAGTGGCCATTATTCTATGACTCTCAAGATATTGTACAAGCTCTACAATTTCAAAATGTTATAAGACTCTGTTATGCTTTTGAGATACACGTCGGAGTTACTAGAGAAGAGAAGTACAAGAAGTTTGAGGAACTTATGAAGGATGTAAGACATTAGATGAAACTAGGTCCAAGGGGGAGTTTGTAGATACATGTGTCCCTAGTCTCTGGTCTTAATGTAATATCTTTGTATTGTCTTAAACTTTTGTAATTGTAATTGTATTGGTACTTAATGAAATACAATATGTGGTTGTGCTTAATGTTGAATATTTCATTGGTTGGTATGTAATAACGCTTATTGACTTGACTATATAGGTTGTGGTTGTTTGAATACTATCTAAATCAATTAATAACTATGTAACATATTCAAACTTAATCATGTGAAGTTCTCATGCGATTGGCCCATACTAATGGACCATACGCATCAATAACTTCATGCTAATGAACAAATCGTATGAATGAACCAGGAGACTGGATCAGTCGCATGAGTGAAACATGAGATTGACTCAGTCGCACGACTGAACACTCAGTCATGTGAATGGATCAACTGCATGACTCAATCGCATGACTGAATCACACAAATGGTCTAGTCGCACGATTGAGAAACCTTAACCTATAAATACCACTTAATTCGTGGAAAAACAAGACACTTCAAATATCTTGATACCCAAACGTACCCTAGCCATCAAGAGACCTCTAATAACCTGCTCCAACTTCAAAGATCGCAGTAGATCAATTGATAATCGTTCTTAACGTTTAGATTCAATCCTAAATTGATTCTATGTGCGTTCTCACTGATTGGATCGCCTATCAAATAGGATTCCGCACTATTTGATTTGGTATACGCGTAAATCTGTTAGTATTCTTCGAGTACATGATCCCTAACAAAGTATCACTTTATACGTGATTGTTTTGAAATGCAATCAATCGATGTAGTTAAAATAAATACAGATTTTCAACGCGCCGACCTCTACACAAAAGCATTTGATAAACTGAGGTTTTTATATCTATTAGAGGTTAATGGCATGAAAAAGAAAAGTGATGTGATCACAGAGGAAGAAAATGCTTAGTCCGACAATTTTTTATTTTCTTTTATTTCGTCTTATTTTATTTTTCAGTTTATATAAAATCCAAAAACTCAAAAAATATTTTTGGTTTTAGAATTTTAGGGGGAGAATAGGTTAGATTAGTATTAAATTGGTCATTTTATTTAATTACTTAAAAAAACAAGCGAGGAGCACAGCTTAGCTAAAAGGAAAGAAATCAAATCTATGATACTGATTCAACGTATATGGAAAATGATAGTACACAGGGAACAGATCGTTTGGGACTTCAAAAGAGTTTAACTGATTAAGAAGCAAAATGCAAAGTTTAAGTCTGAAAAGTCTAAGAAAAATAAAAAGAAAAATTATAGTAAAACTAGTAGGCTACCAAGGTAACATAGAGAAAGTAGACCTAGAGGCTGCTAGTTCATTATATGATGTGTTTAGTGGTTTCAACACAATAGATGAGTAAACCTCATTGGTGGTTTCAATTGCAAACTAAGTTGTTCAACTTGCTTTGGCTTCCCATCTTATCATTGGTTAACACAATCAACACTATTCCAATAAGGGGTGAAGAGCAAAATAAACGCCATAAATGTGTGCGGTCGACCATAAAATATGAGCAAAGCACATGAAAAATGCAAAATGCAATCAAGTGAATAACTTATGTTGTTGGTGCGATATATGCAAAAAGAAAATAAATGCTTGAACAAGGAGATAGGTTGTGTGCCTCTCTACTGTATGGTGGCACTGACCTGAGGATAAGCATAACCTAAATATTCTAGAATTCATTATTTTTTGTGCCTCTCTGTTGTGTGATGGCACTGACCTGAGGCTTGGCATCTCTTTGAAAGCTCTTAGAATAGTTTCTTCTTGAAATATACCCGTATACCGCTCAAAAATCTCTTGAGGAACGTTGATTACCATATAAGCGTGTGATCCACAAATGCTTATTGAAATAATTAAACCTTAAATCATCACCAATGTGTGTCAAAAATCTGTGTATGGATTTAAGAGGACAAGTATACTGACAATCATCATAAGCTGCAGTTCTTGAAAGTCAAAATCATGTTGTGCATCTTGTGGCTCCAGTATGATTTCCTAAAATTGCTATTGTCTCTCAGTGAAAACAAGGATCTAGCATCAAAATTATTTATTAAAATGTCCCAAATGATTCTGATATACTTGTATGATTTCATAATGAATTGTACGAGAAATGATAATCTAGAATTGAAGTTGTGCTGTTCAGGATGTAAAATCCATTAGAATTACTCTAATAGGTTTAAAATCCTTCTCAAATAAAAATACAAAGATATGTCTTAATTTTGTTTTTAAATTTCTAGTTGTTTTATTTATTAATTTTAGTCATTTAGTAGATAAAAGTCGGAGTATGCATCGGAATTCAATCTATGAACACTCGCTTAAAAAAGGTCATGTTTGAGGTAACCAATCGGTTTTTAATGTTAAAATGATCACGTCTGAGATGATCAACAGTTTTGTTAAAAGGATCACGTCTGAGGTGATTAACAGTTTTTCCAAAGTTAAAAGGATCATGTCTGTGATGATCATCGATCGTAACGTTTTATCTACAGATAACAAGTTAAGTGTTTGAAAGGTCATAAGGTCAAACTCATAAGTAGGAGCCATTCACTCGACTAGACCATAAGTATGGGCCAGTCGCATGATTGGATCGTACGTATGAGCCCAATTGCACGACTGAACCACACATATGGACTAGACGTATGATTGGACCATAAGCTTGGGTCAATCCATACGAATGGATCACCAGAATGAACCAACCGTACGAATGGAGGTGACCGAATGAGTCAGTGGCACGACTGAAACCTACTCGCACGACTGAACGTGATCGACTGAGCTAGTCGCATGACTAAGACCCAGTCGCACGAATGAAGCATGCAAATAGGTCCAGTCGCACGACTGAAAGTAAACCTAGTATAAATAGAGTAGAGTCGGTCGCACTTTGTCACCAAACCCTAAATCGCTCTCTATCCGTACGACTACACCCAAACTCTGCCAAAATTATGATTGAGCATTCTATACCTATTCTTGTTGATTCTAACGATTATTACATACATCTACAGGTACTATGCGAAGATCCTGACCTAAACATTTGATTAAATTGAGCCCTAATTGACGGAATTTGTTTAAAATAAGAATCAAGACTAAAGTGTTTAAATAAACTTGTAAAATGAACTAAACCGCGAACTTAAAGAGAATTAGATGTTGTTAAGAGCATTTGCGAGTCTAATGAGTCAATCCACAACGTTTAACATCAAGTTTCGCCCAAGATTTGAATTTTAATTGAAAAATAGAGTTATGCGAATGGACACACTAATGAACTTCCATCGCATGACTGAGCTGGGTGAATGATTTAATCGCACGACTGAGTTGGGAAAATGGCTCAATCGCACCAATGAACCATGCGTTTGAGTTCAGTCGCACGACTGGCTTAACCGTATGGTATAGCATACAACTAAGCTCAGTCGCAGGCTCAATTGTACGAATGAGCTCAATCGCATGACTAAGGCTCAGTTGCACTATCCATTCGCACGACTAAACAGGATGTCTTCAAGCTCATTAAAGTTCAAATGTCATTCACTTACCAAAATTCTAACGTTTATGTGTATTGTGTTACAACAACATGGCTAGTAGGTGGACGGTGAGCACGAAGCACAAATATCTGTGCTCATCTTGATCTCACGTCCCGGAACGCTTCTGAGTTCATGGGCATTATTACTTTTCTATAGAGATCTAGGATCTTCAAGGCTATTTCTACTCCGTGCACACCATATAGATCGATTCAGCAGGATCTCTGGGAAAGCGCTGTAGTAGATAGGTCTGCTGAGCCCCATCGCATTCGGAGTTCCATTCTAGCCCAAGAGATTGAGATCAATGAGGATGATCTAAGGAGGGTTTTAAAGTTGGGTGATGATGGTGATTGCCCAACAAGACTGCATCCACTGACGGTTCGAGGATGTTTTCTTCGGACTAAGTATGCTGGGGACATAAATGCAGCTGTGCTCAACAAGATCAACATGTGCCCCCAACTGAAGTACTTAGCCTATGTGCTGCTCAAGTGCATAGCCTCGAGGAAGGGTGGCATTGATGAGATGTCTGATCAGATCCAGAACGCTTATGTGGCTCTAGTACAGAATCATCCATTCAGCTTCTCTCGGATGATCTTCACGTACATGGTGGAGAATATAGATGCCAAAGGGAAGGAAGGCTTCTGCATGTACCCTCGCTTCCTGCAGATGATTATTGACCAGAAGCTTCCTTTGCTACCAAAGGAGAGTGATGATGATGTCACACTTGAGGTCATGGATGACACCACCTCGGAAGGATGAAGTTATACCGGGGCAAGCAGGTGAAGCCCCCCGTAAGGAGACTATTTGGGCATCTGGTCCGAAAGTATTATGTGGCGCCCGCTAGGAGGAAGTGGCATCACGAAGACAGTGACATAGATTCTGAGCCTATTGTTCTACTAGCTGATGACTCAGATAACAATGATGACCGCAGTGATGGTCAAGAAGGTGAGAATCCAGGTGGATCTGAGCCGGCTCCAATACACCCCAACTTTCTAATAGATGAGGAGGTGGAGGATGAGGAGCCTCTAGTACGGACGGTGGGAAGCCGGGTCGTGGCCACTGAGAGAGGGCTCAAGGCGGTTGGTAGACGCCAGGGTGAGTCCGGGGATGTTGTTACTGCTGATACTGATCCATCTTACATCCCGTACAATCCCATCAGCCAAGGGGGAGCATCCTCCTCTAAAGGATCGAGGAAGAAGAGGATGGCTCAGCCCCATGGGATGAAGAGCAAGAGGAGAAGGATCACCTTGATCACCACCACAACCAACACATCCACCATATCCACCACAGCTACCACCACCACTACCACAACCCCTATCACTACTACCACACTACCAACGACCACTACTATAGCCACCCATTCACCATCCACTCCTATCCCACCACCCATATTCACCACATCCACCACTACCACCACCAGCCACCAAATAGGTCCCTCAACCCACTCTACCTTCACCACCAGACCCACTCTACACTCCATTAGGGTAGAGGATAAGCTTGCCACACTAAACCAGATGGTGCTAAAGCTGTTAGCTGCTGATGAGCAAATAGCTACACAGCTAAGTCAGCTTGTGGAGCATAATGCTGCTCAAGCATAGCTGGTTACCCAGCTTTAGGAGCAAAATGATCAATCAGTTAAAAGGATCGAGGAGTTGGAGGCCAAGAAGAAGAAGATCATGCTCATACTTAAAGGATCAAAAGAAGAGCCTCTGAAGATCAGGGAAGGTGATGGTGATGATGATGATGATGATGGTGAAGATGATGAGTTTGATGAAGAACATGACAGTGATGATGAAGGATCGACGGGAAAGAAAAGAGGAGATGATGATGAAGAAGGTGATGCGGCTGCATCAGCCTCTGCTCAAGGTCAAGAAAGGAGGACTAAGAGAGCACAAGACCAAGGGGCATCATCCTCAGCCCTGTTGTTGAAGAACTGACGAATAAGGATAAAAGTAAAGATTAAATGTTTCATAGTTAGAAAAATTTTGTACTTGATTCAAATATTACATTTATGTAATTAATGTTTATCTATGTTTATCAAATGTTTAAATGTCTTGATTAATTACTAATGATTGATGTGTTAAATGTTTAAATCAAGCAGATCAATCATCACAGCAAGATGAATATGATGTTGCTCCCCTATAGCAAATCGAGTTTCAATTCACCATGATTCTTGATTTTCAAAGGATTGCTAGACAGTCAGTGAGCTACACTCCCGAAGAAGGAGAAATCATTCACCATCTGACTGACGAGCAACTCGCTAAAATGTTCAGATTGAATCTAGACGAGATTGTCAAAGATGCCCCTACTTTTGATGTGACAAGTGACGATGAGCTTAATCATGTCGACGAAATAGAGATTGAGGATGTCACTGCAGATTACTATCCAGAGTACACTGATCGAGAGGACAATGTGATCTCCGACTTGGGTGACACTCTTGGTAGTGCTACATTTGATAAACTGGATGAGATGGAAAAAGAAACAGAAAACAATGAAACCCAAGCCCAAGCCTCGGACGCTGATGTTGATATAGAGAAGGCTGAATGGGCAGCTTGTTTTGCTGAGATACAAGCCCAACGCACAGCTCAAAAGCAAAGTGCCTAAACCAAGCTCTACAAGGTCATGAAACATCTAAAGGTGTATGGCAAGATTATTGCATGCGCGTATTTTGAGGATCTTAACATTTATGCTATTAAGAGGGAGAAGGGAATAGAGTACTTTAGATACCCACATGATCTGAATACTCTCCCAGGTTTTGAGCTCAACAAGCTGGCATGCTTAAATCTATTATATGTTGATCCTAGAACAATGTTAAGGTGCTTTGAGCTTGCCCTAAAGAAGAAATACCACACCAGATGGGTTAACTTCAGACCTCAACAACAGAAGAGGTACATTCGTAGGCCTGAGCTTAATCCCATTTTTGGAAAGCCTAAAGTGGTGATGAAGTGGAGTCCCCTACGCACAATGTCCAAGATTCCCGTACGGGAAATGCCACAGGACCTCACTCCACACTTCAAATGGTGGTATTATGATTAGAGAACAGGCAAAGCGGTCATAGTACTAAATAGAGAAGGAAAATGGAAACTATCTAGGTATTTGACCCTATGTGGATAACAAACATGTCTACAGAAGATGTCTATACATTATACAAGTGGCCAATATTCTATGACACGCAAGATATAGTACAAGCCCTCCAGTTCGAGAACGTTATACGACTCTATTTTGCATTTGAAATACATGCAGGAGTTACTAAAGAGGAGAAGTACAAGAGATTTGAGGAGCTAATGAAGAACATTAGACGTTAATGTAAACTAGGTCAAAGGGGAGTTTGTTGATACATATGTACCTAGTTTAGGAGCTTAATGTAAATGTCTGTCATGTCTATACATATGTAATGAATGATTTAAATGAAATACAATATGTGATTGATGCTTATAATGTTTAATGTTTCATTGTTTATTGTGTAATAAAGTATATTGAACTAACTATATAGGTTTAAGGTTATTATGCATAGTTCTTAGTCAATAATGATTGAGAAACATGTTCAAACTTAATCGTATGAAGTCTTCATGCGAATGGATCATGCTAATGGACCATAGGCATGAATACTTCATGCTAATGGACCACTCGCATAACTGAAACAGGAGACTGGATCAGTCGCACAATTGAGACATAAGATTGACTCAGTCACACGACTGAACCTTTAGTCGTGCTTATGGATCAATCGCATGATTCAGTTGCACACTGAACCATGCTAATGGTTTAGTCATACGATTGGAAAACCGTAACCTATAAATACCACCTAATTCATGAAAAAATGTAACACTTGAAGAATTTTGACTCATATTCATACCCTAGGCGTCCAGAGACTCCAGAGAGCCTGTTCGAACTTCATAGTTTGCAGTTGATCTTGTTCTAATTGTTCTTAATGTTTCTTTAATCATTAGATTGATCGGAACTGCGTTCTCACTGATTGGATCGCCAATCAAATTGGATTCTGCACTATTTGATCTGGTTTCACGCATTATCAGTTAGTACTCTGTACATACACTGTCCTAACACATCTTTTAATTTTGAATGAGGTACATGAGTTCCTTGTTCAAAATTGTCAAAGAAAGCATCATCTGCATTTGTGAGGTGTTTTGGATTGCTGAAATGTAGTTCTTTTCTTCATAGGTTTAATATCAGTGGATGTTTCCTCCTTGGGTTTTGGCTTTTGTTTTTGTTGCTGATTCTTAGTTTTTGAATCTTTTTCACTCTCAACAAATTGAGAATCTGATTCTGCTTCATCAGATTATTTCTGCTTTGTGCTTTTAGACCTGTTCTTTTTATTGAAATAACATTCCTGAGTTGAATGGTTATTTTTGTTACATATAGCACAATGTTTGTTGAAGTAGCAGTCAGATGTCATGTGATTGTTCATATTGCAAATAGAACAATAACTACTGAAGTAACAATCTTCAGTATTGTGACTTTTCATATCACACCACTTGCAATACACTACCTCTGATTCTTTGATAGAATCAATTACTTTCTTCTTCTTTATCAACTTTTGAGGCTTGGCATCCTTCTCCAATTTTAAAGTTAATTTATCTTTTTCAAGCTTTTGAGGTTCAAATTTGTTGTTTGTTTCTTTTTCCTTTCCAGATCATCTACTAATTCAGTAGATTTGTCTTTCCGCGGATCTGTTACTAAATATGATTTCTTCTTTCGCTGAAGTTTTGCTGATTGTTTCTTCTTTGCTTTTCCACGAATGATTTGTGTACTTCCTCAGTAGATGCACATTTTTTAGTTTCTTCATTTGAAGGATTTTGTTGCTGATGTAGTTCTTGAAGACCTTCATTTAGTTAAGCTATTCTCTTGTAGATGGTCTTCAGCATGTTTCTTTGTTTTGGTGGATATGGAAACTTTGATTCTTCAAAAACTTTGGGAATGATTGTTTCAAGCGTAACATTCTTACCAATGTTCAGTAGATCATCATCATTTTCATCAGAATCGTCCATGTCATCACAAGCATCAAAGCCAAATTCTGAGTCATTTTGTTCAATGTTTTCTGATTCAGAAGACTCAGTTTCATTCACCTCAGTTTCATTATGATTAATTAGTTTTGAATTTGTTTCAAACTAGGTGCTAGGAACAAAATGATTTGACAAGTTATTTGTCATTGATTCAGATAAAGGTGACTACTTATAATTTATAGGAGGTGCGATAACATTATACCCAACCCATACCTATATTTTGATTCAATATGAGAATTTAATAATTTCTCATATTGCTGAGATGAAATTTGAAACTTCTAAAGTTTCACATTAGTTAATGCATGATCAGCCATGGATTTTGTTAAGGAAGTGGTCAGATGCTCAACTTGTGCTTTTAAATTGTAATTTTCTAAAACAAGTTCATCTAAATCCTTCTGTAAAGAGCTGATTTTGATTTGATATAATTTATGTTCTCTTACATGAGATTCATTCAAAATCATTGTTTTTTAACTTTATCAGCTAATTGTTGAGCATGAACTCTATATCTTTCAACTTCCTCAACACATATTGATGAACATAATCTATCTCTTACCTCTCTAGACATAGGTGAAACTTTGTTTTCCATGTGAGCCATTAAAGCTTTTTTTCCTTCCAAGACTTTCCTTCTCAGACCTACTCTAGTCACAAGTTCCATCTTGAAGCATGATCAGCCCAGTCTCTTTAGAGTCACTTGTTCCTGCTGATGCATTTGTGGCTGGTGGGGATGAGTTGGTTAGTTGTGATTGTCTGAAAGATCTTTGAGATGATGATGGTTGATGAGACTAATGTTGTTGTTGTTGTGTTAAGTAAGTGTTTGATTGTTGATTACATTCTTTAGAGAAATGTCCACAGAGATTGCATTTAAAGCATCTTACTTTTGACTTATCAACACCAATCTTTGATGATTTACTTGCTACAGCCAATTTTTATTTATTCTTAGATATTGTTTGGCTCTATAAGTAATCATTGCCATTTGCCATTGTAGATCCATCTCCTCTACTATATCTGGGTGTAGTTCTTATAAGTCTTGCTAGCAAATGTTGGCAGATGTTAATCAGCTTTTCATGTAAGCTTGAAAACTTGTACTGAAAGCTGCAAAGTCTGCTTTTTGTCCTTTAGAGTCTAGAATGACAGTAATAGGCTTATTTGATTATTATTTGATGAAGACTTTGCTGATGATGTAGATGTATCTCTTTTATGGTCAGTTTTTCCTTTTTCTTTTCCTGACTTACTTTGAGAAGATTTCTTTGAAGGTTTTGATGCATAGAAACTTACTTCCTCTTCATCTTCACTCAAAGCACCAAAGTTGTCACTATTATTATTTGAAATAAAGGCACTTCCAGCACTTTTTGATTCTTTAAAATGATAGGGTGAGACATGTGTTCTCACACTCTTGTTTCTTGATTTCTTATCCATTTCAAGAGCCTCAACTTTAGATACCAATGTATCTAAACCTGTTGTTTTAAGGTCAATGGTGTTCTTAGGCATGGACACTCTTTGATTCCAACTTTCTGACAAAGTATGGAGCATCTTTTTGATTATTTCTTCATTTGTATATTTCAACTCCAAGATATTCATCTCTGTTACAAGTTGCATAAATTTATGGAGTTGTTGAGGAATGATTAACCCTCAATATGATGAAAAGTTTCATGTTGTGAATGAAGGGTGTCCTCACATCTGATTAATATTTCTTCAGGTAAGGCATACTAAGCAAA